>NQII01000360.1:823180-947325 GCA_002778355.1 Clitarchus hookeri | reverse complement strand
GAGCCTTAATACACATTCCAGCTGTGCTTCTTCAGTTCGTGGTCGAAGCGAAGTGAATTCATATGCTTGTGTGGTGGCTCGTAGTTAAGGAGACTCGACCTCTAGATCGCAAATGGCGTCGAGTGCTGTGTGGACGTCGGAGGCGCGAAACCCGCCGACTGCAAGTGCGTCACGGTACACGGTTAAAAGCGTTTCCTTTATTTTGCGGGAAATTGTCCGTAAAAAATTCTTCATAACTTTTTCGTAAAATGACGGACAAGTTGCATTTTCAAAAACGGACTTCCCGTAAATTTCACATAACCTTCGGCGAATTCACAGAACCTCTCCGTAAATTTGCTAGATAACGTTTTCCTTACTTCCAGTTTTATAAAAGTTATAGAGAAATATATCTTTAATTTTCGTTATGCGGGTACTCAGCTGCGAATAAAACATTAATTAAAAAAAAAAAATTCAATATTTTATACTAGAGTGAAAATTAGATCTGAATAAATAGTTTTGGAGTCAACCTACAATTCACATACATCTTTCTTATGTTACATCAAATTTGGTATTTCCAGATGAATCACATGAGCCACTTTTACCATTTCTAGTGACGTGACGTCTGTGTATTTCATGTGTTGCTTTTACATACGCCTGGTGCAACTTTTTGATTTTTGAAAAAAATTAGTCTTATGGACGTGGATATCCTAACTGGAGCAGAAACGATGATGTATTAGTCACAGTGGAGAAGAAAGCTTCATGTATACTCATCGTTGTTGGTTCCCGGAACCCAAAGCTACAAGAAATACTATGGAAACTTTCCGTATTTTGTATTTACGGAGCTCAGTTCCTTTTTTCGTCGTTGCGGTATGCGTTTCCGTATATTTACCGTACATTTGTCGTTAAAACTACGTAAATATTCGCACATTTTAAACAGTTTAGTGGGTGAGTTTTCGANACATTTTAAACAGTTTAGTGGGTGAGTTTTCGAGTTGTGATGCGAACACTGATTGTGCAAATGAAACAAGTTCGTATTGCGTTGAAGATATTATATTTGTTTCGGAAGAAGTATCAGAATCAAAAACTTTAAATTTGAAAGCATATCTCAAACTGACGTGTATTGCTAAAACAATAGACTAAAACGAGTAAACAATTTTTTAAAATTGATATTTTCAGAAAATAAAATAAACATCTGGACTGAATGTGTCTTCAATATTAGTGGTTTTCATAAAATCCCATATTTATCAAGGAAAATTTGTATTTTGTTCAGATGTAACACATGTCGATTGTGGGTTTTTGGTAGTATTCGTTTTGGGCAACGGGTATCCTACCATGACTATGCCAACGTAATTTGAAATATAGAAATGCACCTAATGAAGTGGAGAGAAATTATGAATTATTTAAATGTGTTAGTACAGATGGCGACTTAGGATATGGTAGACGTGAAAAAATAACATATTTTAACATTTGGTAATATTCCAGTGCATCGCAGTTTTGCCTCACAGTTTTGGTGGAAGAAAACTACATAGAAAAGCGTGAATTTTAAGAGAAAGAGTAAAAATCCTACATTGCGTATTCCTTTAATTCTGCCTGTACCAAAATGTATGGTCTAAGCATTTATAACCAAATGTTAGTATGCATCACATTTTTGCAAATAATAACTTTATTTAATATTTTTGTGTATATATAATTATATATAGCGTTATTTAATTTACGTAAAACTTCCATTATACAGGTTGATTTTGAATTACAGGTATAAACGCAGTACATGTATGCAAAATGAGATTGAATACATTATAGGACTTACGTCCTACAATAATTCGTGAGGGAAGTAGGTACACTTGAAAAGTGATAATTAAAATGCTTTTAATTCAAAATAATAAAACTAACTTGAGATGAAAGAAGAATCCCATGAATACTGTTGTCTTGGATCGAGATCTGAAATCTGCGAACGGTTGTTGGGGGTAATATCATCCCCGTTCATTGAGATAATAGGGGGTGCCATGTTATTATTCAACAAATGTGTGAAACCCTTTGGCGTTAATATCTTTTTATGACGTAATATTCAAGTGTACATTTATTTATGTACAAAAAAAGCAGTCTTGGTGTAACTCTCCCAGGCGAAAGGTTGTCCAGAAAACAAAATTTGTAAGGTTGCAGTTGGTTGCCTGCCAGGTACCCTTTCAAACTTTGTCTGTTTTCTCGACAACAGTTCGTCTGAGTAAGTTACCCCAAAGCAAATTTCTTGCACATTAGTGTACACATGATTACGATATCATTAAAACCGATAAACACCCAACGGTTACAACCGTTCGCAGATTTCAGCTCTCGATTCAAGACAACAGTATTCACGGAATTGTTCTTTAATCTCCGGCAGGTTTTGTTATTCTGAATTAAAACCACCTGAAATATTGAATTTCATCGGCTCCTACCTCCCTTACGAACTACTGTAGGACATAGGTCGTAAAATGTTTTCTATTTCATTTTGCATAGGGAATCACAGCGGTGGTGTATGTAGTTCAGGATCACCCTGTATTTCATGCGACAAGCCCATCTCATTGGAAAATTAGGTAATTTTAATGCTGATAAATAATGGGTTAATTAGAATCTATTATTTTAAATAATTGGGTTTTCTGCTAAGTTTCATTCCACGCCTCTTTTTGAGGTGAACTAAATTAAACTTTTTTTCTCGGTACGTAACAGAGTAATAATTTACGTGAATGTTTCTTTTGTATAAATAACATCTACTCTCCTGAAGCGTTTCCTCTTACGTTTTTACCGGAATACAAAATTTTTTACATGAAACTTGCGCAATATTGTTTGTCTTAACATTTCCCCCTGCCGAATCGACGAAGGAATATCGGTTGCCACAGAATAGTGTTGCTAAACCCATGGTTGAATATCTGAGGAGGGGAATGCCTTGTCATGAAATGGAGTCGACAAACAAACGGCTGCTCGGTGTTCTTCCGATAATTCCTGTGGCTGACAGCAAAAAGGACGTAACGTCCGGGTTTTATCAGTT
Source organism: Clitarchus hookeri (assembly GCA_002778355.1). Classification (NCBI taxonomy): domain Eukaryota; kingdom Metazoa; phylum Arthropoda; class Insecta; order Phasmatodea; family Phasmatidae; genus Clitarchus; species Clitarchus hookeri. Next base: position 944,324 of record NQII01000360.1, on the reverse strand, counting down.
TCCTCGTTCACGGAAAGGCTTTCCTGTCACTCGCTCTCATATTTTTTATAGTTAATCACATAAATATATTACCACTCTAAATAACGAATGCAAAACACACCAAAGTAATACGAGAAAATAAAGCTCAAATGTGTCGAAATAATAAATTAAAAACACAACCATACATGGCCTGATTTATTTGGTTGGTTGAGTGCAAGTCACCCCAAAATAAACGTGAGAGAAACTAGTACTAGTAATGTTCGTAGTTAGATTAAATTCTCCTATGGCCGTTTTATTTCCAAATCAGTTATGAATTAATCGCATGAAATTCTGCTTAAGTGAACGCTGAGACTTTTTATCGCAGTTCACCAATAAATATCTTCAAATGAATGAGTAATCGTTTTTGCAATGCAATTTTTGTTATATTATAACTTACTTAACGTTAAGCAATGTAGATACATAATATATAAAATTGTCACATTTATCTTTTAACCTAAGGCTCAGAACTAAGGTTACGGCAACGCAGAGACAGGAAGTTGATCTACTTGGGCAGCATGGCTGCATCAGCGGCCAGACCAAAAATAAAAATGGCTCTTAAGCGCATCTTCGAATATTTTTCATTTCAATAAAATAACATTAGAAACAGTGTTTTTTTATATTGATATTGAGATTGCTGATAGTATGTTCATGGTTGTGTTAACTCTTTTGAAAGCCCTGCTGAGATCTTTCTCTCTACCCTTTGCGTGTACTTCCGCTATATGTGAAAAGTAACACGCCATCTACTGAGTTGGCTCGTGAGTTAAAATCACAGCATGATACCGAAATATCAGTCAGTACTCTTGATTTCATAACCTTGATTGGAGTTTCTGGTGATAATGCTGCCTACCAACTTCATTCGTATACGCCATTCAAATACTTTGAGATCAATATGTTGTGACTAATACCATAGGAGATAAACATTAAAAATAGAAAATTTTATTAATTTTTCCAACTGAGCGAGGTAGTGTAGCGGTAAACCACTGGACTCGTTTTCGGGAAGACATGAGTTCGAATCCTAGTCCGTTTGATTTTCTTTCCAGTGTTTCCTGATTTTTTATGGTTTCCAGCAGTCACTCCAGGCGAATGCCACGATGGTGCCGTGCTACAGGCCATGATAGATCCCTACCCTGTCCGTGCTTCTCTGAGCAACTTGCTCCGTATCTAATGACCCCGTTGTCTACGAGACGTCGAGCCCTACGAATTTCTCCGAAAAAAAAGTTCATTTCCACGTCTTTGCTGAGGACACTTATTCTGAACCTAGCTGAGCAGTGCTGGTACACATTTATCCTGCCGCACCTGAGCACATAGGGTATTGCAAAAACATTGCCATTACAGATCTTTAAACACAACAGTACGCACAGACATTCCATAGCCGTCACATTACAGTACATTAGCTCCAGAGCACAATCATTCTGCTGTGTCAGGCCATATTTTTGTCCCAAACTATGTATAACATCCGTCACCAAGACATAATTTACAACCAGCTGCAGTTGAACGCAGTTTTAGGACGTAGGTAACGGGGCTCCTTCCAAACAGACGCACTTGTAAGTCTGGCTAAGGCTACTTCTACTTCAGGTTGGGAAGATCAACGTTAAAAGTTTGGCAATCAAAAGATTTCTCCGCTAGGTAAGTAAGCGCTAGTGTCGGAAATGTGCCAGGTTTTCTCTATTTTCTGCGTTAAAAACAGGACAATTGTAATAATCATAAATTAAATATAAAATAACTTTGTAAGTAAGTAAATTCCTTCTCTTTTATCATTCAAAAACATTAAAATACTAATTAAAAGTTACCTATTGGAAAGCTGCGTGCCTAGCGGCGGAAATTTTCCCTATACCAAACTCTCCCATAATAAATATCGTTTTACTCCCAACCTGAGTAGGATAAAGCTTAGTCTGGCTGCGCCTTGTGCCGGTGTGCGATTGAAGACGTGCCCGGCAGTCGAAGCGAGCGAGGGAGAAGCCGGGCAAACACACTCGCCAACTGCCGCTGAAGGCGTTCCCACGTCGNTCCGGCAGTCGAAGCGAGCGAGGGAGAAGCCGGGCAAACACACTCGCCAACTGCCGCTGAAGGCGTTCCCACGTCGCATTGTGCAGGTGTCGGCGGCGAGGTGACTGGCGGGCCGGCGCCGCCCACGATTCCTTTGGCTTCGCTGGAGATCAATATTTCAGCGGCAAGTCATCGCCGGCGGCAGCCTTGTGAAATACTCTGCTTTCATGTCGCTGCCATGAGCCGAACGTTTTTATATCCCTTGGTGTGACGCCGAGTCAATACCAGCTTGATGCAGCCTCATTGCGTAAGGCACTACAGGCTCTCCACGTTTAGCTGAGCACTTCTGAAAGCCCTAAATTGAATTTAATACAACGACTTTTAATAAGGCGTCATTTAGGTGGGTCTTGCATGGAGAGTCAGTAGATAGGGAATAATGCTTCTGGGAAAAGAGCAACAAAGATGTCAGCCATGATGTCACAACATGAACTACTGACACTGTCGAGGATGCCCGGTTCGACCGCGCTTGTCATTGATGGCGGACGGATCACAGATCCTACCCCATCCATCCATGTTCCAGGATCCCCTTTTTTTATCTACTTTCCTCCGCATTTTGTATCCTTCCACCATATGTAAGGTTTCAATTGCCGTGGGCCTAATGGCCATATTCATGCGCCAATCAAGTGAAAACGTCAAATTTTTAGAAACAAGTACATGTTACATGATGTTCACGGTAAAGTGGGCACTTTTGAAAGCACGCTTACGATCTACTTTATTTCTCATTTCGTATCCTTGCGCTGTATCTAAAATTAACATTTACATGTGCCAGATGACTTTATTCATGCGCCATCCAAGTGAAACCACGGAGTTGTTCGGAATGTAAATGTGTTTACTAATATACAAATTCGTGCTCCACTTGAATGTGTATAAAACAAGAAATACTAACTGCAGTGGCCATAAANATGTAAATGTGTTTACTAATATACAAATTCGTGCTCCACTTGAATGTGTATAAAACAAGAAATACTAACTGCAGTGGCCATAAATTGTAACCTCTGACCAAGGCGAACTGGGTTCAATTCCTTGCCCGGTAATTCCCGAATTTTCGCATGTGGGAATCGGGCCGTACGATGCCGCTGGTTGGCAGGTTTTTCTCGGAGAACTCCCTTTTCCCCCCGCTCTTGCATTTCGGCGCTGCTCCATTCTCACCTCATTTAACCCTCATTGGCTCTCAAAACCTCGTTGTTNATTGTAACCTCTGACCAAGGCGAACTGGGTTCAATTCCTTGCCCGGTAATTCCCGAATTTTCGCATGTGGGAATCGAGCCGTACGATGCCGCTGGTTGGCAGGTTTTTCTCGGAGAACTCCCTTTTTCCCCCGCTCTTGCATTTCGGCGCTGCTCCATTCTCACCTCATTTAACCCTCATTGGCTCTCAAAACCTCGTTGTTNCCCCCCGCTCTTGCATTTCGGCGCTGCTCCATTCTCACCTCATTTAACCCTCATTGGCTCTCAAAACCTCGTTGTTTAGAACCACCCAAATCGCTTAACCCATCTCATACATTTTTACATTACACTCGCAATAAGCCAAGACTTGGAATTATTTCACTTGATTCGCTGCCATCTTAACAGGGAGCCTGGAAGTCGACGTGTACGGAAGCATATTACATAGTGTTAATGGGCAGTAATTTTTATTTCAAAGATTTATTTCGAAAGTGTTAACTTTACCGGAACAACAATTAGCTATATTCTGCATTTTCATTCCCGCTCCTAGCAGGTTTATATGTTTTACGGTTAGTTACACATTTCTGTTCTCAACGTTTCAAAAAAATTCCCTGTACCTTACTGCATATACACTCACGGATATAAGAAATTTAGCACCTAGAAAGAGTGGCGGAAACGAAATNATTCCCTGTACCTTACTGCATATACACTCACGGATATAAGAAATTTAGCACCTAGAAAGAGTGGCGGAAACGAAATTAAATTTCGTATCTTTAAATACGAGTGCGGTACGTTGTCCCTATGGTATAATATCATGGACTAAGTTAAGCTTTGTTTGCATGAGGCGGAGGAATATCCCGGAAGTAGAACTATAGCAGGACTTCAGAAAAATTGGAAGTAATAACCATGAATGGATTATACACATGATTTTTCCTGTTTCAGATAAGTAAATTTTTTACTTTGCAGAGAGGGAGAGAGAGAGAGAGATCTGTGTCAGGTGTCGTACTCGTACTCTTCCTCGNTTTGCAGAGAGGGAGAGAGAGAGAGAGATCTGTGTCAGGTGTCGTACTCGTACTCTTCCTCTTAACTCCGCTGGCAGCCGGAGACATGCCTCTTATCTTTCCCTGCATTAGTCCCCGCTCCCCCTTCTCCCTCCTAAACATGCACCTCATTTCGGACGCGGACCAGCAGGAGGCAGCCTCGAGAGAGGGGGAATGACCAGCGAGATCGGTATCGGGGAAGATCGGGGGAACTCCGGGTTTTCCCATGGTCCACAATTGTTGCCGCATCACGCCACCGGGCAGCGCGACAGTCGCCCGCCGTCCCCTCTTTAGTCCGGGACGCCCAACATACGTACAACAACATGACTGATGCCGCGTTAGTGTCTGCCAGATTACAATCGCNGGCTCACATGGAAACCAATTGCCAGGCCACTCGCCGTCACACCTCTATGACGATAAAATCTCGCCGCGCCAAACCACGTCACGTGTCACCCACCCCCGTCTGCCCGGAAACTGATCTCAATATTTCCTTCCGAGCTGAGATGATGTCTTCCGTATGACTGAAGGCGTCGCGGAGCATTTCTCAGTTAGGTTTGGAGAGGAGGGGGCGAGGGCAGGCGAGCAAGGTAATATTCCAAATTTGGTACCCCTGGTTCTGGATAAAGCATCCATTCCCAACATTAAAATTTTGAACAATTATGTCAGTGTTTACTCACATCATATCTTCCTATACCCACACATTTTACACAAGAATCATATATCGAAAGAAAAAGTGTAGCATTACTTAGTGGTTTCCAACTTTATTATATATTGTACTGAATGTAACAAAAATCACCGGTAAACTCCGAGAGAGGTAATTCCCGAAGAAAATATAAGACGAAATTGTATGTATCATTTTTCCCGTAAGTAATTATTAGGAGAATGATTTTCCTTAGAAATATCAGGAATTACTTCCGATTAAGCAACAAAACGATCAATGGTGTTTTGTAGAATAGAAATGCTGTAGATTATTACTTACAGCATCCCACTTCTGCAGAAAAATAGAGGCGCTGATTCGTAACAAAACACAGGGTGGCAACCCCTTATTTCCTGATGAAGGGGGATGATATTACTAACCGCATTTTCACAGNATTACTTAGTGGTTTCCAACTTTATTATATATTGTACTGAATGTAACAAAAATCACCGGTAAACTCCGAGAGAGGTGATTCCTGAAGAAAATATAAGACGAAATTGTATGTATCATTTTTCCCGTAAGTAATTATTAGGAGAATGATTTTCCTTAGAAATATCAGGAATTACTTCCGATTAAGCAACAAAACGATCAATGGTGTTTTGTAGAATAGAAATGCTGTAGATTATTACTTACAGCATCCCACTTCTTCAGAAAAATAGAGGCGCTGAGTCGTAACAAAACACAGGGTGGCAACCCCTTATTTCCTGATGAAGGGGGATGATATTACTAACCGCATTTTCACAGGNTCGTAACAAAACACAGGGTGGCAACCCCTTATTTCCTGATGAAGGGGGATGATATTACTAACCGCATTTTCACAGGAGTGAATTTTATTACCATATCTCCATTCTACAAAATACTATTCACCGATTTGTTGCTTGATTGCAAGTAGTTCCTCATATTTGGAACGAAAATCATTTAAAAAATCATATTTTATGGGGCGTATAGCTTCCCTAATAATCACTTTGGGAGAAAATGGTACATACATTTTCGTCTTATATTGTCGTCAGGAATCGCCTCCAGAGTTTGTCGGTGATTTTTAGCTACACGTTGTATAAAATATGAAAATGCACGGCTATACCACGTGGAGTTTTTGGCGCCCCTTAGTGAGGCTAAGTAAGGGGCAAAAAGCCATATTTGCCTCACCCTTTCCAACGGTCCTGTATATGACGCTCAGGACAAATTATGGGCGAAGGCATGAGCGTTGAACTGTATCCTAAAGGATTGAGAAAAAAGTGCAATGTGGGGAGGGTTTGCATCTTGGGAAGTTTGTGTATGAGCGAATTCGCGATTAATTAAATAATTGAGACATGTACCTTTGGAGAACATTCCTTGTTTGTAACTGGGCATATTTTCACCAGAATCTGTCAGTAACGTTTGCCTTGAATTAAGAAATACACTGCTGGCCATTAAAATTGCAACACCAAGAAGAACGTGAGCTACCATAACCAGATTTATTGGACAGAATACCCATAATACACAGGAGACATGATTACTCTTGCAGCTCGGTATGACGTGCAGAACACTGGGAATTCAGTACTGTGTGGACCCACCACGGGCGGCAATAACCGCTGCTGCACGACGCGGCACTGACAGGAAGAGGCTTTTGATGCTCGTCTTTCGTATCTCCACCCACGCTGCTTCGACGCGTGTCCAAAGTTCATCCGCTGTGGCCCCGTGGATGCCCTGCGACAGGCCAGTCGTCGTTCGACCAGGGAACACACATTTCCAACGAACGAGAGATCCGGTGAACGCGCACGCCAAGGAAGCAGCGTGACATAGCCGACATCCGGGAGCGTTTGGACGATATGCTTCACATGCGGCCACACGTCGTCCTGTTGGTACGGTGCCCCAGGATGGCCCTAAAGATACGGGAAGACGACAAACTCCAACGGTTCCTGGTCAGCGTACGAGCGATGCGGACTAGACGCGAGCGGGACTGGAATCTGATGGCACTGCATATCATAACTCCAGGTGCTGGGCCGGTATGACTGTACATAGTACAGGACTCGGCCAGATGTGCGTCACGTGCCACCAGACACGGACGCGACCATCATGGTGCTGTCATTGTCCTGCCCTGCTGTACGCATTCCCCCAATGTGGGCTCCTTCAGGTGCGTCCTTCTTGGTGTTGCAATTTTAATTGGCCAGCAGTCTATACATTATTACGAGGTGCAGGGTTATTTTTAAAATGTACTTTATAGAGTTAGCTACTGACTAAACAAGAAGAGCATAAAGTTGTATCCATTCTTTAATCAGAATTATTTGAGTTGTTTTAAGTGTTTCGCGTCCTTTACGCTTACACTGTGTATATTTCTGCACGCAACTCCGCTTTATACCGCCAGTAGTGTTTGCAAAGGCAGTTATATACGGTTTTATATCGTTCAGTGTTTGCCATTTTATATGAGCTTGTAGATACGGGTCAGCGTAGTAAAAACAATTCTTGAGATCTGTTACAAACACGGCTCTTATTTTACAAACTAGCAATATTACAAAAGATAATTTTGCACTGTTGCGAACGTTTGCGAATTCACAAACAATTTATCTGTGCAGATTACAAAAATATTTACAGTGTAACTTGTCATACAGCAGCCCGACCAATATGGCGTATTCCATAACGTGCAATAGCCAAACGGACTCAAATTCCATTTCCACAGTTTCGCGAGACCAATCAGCGGCAGAGTTCGTCTTAATCAAATATGCCGCCATGCAATTTCGCTTCTGCATGCTTACCTATTCTGTGGTGTTTTTTTCCAAATGAAATAAGCTGCGAGCAAGAAAAGATAGTGTTATCATCGTATTAAAAGAGCCTTTATTTCTCATTTCTTACATTTCGTTTCTGTTTGTTTTATGTAGTGAGAGTAATAACTGGCATTTAATGTATTGTTACAATTTCTCAAAACCTCAGGGCGTAGTCAGGTTTTTTGAGGGATGGAGGTTGGTTAAATAAAAGAGCTTATAAAATTTGCAAATATATTTATAAGACATTCACGAAATAAATACGTAACACTTTAGGGTTCAGTGCACAAGTAGACCAATTCCACGAAGGCAATTTAACAAAAAAACACNGGCGTAGCCAGGTTTTTTGAGGGATGGAGGTTGGTTAAATAAAAGAGCTTATAAAATTTGCAAATATATTTATAAGAAATTCACGAAATAAATACGTAACACTTTAGGGTTCAGTGCACAAGTAGACCAATTCCATGAAGGCAATTTAACAAAAAAACATGAAGTTAACATTAATTATGCCTAACGTACTATTCCAGATAACAATGTAAAATTTCGTCTTCATACTGAGTTATATTTGGCACATCGATTAATATACTTATCATTGGTAAATTTCAGCAGTAATTATTTTATGGCGAGTTTTACTAGTGATAAATAAAAATGGACTTGTTCAACTTGTGCTCTGAAACTTGTGCATATTTGTCCGCCACCTAACAGAAATCATTACAATCAAATAGATAAAATCCGTCTATATGCACAGTTTATTAACACCCCTTGAATAACAATTAAGAATAAAATATTTGTTATATGACAGTTTAAGGCTGTATCNCCTAACAGAAATCATTACAATCAAATAGATAAAATCCGTCTATATGCACAGTTTATTAACACCCCTTGAATAACAATTAAGAATAAAATATTTGTTATATGACAGTTTAAGGCTGTATCGCGCGTCCATTCACTCCCACATTGTTTCAGTCCACATATCATTAGTCTCTCATGTCCGGAATGTTCTGGAGTGTTCCGAGCGTTTCCATATGCAGTAGCCGAGGTAAGCAATCTATGGAGCGAGAGGCGTCGTGAGCGTGTGAGACGTTCGTAGTCGCCGCACACATACTGGTCCGTAGCAGTCTCTCATACCCTCGCTCGTCATCGGTCCTTTTCTCCGAAGTCACTCGATATCCCGATCTGCGCNGTAGCCCTCCATTCGTTAGATACCTCGCTCTCCGCAGCACTCGCACACTCTCGTTCGTAGTCGCCGCACACATACTCGTCCGTAGCAGTCTCTCATACCCTCGCTCGTCATCGGTCCTTTTCTCCGAAGTCACTCGATATCCTGATCTGCGCNCGTCCGTAGCAGTCTCTCATACCCTCGCTCGTCATCGGTCCTTTTCTCCGAAGTCACTCGATATCCTGATCTGCGCTAGAAACTTGTCGCATTCAAGCCAGATGCTTATCACAAACTTTCAACCCTTCGGCCGTTTTTATATCGTAGATGCTCTGACCCAGAGCTTTCTTCACATGACGGGTTGCGCCGAGGGAGGTGATGACCAGAAAGTTCGAGCAATAGCCCGCAGCCGCCGACTACTCGAGCAGGGGGGGGGGCAGTGACACCAGTCCAGGTCAGCTGTCAATCATCCCCCCCTACCGGTGACGCAATGATGTAGCGGTTCTACCTGGGGTAACATAAATAATCCTGTTTCACTTGCCACCGATTTGAACACTGCAGTTTTAGTAAGCCATTAAAAAAACTGAACAATTTTTCTAATTTGCTTCTTAGCGACTGGTGAATCAGTCGAATGAACTAGGAACCAATGCGCTGGAGTGGTGGGATGCACCGGATATGCAGGTAGGTAGGTCTTAACGTCTGGTCGATAGCGAGGTCATTAAGGACGGAGCAGTTTGATCAGAGAAGCGTAAACGGGGAAGGAATCGGCCATGACCTGCAGTAAGGTACCTCCTCAGCATTCTCCTGAAGTAATTTCGGGAAACCATGGAAAACCAAACCTAGATGGTCGGACGGGAAATAGAATCCGTGTCCACCCAAATGCCGCGANATTTCGGGAAACCATGGAAAACCAAACCTAGATGGTCGGACGGGAAATAGAATCCGTGTCCACCCAAATGCCGCGATTTGAGTGGTTTACCTATATTTCCCCAGCTATCTCGGTGAAATGCACCGGAGTTGACTGGTTTTATTAATATCGATTAGGAATAAGATATTTTATCAATTTATACATAACATATATGTAGAAGTTCAATTTAATCAAAAATAAGTGACTTTCATGTTAACAAGAGTTAAATATGCTTGTCGTAAGNCATATATGTAGAAGTTCAATTTAATCAAAAATAAGTGACTTTCATGTTAACAAGAGTTAAATATGCTTGTCGTAAGTTTCGTATATAGAAAACAAACACGTTTTATTTAAAAAGGGCGATTTTTCAAATGTTTGATTCAAGAAATGTGAAGACACCGTGAACAGACAATAGATGGGATCTGTTGGCACGTGTGTCGGCGACGGGCCGAAACCGGACGTGGGACGAGAAGATGCCGCATGCCGCGGGCACTTGCCGGACCTCGCGGTGAGCCGCCTGCGTGAAAAGGGGTGAGAGTTCAAGTAGCGGCTCACGGCATCAGGGCGCTCCGCTCGTGTCAAATGTCAGCCGGCTGATTCGGCCCCAACGGGCAGCCAACTCCCACGGATGCCGGCAATATCTTCCGACCCCTTCTCCCTTAGCGCTCGGTCGCTGGACGTCATCCATGGTAGCCGGATGATTCACACGCACCTCACTCGACGATCGCGTTATAGCGTATACAAGCTGTCCAAAAAAATTACCTACAAATTATACAGGCTGTCCTCAAAAATCACCTACAGAGTATGAAAAACCACAAAACTCACACACAGAGTATACAGTTGTCCACAAAAATCACCTACAGAGTATACAGTATATCCACAAAAATCACCCACAGAGTAAACAGAATATCCACAAAAATCACCTACAGAGTAAAACATTTTCTACAAAAATCATCCAGAGTATACGGCATGTCTACAAAAAGTGCCTACAGAGTATACAGGTTGTCTANAAACATTTTCTACAAAAATCATCCAGAGTATACGGCATGTCTACAAAAAGTGCCTACAGAGTATACAGGTTGTCTACAAAAATCACCTATTTAGTAAAAATGCCATAAAAATCACCCAGAGTATACAGCATGTCCACAAAAATCACCTACAGAGTAGACATAATGTCCACCAAAATCACCCACAGAGTAAACAAAATATCCACAAAAATCACCTACAGAGTATACATGTGTCCACAAAAATCACCTACGGCGTATAATGCGTCCACAAATATCACCTACAGAGTATACAGAATATCTACAAAAATTACTTACATAGTGTACACACTATCCCCAAAAATCACCTAAAGAGTATACACCATATCTACAAAATCACCTACGGAGTATAAAGAATGTCCACAAAAATCACCCATCCTCAAAAATCACCTTCAGAGTATACATCATATTTACAAAAATCACGTACATATTATACTAAATATTCTCAAAAATCACCCAACAGAAAAATCACTTACAGAGTAGTCTATACAGATTATCGACAAAAATCACCTACGAAGTACACATGATATCCACCAATAACCACCTACAGAGTATACAGGTTGTTGATAAAACTTACCTACACATTATACACGATGTCCATAAAAATCACTGAGAAACTCCGACAAGTGATTCGTTACATAAATATAGACGAAAAGTATGTTCAAGACGTTCAGCCGAACTCGCTTTCTAAGGATGGCACACGCCCGTAAAGGTGGGCTTGAGTGACAAATTTATTGAAAATAGCACGGTGCCATATTTACTTAGACCTCTGAAAGTATGTATAGTGTACCAGTAAATGAACATACACATCTACAGAAAATTACTCTCTGTGTACATAAGTAATAGGTAATGAAAAACATTGTGATTGCCTCCAAGTTGTATCCAGTCGTATTGGAGGCGAGTGCACCTCCCTACTGTGTGCGTGTGTGTGTGTATGCACGCGTGGTACCGCATTTACTCGTACACTACACGTACTTTCAATGATATATATATATAAGTAAATTTGGCCCGTCCCATTTAGCAAAACACATATGGCCATGTATGATTTAGAGTCGAATGCGAAGCCGGCAAAAAGTTGGCCAACAGCTGTCATTCATCCGGCACCATTGCTGGTCCTGAAGTGACACTACCAACTAGCCATACTCTGCCTATAACTGGCACAGGTGTGGTGAACACAAAGCATGGCCCATATGTTTACAACAGCAATGGGCCATCGAGGTACCACTTCTTAGCCATCAGATGGTCTACGGATGGCTAGCCATGCTTCCGCCATATGTTAAAAACTATCTCTTAAAAATAATTATTTTGAGTCATTCTTAATTGTTTTTTGTTTTTAATTTTCGATTGATTGATACTATTAAACACATTTTACGATGTGAAAATCTTATGCTTACCGAGGAGGAGGGGGTGAAAACTCACGTCCCTTGCAGTGACAGCCCAGAATGCTAACAATCACTCCACTGTGTACTCTTATGCTTATATGAAGTAATTAAAAATATATTTGGACTTGAATTATTAACAAATATTAATAAAATATNTGTGTACTCTTATGCTTATATGAAGTAATTAAAAATATATTTGGACTTGAATTATTAACAAATATTAATAAAATATAAATTACACCAGTCATTCCATAGCCTTAAAATTTACCATGCGAACAAATAGTTTTTTGAAAAGTTGCAGATAAACAAAGAAACAATTTTATTAAGAGAAAACTTCCTAACTGAATCGCGATTTTAACCCAAATAAAACCTTGTACTTAATGTAATTTCTCGCAGTAAGTATGTCACGTGGATGCTACTCATCTGTTTTGAAATGCAGTCGGCATTTATTAATATTTTCGTTATGTGAAACAACAAAAGCCCATCAAGGTTAATTTTCTGAAAGTAGTTTTATCATGATTTTTTTAAATTCTCATTTTAATTATATGCAATCGTACATCTATAACAATACATACGTCAAGTTATTCGATACCAGTGACAGTATTTCGTGTATTTTGCTATAGATATTTCCATTACTATACATTAAAGAATAACCTACTCAATCTAGCACCTGATCTGTATTTATTATATTAGATAATTAAATATTGTATTGAAGTAATTATCTGCGAAAAGTGGTAGCCATAAAACCCAAGCTTTCACCAGCGATATGTGTGGGTTATGGGTGGCCAGTGCTGGAATACAGTTGGTAAGCCGTCTATGGGCCATTAATAGTTCACCTACTCTCAACCATCAGTTTCGTTTCCATCAACATTCCATCATCGTGCCATAAATTGCATGCCATATATCCTGTTTCCAACATTTAACCATAGCCCTGCTATGTTGCATAAACCCAAGTTGTCTGGGCCAGCAGTAATCCGGCAATGCCATCAGTAAAACCACAGACTGCTATGTGGGGTGCAATTCGCAATAAATACGCCGCTCATCTCCACCTTTATGGGCGTGTGCCATCCCTTAGGAAGCACGTTATGCTAAATGTCACGAGTTTACTTTTCATCTATATTTATGCGAGGAATCAGTTAACGGAGTTTGTCAGTGCATTTTTTGTGAGCACTCTTTATACATTTTAGACGTGTCACAGACGTTGAAGAGAGTTATTTGATGCTAACTCTACGCTGACAAATAGTTTGCACCACGCGTTTACATAATTAAAATTTACGTTGTTACAAGGAAGAATAGGTAGTCTGCTTATTTGGCGTGAACGACGGGAATTAATGTCAAGTTGGATTGATATGTCTTTGTGCGAAACAACTTTAGGTTATCAGGTTTTTTTATTTTCGCTATTATCTGCGGCAAGACAAGTAGAGAATACCCAAGCAATGGTTAATTTTTTTCTTAATTTTAACTAATAAAATAAATTCATTATTTTATTTCGTACAAATCTCGTTTCAATACTTTATGGTAGCTATTATGTTATTGCATTGCATGGTGTATGTTATAATGTAATTTATTGTTCACGACTTTAACTATAACTTAATTTTGGCACTGGAAGATATTCATAAAGAAGTAACTTTTTTCAATATTTTCCTATCTATCTCATTTTACCTCCTTTCAGGGACTGCTCACACAAAGAACACGCACAGTCTTTCGCACTTGTCAGATAACTGTAGACCTACACTGTATAGCTGTTGCACGCACCCTCTGACAGTTACTATAACATGTTACTAAATACAAGTTGGAAATGGGTAATTTTTAGAGTAATTCACTTTACTAACTCTGTTACTAATATGATTTTTTAAACTACTAGCATCAATTAAAACCGCATAGCATCAGCTAATATATGTGTAAAGTAATCTACATGGTCTGAAGATAACGGTAACAGAATGAACGGTTGATGTACAATGGTGCATGGACTGATACATCCTANTGTGTACTCTTATGCTTATATGAAGTAATTAAAAATATATTTGGACTTGAATTATTAACAAATATTAATAAAATATTAACTACACCAGTTATTCCATAGCCTTAAAATTTACCATGCGAACAAACAGTTTTTTGAAAAGTTGCAGATAAACAAAGAAACAATTTTATTAAGAGAAAACTTCCTAACTGAATCGCGATATTAACCCAAAAAAACCTTGTCTTTAATGTAATTTCTCGCAGTATGTATGTCACGTGGATGCTATTCATCTGTTTTGAAATGCAGTTGGCATTTATTAATATTTTTGTTATGTGAAACAACAAAATCCCATCAAGGTTAATTTTCTGAAAGTAGTTTTATCTTGATTTTTTTAAGTTCTCATTTTAATTATATGCAATCGTACATCTATAACATTGCATACGTCAAGTTATTCGATACCGGTGACTGTATTTCGTGTATTTTGCTATAGATATTTCCATTACTATACATTAAAGAATAATCTACTCAATCTAGCACGTGATCTGTATTTATTATATTAGAGAATTAAATATTGTATTGAAGTAATTATCTGCGAAAAGTGGTAGCCATAAAACCCAAGCTTTCACCAGCAATATGTGTGAGTTATGGGTGGCCAGTGCTGGAATACAGTTGGTAAGCCGTCTATGGGCCATTAATAGTTCACCTACTCTCAACCATCAGTTTCGTTTCCATCAACATTCCATCATCGTGCCATAAATTGAATGCCATATATCCTGTTTCCAACATTTAACCATAGCCCTGCTATGTTGTAAAAACCCAAGTTGTCTGGGCCAGCAGTAATCCGGCAATGCCATCAGTAAAACCACAGACTGCTATGTGGGGTGCAATTCGCAATAAATACGCCGCTCATCTCCACCTTTATGGGCGTGTGCCATCCCTTAGGAAGCACGTTATGCTAAATGTCACGAGTTTACTTCTCATCTATATTTATGCGAGGAATCAGTTAACGGAGTTTGACAGTGCATTTTTTGTGAGCACTCTTTATACATTTTAGACGTGTCACAGACGTTGAAGAGAGTTATTTGATGCTAACTCTACGCTGACAAATAGTTTGCACCACGCGTTTACATAATTAAAATTTACGTTGTTACAAGGAAGAATAGGTAGTCTGCTTATTTGGCGTGAACGACGGGAATTAATGTCAAGTTGGATTGATATGTCTTTGTGCGAAACAACTTTAGGTTATCAGGTTTTTTTATTTTCGCTATTATCTGCGGCAAGACAAGTAGAGAATACCCAAGCAATGGTTAATTTTTTTTCTTAATTTTAACTAATAAAATAAATTCATTATTTTATTTCGTACAAATGTCGTTTAAATACTTTATGGTAGCTATTATGTTATTGCATTGCATGGTGTATGTTATAATGTAATTTATTGTTCACGACTTTAACTATAACTTAATTTCGGTACTGGAAGATATTCATAAAGAAGTAACTTTTTTCAATATTTTCCTATCTATCTCATTTTACCGCCTTTCAAGAACTGCTCGCACAAAGCACACGCACAGTCTTTCGCACTTGTCAGGTAACTGTAGACCTATACTGTATAGCTGTTGCACGCACCCTCTGACAGTTACTATAACATGTTACTAAATACAAGTTGGAAATGGGTAATTTTTAGAGTAATTCACTTTACTAACTGTGTTACTAATATTATTTTTTAAACTACAAGCATCAATTAAAACCGCATAGCATCAGCTAATATATGTGTAAAGCAATCTACATGGTCTGAAGATAACGGTAACAGAATGAACGGTTGATGTACAATGGTGCATGGACTGATACATCCTANCAATCTACATGGTCTGAAGATAACGGTAACAGAATGAACGGTTGATGTACAATGGTGCATGGACTGATACATCCTACAATCTGCTAGAACAGCCAACACTGTACGCATCAAATAATTTATTATTTGCAACACCAAAAACAATAAGTCTATATGGGAATGAAAGTTTTAAAACGTCGTTCCGATACATAAATAGAAGAGTATATTGATAACATCATAGTTGTTGAGAATTATGCTGTTTTAATAACAAATGTATACCCAAATAAGTTGTAAATGACTGTAAAAGGATGTTATGACACAGTAATGTGTGTTCGTNTTTAATAACAAATGTATACCCAAATAAGTTGTAAATGACTGTAAAAGGATGTTATGACACAGTAATGTGTGTTCGTGTGTGGCATTTGAATGTTTTGGTTTCTACCTCAGATGCGTTAGTATGTATTTCGTAGATTTTCCAAACGTGTCTGTNGTGTGGCATTTGAATGTTTTGGTTTCTACCTCAGATGCGTTAGTATGTATTTCGTAGATTTTCCAAACGTGTCTGTCGTTAAGATTAAATTCATTTTCGTGTTCTTCAGTCTTTAATAAGGAAGACTCAGTTAAGGGTAATTACTTTGCGGTTCGTCATTGTCTCATTTATACCATTTCTTGCATGCTGGGTCGTCATTTAGTATTCAAATAGCATGCTTGCTAAACAGCGGTGTAAGGAGAACCCTTGCAGTTTTCTTATTCTGGTAAAATTTCAAGTGGCCATTCATTATTCCTCAAGTATATGTGTCCATAATTTCCGGGTAATTTGGGTTTCTCTATACGAACGCCTGATTAGTTGAAACAATAATACTTCGGTAAAACAGCAGTGGTACAGAATTAACGACATGCCGGTTTGTTCGGAAAGTTTGAAGACTTCGAAATATGGATTAACGGCATAAAGTTTGATGGTGTAAGCTTGCCGGGAATCTGTGGCATGTACGGATTACAAACGTCAGTCCTATGAATTTAGTAATACCTAAAGNTGGTGTAAGCTTGCCGGGAATCTGTGGCATGTACGGATTACAAACGTCAGTCCTATGAATTTAGTAATACCTAAAGAACGTTAGTTGCCAAAATAAATCGTTAAGTTAAAGATTCACTTGTAGATAACAAAACAAGTTTTTAAGCCTGCTTTATTTTATAATTAAAAGTAAATGTTGTGTCACACAAGAAATGAAATTAGCGCACCTGCAGAAAGGAATTGATTGATAGGTGTTAAGAAACCAAAAACTTCCTTGAGACTTATATTACATTTCTAAAATATTTTTAAATTGTTACAAATAAGTTTATTTTGTCAAGTTTGATGCGAGGTTTTAAATTTCTGGCGTGTGTGTTATTTTTAAACTGGTCAAATTTTTTGTATGTGTGAGGCAAAAGTAATAAAATTGTGACTAAGATGTGTCACTTAGGAATAGGCTAAAAGTAGGCAAGCGTAAAATGTGTCAGGCACTGAAAATGTTACAACCTACATCTAATACAAATTCACAATATTTGAGAGACTGAAAGTGTTTATTGTTTTAAACATTTACGTAAGTTAAAATGTTATAAAGATAATTTCTGGGGAAAAAAAAAAAAACCCCATGTGTTCTGAATTCGTTGTGTAACATGCGCAGTACATAAATATGGAACGTAAGTTGTAGTCCACTTACAAAAGAGTTAGTAAGATTATACAAACATTTGTAAAGAAAATAAAAATAATAAGAGATATATATATATATTTTGTAAATACTTTTAAAATTTACACATTTTTTAAAGTTTTATTTAAAATTGATACATACATTTTTAATTAAAAATATTACACCTGTTTAAAGATAAGATAGAACAAAATTTATTTAAAAAATTTACAGTAAGTTTTTCACAGACTAAAAGTTTATCCTACTAAAATTTCATAAGACAATTTTAATAAAAATAATATAAAATTATGTAAAGTAAATTTAATTATTTTACCANGCCTACTAAAATTTCATAAGACAATTTTAATAAAAATAATATAAAATTATGTAAAGTAAATTTAATTATTTTACCAAGAAATAGTTTTTTTATATTCCGCATAAGTGAAAAATTAATTTAGATGAAAAGGACAAGTTTTTGTAATATATTTCCTCATGCAGATAAGTATGACCTATTAATGCTCGGCGCGAAGGAACGTAGTCTACTAGTTTTATTCAGATAATTCTTATTTTAAAATTATCAGATCACATTTTTTCGAAATTGCTGTCATCTCAAATTTTTATAAGCTATGCACTGTGTCTGGAACCATAAAATAAACTCAATAAAAACTTATCTCTAAAGACTATGAAAGCCTATTGCGTCTTTGCGCGCAATAGGGATGTGGAAACTGTTTGATCAAATCTCCTTTGGCCTTAAAAGCCTGTGTGTGGAAATATATATATAAACTTGTCGCTACTAGGCCACCTGAGTTGTACAGAATGGTGGCTGGTAGATTACATAGTTAAATATTTTGGTGCAGACTAAGGGCACCGGTGGTTGTTGCGTTAGGGGTAAACAAATACTCGTATTCTCCGTTNGTTAAATATTTTGGTGCAGACTAAGGGCACCGGTGGTTGTTGCGTTAGGGGTAAACAAATACTCGTATTCTCCGTTATTTAACACACCAGTACTTTATTGGTCTGAAGGTCACATAGTTATTTACACACACTGGCGAAACTGAGCCCCCCCTGCAAGTCATAGGCCTGAAGAGCTGGTGGGCTGAATACTATGCATCGGGGAAGGTTGTTGAAGGGAGACGTTTCTCTACTTATCTGTGACTGCGGCTTTTGGTGAGTTGTCCACGTTGGCAGCTGAGGCATGGTGAGTTGGGTGGCCCATTTTCAGGCCCTCGGACTGCCTTTCGTTGGCGTGCTGCACTCAGCTGGCTTCTTCCTGCGGCTTTGACTGACTCTCTCGGAAGTCCGGGACTGGTTTCCTGGGACTTTTGCTTCCTCGTTGACCTCGGCTGGCTTTACTCGTAGGAGAGCGCGTTTCCTCGGCTGCGGCGACACCCGCAACGGTCCGGCTCACGTTTCTGACTTCCCCACCTCGGAAACTGCCACTATGTTTTCGGAAATTAACTCATAAGTTCTCGGCACTTCTACTGGGTTTGTCTCGGGAATTTACACATGAAGTTTCGGTTGTTCCTGGGTTCTCTCCTCGGTGACGTCACTATTGACTTACTGACTAACTGACATCACCATCCGGCGGACGACTACGTCTTCTTGGGGAATGGCGCCTCTCGGCATGGGGCTGCCACTCGTTTCCGGGAATTTACTCATATTCTTGGCACTGTTCCTGTCACCCAACTGATTACTCCCGTTTCGGCGGAACACCTAACTCGTCTCGCGGCTGTACCACCGAACAACTCCCGTCTCGGCTGGCGATAATTGACTCGGCCAGGATTCGAACCCGGCCTTGGTGATACGACTGCCTCTCGCACTAACTACCTTGTTTGTCTCGCATCGCGGCTGCCGAACTACTCCTTCCCGTCCCAGCTGAACAACTGACTGTCAACAACTGCTCCCGAACAACTGACGCCGAACAACTGATCCCCTTCCTTGGCTGCTCCTGAATTTAACCCGTCTCCCGCTATATTCAAGTTAGTTGTCAGCAGTTTCTCGAGAGAGAAATCGGGAAATCCCCTGTGTACCTCGCACATTTTTTTGTGTAGGAATTCGTGTCTTGTCAGCGGCTTGCGTTCTCCAACTTGAGGGATTGGAGGGTGGGGTGGGACGTTTTCGGGGATTCCTGGGAGCTGTGTCGGCACTAATTATCGTCGGGGGCACCCCCTGATTCCTTCGTAGAGGGCTTATATCAGCTAATTCGAGGGACTTACCCTGTTTCTCTCAACTTCGGTTCTTCCCCGGAAGTTTCGTTCTCACCTGTCTGCCCTGGCTGGCTNGAGGGACTTACCCTGTTTCTCTCAACTTCGGTTCTTCCCCGGAAGTTTCGTTCTCACCTGTCTGCCCTGGCTGGCTGGCTGCCCGCCCAGGACAACTATAGCAGGGTGTGAACACAGTGCAATGCATATCCCCTGTACCCATCACACATCAATATATATATATACATACACACTGAAGAGCCAAAAAAACTGGTCCACAAATCCAATCTGCGCCAGTTTGAGAAAGGGTTGCATGTCTGTCTCGTTTAATGATTCTCGTCAGTCGTCGTTTGTCCCATTCTTTCATGATCTTTTTCCGGCCGCAGCGATGTCGAAGATGTGATGTTTTACCGGATTCCCGATATTCACGGTACACTCGTGAAATGGTCAGACGCGAATATCCAAATGTTATCTCTACCTCGGAGATGCTATGTCCCATCTCTCGTGCACTGACTATAACACCACATTCAAACTCACTTTAATCTTGATAACCTGCCATTGCAGCAGCAGTAACCGATCTAGCTGCCGACCGCATGGGGATTATTCTGATTGGTTCCATACCTCTGTTATTTGCATACGCACACCTATACGAGTTTTTTTTGGCTCTTCAGTGTGCGTGTATATNAGGAGTCCATAGCTATATGTACCTGAGTGCACAACAAGTTGCATATCACGAAGACAAACAGAACTGGCGCGCCATGTGTTGAGCGCCTGCACACAGGCCACCATAACCTCGAGGTATAGGGGCACCAATAGTGGTTGCTTGTTAGTACACGTGTGTCAAAATACATGAAAAATGGGAGAATAGCAATAGCGTAGTAAAGACTGCCAGAAGTGTTTGCATTTTATTTTCCGAATGGCGCGCAATTTCCGTTCGCCTTCGTGGTGTGCAACTTGCTTCGCCAGTAGGTTCATATAGCTGCAGACTACCTGCGTTGTTTAGCCTACCTTCAACTTACATTAAAAAATACTGGATAACCTTTCCAAAAATTTTGTTTCTATGATTTTCTGTTAATATAAGCCCATACATGCTGGGGTTTGAATTTCGACATGTTATTCAAAAACATCTTGTATATATAAGCACAACGGAGATACACGTTGACAGAACAGTGAAGCACCTGAAAGGAATGATCCAAATTGGAAGGAATTTGGTACACGTGCATGCCATCTCTGTGAGAGCAAATTGTTAGAGATGCAATGATTTTGAACGTCTCGAAATGCAACCAGAGTGCATTAGTGGTTCCACTGTGATCACAGCGATAATATTATAAGGCGTGTTTGTGGAGCGTAAGGCAATCAACACAGAAATCGAAGGTAATCGGACACGAGGTCATTAGATAGCATTGCCAACATTTGATGAAGTTTGATAGGACTTAATTGTTGATACATACGGGGATGGATGGACGTGTCGCACAATCTCCAAGCGTGTGGGGCATTCTGATGTCACAGTGGACTGATGTCGGAACCAGTGGGTTCTGGAGCTGATATCCGCACAAGTCTTGGATGTTACTGCCTACCAAGACAGGCTACACCAAGGGAGGAGCTGCGTACTGAGCTCCAAGAATTTCGCAATCCCATGACATTGGCGCCTTCCGTGTGGCCTCTGTTACTGGACACACTACAATATCCTGTGTATACTGTGTTACGGTTTGGAAAGCACTTCTGAATTTTTTTTTTTTTTCATGTTACTGCCCATACCAGCATATATCTTAACGATCACACTGACTGACAAACGCCCAGTAAGGCTGGTAACGATGGAGGGAAAGCAGTTCCATATCTAATCGTTTAATTAAAAGTGTTAGTTAAACATTATTTTGCTTTCTGTTTTTTACGCATATAAGTGTAAGAATAAGTCAATCTGTTAAAAATTTATTTTTCTGATAATTTCATAGTTTCTCTTGGCCGACGCATAAATAAAGTGATCAGGCCGAGGATAATGTTACATTTACATATGTTGGAAGAATACACAATATGCGTGCAATTAGACCTTAAGCAGGGCTTTCAAAACTGTTCACTTTACCGTGAAAAGCATATAATCTCGCATCATGCCCACGCGACTGGCCTCCATTGACTAGAGATGAGGCAGACCGATCTCGCTGGCTGCGCACAACCAATCTCCGTGTCCCATCATTGAACTGCTTTTCTATCAGCACGACTAATAAAAATGGCGTGGCATGGATTTGAGGTTAGAATACTGTTTAGTAAACAAGTGCTTTGAGATGTTTTTATACTTCCTCTAACCAATATGTAATGCAGTTTGATTAAATTCAAATTGGTGAAAGTATCTTATTAATATAATAGTACTTATCATTTAAAAATGAAGATACAAACAAACAGGCTCACCGTTGACCATGTGACTTTGACAGTTGTGTTCCTTTGAGGTAGGTCAATGTTGGGTACATGCGCAGAAGACGAATATGCGTTCTACCTCATCTTTAGTCTATGCTGGCCACAGCCGGACTGTGCGATCACTGCCCCACGTTTGGAGTGGTGCCGTAACTGGGAGGCATGGATTGATGAGTGGCGTCGCTTTATGTTTAGAGATAAGTCTCGGCTCTGCATTAACAATGGCGACCGTCGTGTATGAGTATGGCGAAGCCGACGGGGAAGGGACCACCGGGCCCATATTTTGGAGACACACGCCGGCATCAACTCCCACGGGGATCCATAGAGTATGATTTTAGATCGCCTCATGTAGTGATACGAGGGTGGTTTTCTTGTAGAATGGGAACATTGCTATCACGCGTCGACGGTCCTATGTGGTGCAATTTACAATGTACTATTCACATGATCTCTATAACTGTCTTCACACACAAAAACAACCCAGCCCGTGCACCCTACACCGTTACAGAGCTGTGGAAGGGCAGTACCAGAATGGAGATAAAGCATATATATCACTGATGTACATTTCAAAAGAAGTTTTCACTCTCTCATCAGGGAATCTCGCTACACGTTAGTCAGTGAGCCAACGCAGGCAGGTAGCGGCAACTAAATCGCTGTCCAATTTCCTGTGAAAGGGTGTTGTAAAATTTGATAGACACGTGCACAGGATTCTGGATTAACCAAGGCGCATCCACGCTATGTATCTTGCGTTTCTCTTGGGGACACTCCAGGTTGTTTTCCTCTAAGCGCAACGTTTCTTTGTCGGGGAATTTACGACTATCGCCGTTGAATGGCTGGCATTCTAGAAACCCCTCAAGAACTCAAGAGAATAACATACATTTTTATGCGCCTTCGGAAGTGCGAGGCATATAAATATTCGTCTATTTTGTGAACAGCATATATAAATAATATTTACTGCCTACACACAAATGTTTAAGGTTCGAAGTATTATTTACTGTTCGAAATAAGCATATTTCGGGCGTATCATGGAGACTTAAACCTTAATTTCTGCATTTTCTTCACGAGCCTCCTTCTTAAAAATTCAGAGATATTTGGATGGGAGCAATTACGTTCGCCGGCTAGGTTAAGGACTTTAATTATGCTATCAGGCTATTTGCATACGTGAACTGGGGCAACATTTAATCATAGCTGGTGCCAGAAGTAGCTAATGAGAAATGAAAGATACTTGCGTGACTCTTGCTTGCGTAGACAGTCTGTACAATTTCTCCTCAAATAAACGTTAGAACAAGAAAACTTCAGCGCTCTTTCTTCTTGTTACATTAGGTTTGTTGCTAATTAGACAGTTACATCCGTTTCCTTTGGCTTCAAATTTCAAATCACCTGATAATTTTAAGCCATTATTCAGGTCTGGTACTTGCAAAATTCATATTAAGAGATTCGATTGGCAACCGGGCCTGTACGTAATTTTCCCTTACATGTGAAGCACCGTTTACAGCAATAGTTGCAAATANTCGGGGATGTTCCTGCCGACCAAGACAGGCTACACCAAGGGAGGAGCTTCGTACTGAGCTCCAAGCATTTCGCAATCCTATGACATCGGCGCCTACCGTGTGGCCTCTGTTACTGGAGACACTACAATATCCTGTGTAAACTGTGTTACGGTTTGCTAAGCACTTCTGAAAATGTTTGTTTAATGTTACTGCCCATACCAGCATATATCTTAACGAGCACACTGACTGACAAACGCCCAGTAAGGTTGGTAACGACGGAGGGAAAGCAGTTCCACATCTAATTGTTTAATAAAAAGTGTTAGTTAAACATTTCTTTTCTGTTTTTTATGCATATAAGTGTAAGAATAAGTAAACCTGTTAAAAATTAATTTTTCTGATAATTTCACAGTTTCTCTTAGCCGACGCATAAATAAAGTGATCAGGCCGAGGATAATGTTACATTTACATATGTTGGAAGAATACACAATATGCGTGCAATTAGACCTTAAGCAGGGCTTAANTTACATTTACATATGTTGGAAGAATACACAATATGCGTGCAATTAGACCTTAAGCAGGGCTTTCAAAACTGTTCACTTTACCGTGAAAAGCATATAATCTCGCATCATGCCCACGCGACTGGCCTCCATTGACTAGAGATGAGGCAGACCGATCTCGCTGGCTGCGCACAACCAATCTCCGTGTCCCATCATTGAACTGCTTTTCTATCAGCACGACTAATAAAAATGGCGTGGCATGGATTTGAGGTTAGAATACTGTTTAGTAAACAAGTGCTTTGAGATGTTTTTATACTTCCTCTAACCAATATGCAATGCAGTTTGATTAAATTCAAATTGGTGAAAGTATCTTATTAATATAATAGTACTTATCATTTAAAAATGAAGATACAAACAAACAGGCTCACCGTTGACCATGTGACTTTGACAGTTGTGTTCCTTTGAGGTAGGTCAATGTTGGAGACGAATATGCGTTCTACCTCATCTTTAGTCTATGCTGGCCACAGCCGGACTGTGCGATCACTGCCCCACGTTTGGAGTGGTGCCGTAACTGGGAGGCATGGATTGATGAGTGGCGTCGCTTTATGTTTAGAGATAAGTCTCGGCTCTGCATTAACAATGGCGACCGTCGTGTATGAGTATGGCGAAGCCGACGGGGAAGGGACCACCGGGCCCATATTTTGGAGACACACGCCGGCATCAACTCCCACGGGGATCCATAGAGTATGATTTTAGATCGCCTCATGTAGTGATACGAGGGTGGTTTTCTTGTAGAATGGGAACATTGCTATCACGCGTCGACGGTCCTATGTGGTGCAATTTACAATGTACTATTCACATGATCTCTATAACTGTCTTCACACACAAAAACAACCCAGCCCGTGCACCCTACACCGTTACAGAGCTGTGGAAGGGCAGTACCAGAATGGAGATAAAGCATATATATATCACTGATGTATATTTCAAAAGAAGTTTTCACTCTCTCATCAGGGAATCTCGCTACACGTTAGTCAGTGAGACAACGCAGGCAGGTAGCGGCAACTAAATAGCTGAAAAGTGTCCAATTTCCTGTGAAAGGGTGTTGTAAAATTTGATAGACACGTGCACAGGATTCTGGATTAACCAAGGCGCATCCACGCTATGTATCTTGCGTTTCTCTTGGGGACACTCTAGGTTGTTTTCCTCTAAGCGCAACGTTTCTTTGTCGGGGAATTTACGACTATCGCCGTTGAATGGCTGGCATTCTAGAAACCCCTCAAGAACTCAAGAGAATAACATACATTTTTATGCGCCTTCGGAAGTGCGAGGCATATAAATATTCGTCTATTTTGTGAACAGCATATATAAATAATATTTACTGCCTACACACAAATGTTTAAGGTTCGAAGTATTATTTACTGTTCGAAATAAGCATATTTCGGGCGTATCATGGAGACTTAAACCTTAATTTCTGCATTTTCTTCACGAGCCTCCTTCTTAAAAATTCAGAGATATTTGGATGGGAGCAATTACGTTCGCCGGCTAGGTTAAGGACTTTAATTATGCTATCAGGCTATTTGCATACGTGAACTGGGGCAACATTTAATCATAGCTGGTGCCAGAAGTAGCTAATGAGAAATGAAAGATACTTGCGTGACTCTTGCTTGCGTAGACAGTCTGTACAATTTCTCCTCAAATAAACGTTAGAACAAGAAAACTTCAGCGTTCTTTCTTCTTGTTACATTAGGTTTGTTGCTAATTAGACAGTTACATCCGTTTCCTTTGGCTTCAAATTTCAAATCACCTGATAATTTTAAGCCATTATTCAGGTCTGGTACTTGCAAAATTCATATTAAGACATTCGATTGGCAACCGGGCCTGTACGTAATTTTCCCTTACATGTGAAGCACCGTTTACAGCAATAGTTGCAAATANCATTCGATTGGCAACCGGGCCTGTACGTAATTTTCCCTTACATGTGAAGCACCGTTTACAGCAATAGTTGCAAATATGGACAATCACGCGTAGATGAGGGCTCACATAGTATATTTAAAGGGGCTGAATAATGGATGTGGGTTCTGGGAATCGCAATCATGTAGCACAAACTCGCAGGTACCTTTTGCCGCCTAACCCATGGTTCACAGTAGAACTGTGGCAAATTTCAGTTTGTCGCTCACGAAACATTATAGGATAAAATCGTAGCGACAATTTTTGTAATATTGGCAGTATTTTGACGAAATGTTACGAGTATAATATTTATTGTCTGTAACTATAGACAAGTGTTATTTTGTCTAATATGGGCGGTTCACGTATCGGAAATCAACTAAACACGTATCAACTAAACGTATCGGAAATCAATATTTCTAAGACGGCAGTCCCATTTACACAAAAAATAATAAACCATTTGACGTTTCTACAGTAACGTTGGCAATGGTAAAGAGAAAATAGTTCATTGCCGTAGCATCTTTTTAAAGTTCTATGTTTTAATTATTTGACAGTGAAATTGGTTTCTATTTTTATGAACATAATAATAATAGTTCCGATATTATTAACTTAGTTAATTTTAAAAAATCTTCATAGAATGCTATAATTTGATCAGCGCGTGCTTATCAGTGTCTAGGTACTTGGAAATGTTCATTTCTGCACATGGCGGAAAGATGCGCTGTGCGTAGAAAAATATATCAAGTAAGGTGTACAGAAGTAATAAAATTAACTGTAAACCATCACCTTCTTAATTGTATGCAAACATCCTATTGAATTTACGTAACGGCGATATTTGCTGCGTAATTGATTTATAGAATTTATAACTATTGATTGATCTTGATTTAGTATATAATGTAGTTTATTATCAAGGATATATATTTATTTATATATACATACACACATACCCAAGCGGTAGTAAGTCCAGACATTTACATTTATAACATATAAAACATCTTTAAACAGCTATTATTGTGAAAAATCTGAGCGTGGCTGTATTGAGGATACAGTAATGTGTTTTACGTGAATACCTTAGCTTTAACGGTTTTTTTAATTTGCTATACGGAAATTAAATGAAAATGACGAAATGGATACTTGTCTTTTATGGCTTTCATTGACAGATCTAGGATGCAGTGTTGGCTAAGTTAAATTTTAAAGTTAACTTAAGTTATGTAAAGTTACTTTGGTGGATAAAATAACTTCAAATACTTTTCGTAGCTTTTGAAGGAAGAGCAGCTGGACGTTAGTTTGAAAGTAAGTTCACTGAACTGAGTTACACATCAGGTTTGTGACTTTTATATGTGTAGGCCTACTCTGGTTTGGAACGCTGTTGATTCTACAGAAAGTGGTTAAACGTAGAATATTTTAAAAATAGGTTATAAATAGCATTATTATTAGAATGTAACTAATANTAAAAATAGGTTATAAATAGCATTATTATTAGAATGTAACTAATAAGTATACCGTCAAGAAATCTGGAAAACTGACAAGAATACCACTGAATTGGTATAAACAAATTAATTTTCTTAAATACAATTCTTCCTTAATAATTAATAGTCTGTGATGTAGTAATACACTTGTAATTTCCACAAGTGAAATTACTTTTTAATACTTTGGTANTTAATAATTAATAGTCTGTGATGTAGTAATACACTTGTAATTTCCACAAGTGAAATTACTTTTTAATACTTTGGTATTTTAGTTGTAACATTTTATCATAACTTATTTCTTATTAAGATAAATCTAACACGCCAATACACAAAACTATTGCACCAGTATATACACTAAATGTTAAAATATTATATTGAAGGGATAGTGTGCTTAACAGTTAAGATATTGAGTAATAAGTGTCATTAATATAACAATAGTAAGATGTATTGATGATGATAAAACCGAAGATTTAAATCTCAGTCTTAATAATACACTTAACAAAAACAAACATAATAAGAAATGTTTGTTCTCAGTGGATAAATCAGTTTATATATTTCTACTGAACAAAAATGTAAACATTTGAGATCAGACAAAATTAAAATTACATTATTAACACAGACGTTTTAAATACGATTTATATCCAACAGTTAAATNATTTGAGATCAGACAAAATTAAAATTACATTATTAACACAGACGTTTTAAATACGATTTATATCCAACAGTTAAATAATTCACTGGAACATTTGTATTTAAAAACTGATATTACTTTTCAATGATTTATTTTGATATTTTTTACACCTTTTCCTAAACGAAAAAACATACGAATATGCACAACAAGATATTCATGCTGTCGTTAACAATAAAGTACGGTATTTTTTTAATGAAATGAAACTTACACATATATATGTACAACACTATAATCAAAGTAATAATGATAATAATTTCATAGTCAATATGAATTAAAACCACTGAGTGAAGTGCTGTGTTTGTAATGTCTATAATGAAAAAAAAAACATTGTGGCACCCACAAAGTTTTTTTTTTTGGTATTCATTCAACAAAATATTTTTGTGGGGTGCACAACAATTTAGTGGCCACTAAAAATTTATTCTGTGGTGGCTACAAAAATTGTTGTGTTCACCACAAACAAATTTGGCGGAGTGGCCCCCACAAATTATTTTCAGTACAGTAAGACATAGTTTTTATGTAAAATGTTATAAAATTTATTTTTGGTAGGCTACTTGTATAGCAATACAAATGGTAAGTTTACACTGCAGATAGAAAATATAATAAAACTATGGTAATATTTTGTATTTTTTAAAAATATGTTTACATTATTACATTACAATAGTACCAGTGCTCATATGGTATACAATATAATGTTCTGTACTTCTATTAAATTAAAGCCATAAACATTAAAAAAATTGGTTTGCCAAGTATAAGAATTATAGCACGATATCGATATTTAGCACATCTACAAAACGTATTTTTAGTTTTAACTCAGGTCCTGGCCTTAGGTAACTGGCGCCCTGGGAGAGCATATCTTTAATTTTTGGCACTTTATTTTAGTACTTCAAATTCATAATTGAGTTTTTTAGCTCCACTCTTCCGGAGCTCGGCACCACTTAACTATATAAAACAATTCGACTTGCAAATCAAGTCTATTCTTACACACGAATAACCGAAGCAACTTTAACAACGTTTTACTACAGTAACGACTAAAAAATTTGCAACAGTTTTTGTATAAAATCCAAGAAAACATGTTGGGCGTGAATAATTATAAAGTTATCACATACTCAAAATTTCCGCCGTGTTTGAATTGTTCAATTCGTCAATAGTAATTTGGTTAGTAACAAATTTTTTTATAGCACAATAAAAATTTAACTTTAACATTTGCGTCGTCATGTTCAGCACTGAGAAGGAAATAACGTTTATGTTTAAGAAACGACAAATAATTTCTTCATTGCCCGGGTGCATTTTTAGCGTTTCAAGAGCACTAGTTATTATGCTCTGTACACAGACAAAACTAAACTAACGGGAAGGGATAGGGCACATGGCAGCGTAGGCAACGGTAGTAATTCTAGAAATGTGGACCAACGTAAAGCGATAATCCATTCCTCTTTAACTCGCCACTCATGAGACGAAACTATTGTGAAACTAAAAGTAATGCAAAAGTACCATTTATTTTTTCTGACCTTTACAATTAATGAGTACCTTAGTTAAGTTAAAAGTTGCCTTGCGAAAAAATGTTACGAGTTACCACAAAAACTTTCTTTAAAGCAACTCGTTTCTGAATAGCTCGTTACTTTCANTGAAAAATCTGAGCGTGGCTGTATTGAGGATACAGTAATGTGTTTTACGTGAATACCTTAGCTTTAACGGTTTTTTTAATTTGCTATACGGAAATTAAATGAAAATGACGAAATGGATACTTGTCTTTTATGGCTTCCATTGACAGATCTAGNAAATTTGCTATACGGAAATTAAATGAAAATGACGAAATGGATACTTGTCTTTTATGGCTTCCATTGACAGATCTAGGATGCAGTGTTGGCTAAGTTAAATTTTAAAATTAACTTAAGTTATGTAAAGTTACTTTGGTGGATAAAATAACTTCAAATACTTTTCGTAGCTTTTGAAGGAAGAGCAGCTGGACGTTAGTTTGAAAGTAAGTTCACTGAACTGAGTTACACATCAGGTTTGTGACTTTTATATGTGTAGGCCTACTCTGGTTTGGAACGCTGTTGATTCTACAGAAAGTGGTTAAACGTAGAATATTTTAAAAATAGGTTATAAATAGCATTATTATTAGAATGTAACTAATAAGTATACCGTCAAGAAATCTGGAAAACTGACAAGAATACCACTGAATTGGTATAAACAAATTAATTTTCTTAAATACAATTCTTCCCTAATAATTAATAGTCTGTGATGTAGTAATACACTTGTAATTTCCACAAGTGAAATTACTTTTTAATACTTTGGTATTTTAGTTGTAACATTTTATCATAACTTATTTCTTATTAAGATAAATCTAACACGCCAATACACAAAACTATTGCACCAGTATATACACTAAATGTTAAAATATTATATTGAAGGGATAGTGTGCTTAACAGTTAAGATATTGAGTAATAAGTGTCATTAATATAACAATAGTAAGATGTATTGATGATGATAAAACCGAAGATTTAAATCTCAGTCTTAATAATACACTTAACAAAAACAAACATAATAAGAAATGTTTGTTCTCAGTGGATAAATCAGTTTATATATTTCTACTGAACAAAAATGTAAACATTTGAGATCAGACAAAATTAAAATTACATTATTAACACAGACGTTTTAAATACGATTTATATCCAACAGTTAAATTATTCACTGGAACATTTGTATTTAAAAACTGATATTACTTTTCAATGATTTATTTTGATATTTTTTACACCTTTTCCTAAACGAAAAAACATACAAATATGCACCACAAGATATTCATGCTGTCGTTAACAATAAAGTACGGTATTTTTTTAATGAAATGAAACTTACACATATATATGTACAACACTATAATCAAAGTAATAATGATAATAATTTCATAGTCAATATGAATTAAAAACACTGAGTGAAGTGCTGTGTTTGTAATGTCTATAATGAAAAAAAAAAACATTGTGGCACCCACAAAGTTTTTTTTTTTGGTATTCATTCAACAAAATATTTTTGTGGGGTACACAACAATTTAGTGGCCACTAAAAATTTATTCTGTGGTGGCTACAAAAATTGTTGTGTTCACCACAAACAAATTNGCACAACAATTTAGTGGCCACTAAAAATTTATTCTGTGGTGGCTACAAAAATTGTTGTGTTCACCACAAACAAATTTGGCGGAGTGGCCCCCACAAATTATTTTCAGTACAGTAAGACATAGTTTTTATGTAAAATGTTATAAAATTTATTTTTGGTAGGCTACTTGTATAGCAATACAAATGGTAAGTTTACACTGCAGATAGAAAATATAATAAAACTATGGNATTTTTGGTAGGCTACTTGTATAGCAATACAAATGGTAAGTTTACACTGCAGATAGAAAATATAATAAAACTATGGTAATATTTTGTATTTTTTAAAAATATGTTTAAATTATTACATTACAATAGTACCAGTGCTCATATGGTATACAATATAATGTTCTGTACTTCTATTAAATTAAAGCCNCATTATTACATTACAATAGTACCAGTGCTCATATGGTATACAATATAATGTTCTGTACTTCTATTAAATTAAAGCCATAAACATTAAAAAAATTGGTTTGCCAAGTATAAGAATTATAGCACGATATCGATATTTAGCACATCTACAAAACGTATTTTTAGTTTTAACTCAGGTCCTGGCCTTAGGTAACTGGNAGCACGATATCGATATTTAGCACATCTACAAAACGTATTTTTAGTTTTAACTCAGGTCCTGGCCTTAGGTAACTGGCGCCCTGGGAGAGCATATCTTTAATTTTTGGCACTTTATTTTAGTACTTCAAATTCATAATTGAGTTTTTTAGCTCCACTCTTCCGGAGCTCGGCACCACTTAACTATATAAAACAATTCTACTTGCAAATCAAGTCTATTCTTACACACGAATAACCGAAGCAACTTTAACAACGTTTTACTACAGTAACGACTAAAAAATTTGCAACAGTTTTTGTATAAAATCCAAGAAAACATGTTGGGCGTGAATAATTATAAAGTTATCACATACTCAAAATTTCCGGCGTGTTTGAATTGTTCAATTCGTCAATAGTAATTTGGTTAGTAACAAATTTTTTTATAGCACAATAAAAATTTAACTTTAACATTTGCGTCGTCATGTTCAGCACTGAGAAGGAAATAACGTTTATGTTTAAGAAACGACAAATAATTTCTTCATTGCCCGGGTGCATTTTTAGCGTTTCAAGAGCACTAGTTATTATGCTCTGTACACAGACAAAACTAAACTAACGGGAAGGGATAGGGCACATGGCAGCGTAGGCAACGGTAGTAATTCTAGAAATGTGGACCAACGTAAAGCGATAATCCATTCCTCTTGAACTCGTCACTCATGAGACGAAACTATTGTGAAACTAAAAGTAATGCAAAAGTAACATTTATTTTTTCTGACTTTTACAATTAATGAGTACCTTAGTTAAGTTAAAAGTTGCTTTGC
This sequence comes from Clitarchus hookeri, assembly GCA_002778355.1. Lineage (NCBI taxonomy): Eukaryota > Metazoa > Arthropoda > Insecta > Phasmatodea > Phasmatidae > Clitarchus > Clitarchus hookeri. The sequence continues at coordinate 911,486 of NQII01000360.1, read as the reverse complement.
GAAAAAATGTTACGAGTTACCACAAAAACTTTCTTTAAAGCAACTCGTTTCTGAATAGCTCGTTACTTTCATACGTTTCTACCCAACACCGATGAGATCTTTCGTTTGGCACCAAAATCAGCACGCTAGCACATCAGGATCGTGATATATTAGGCAGACTGCCTGGAAATTTCCTCCCACGTCCAAAACTGCTGCCACCTATGCTCCGCGCATGCGCGGCGTCAACTCAATATCATGCTCACATCGTGGCTCGTATAACCGATCGAACGAGGCCGTCTTTATTTCAATCGTGTTATTAGTTACGAAGTTAGAGTGTCGAAACGGATCACTCTGCAAATGTTATATCACCGNGTCTTTATTTCAATCGTGTTATTAGTTACGAAGTTAGAGTGTCGAAACGGATCACTCTGCAAATGTTATATCACCGTTTACGTCCTGGTGCTCCATGTGTCGGCCTGATTTTAAAGACGTATTCAGTTCAAAACTCGACAGCAACTAAAACAGGATAACAATAGGAACTAAAAACCTGAGAAAAACGGAAAGAAAACATGCTAATAAAATTGATTGAAAAAACTCTGTATGTGATAGCATGACAAAAAATTATTATAGAATAAAACAACAATGAAACAACATGCAAGAAAGACAGAATAAAAGGAAAGTTTGGTAAATGTTAGGAATAAAAATGGCGAGCGAAAGCCGTTTGGCGCATGGAAAAATGTTCTGTTGTGTCTGGGACGGTACACAGATCCCAGATATAGACCACTGTTCGCCACGCGGCGTTCATGTGGAGTCATCTAGCAATGCATGAAATACAGAGGAAGATAGGGAGATGTAAATATGAAATTAATTATACTATGAAGGTTTCTTTACACACAGCATGAATACATCGCTTCCGATTTATAGTTTCCAATCTTGTTCGCATTCAATTTCAAGATATAAACAGGATAAGCACACAAACCACTCGAGTTAAAGAGCACTGAGGCACACATCATGAATCAATAAAAGTGTCGGAAGTTTGTGCCCCATTAGGAGGGAAGTATTAAACGGCAGGGAAACGAATGAAAATAAGAAAAATCTATGTATACATATTNTTTGTGCCCCATTAGGAGGGAAGTATTAAACGGCAGGGAAACGAATGAAAATAAGAAAAATCTATGTATACATATTAGGGTGGTCCTTATTTTTCGAGTTTTAAAAAACTACTGCGGCATCCCGTCATATGATTTTCTNTATACATATTGACGAGGAGAGACCACCAGAGACAGACGACTGCTAGAGGAAGTAACTAGATCCTCGGCGTGGCAAATGAGAGGAACAGGCAGGCTGCAGAGAAGTACGTAGGCAGTGGAATGAGTTGGAGTTGATGCACCGTGCTAGAAACAAAGAAATCAAGAATGCTGTGAAATTAAAAGATTAGCTATAAGTAACATCAGCACTAAAAAAAATCATTTATCATTGAAACAGGAATAAATACACTGTAAAAAAATTATCTGGTAAATTTCCTAAACTGTAATGGAAGTTTTTAATCTATATATAGTACGGAAATAATGTAACATGTCAGACTGCAAATATAGGACTGTTGAACGTCGTTACTATACAAGGTTGGGGACTTCCCTACGCATTCGACTGTTTCGTGAGCGAATGTAGGAACGCTACCATGGGCGTATAGGAAAATAGTTTACCATTAGCACTTTCTCAATATTTGTATACATTTATATGGTAATTTTACGAATAATTTCTTAGAGTGTATATGCTCTAAAAAAACACAATAATTAAGAAACCCACATAATTTTAGTTAAAAACAAATATTATACCAAAGTATATAATAGTTACTAATAATACTCGTGCTAAACAGAATGGAACAATTAAAATGAACACGGACACTAGTAAGTGAAACACACTAATATACAAAATATGCCATACAATAAAGATTACGTAAATCCTTATTGAAACTTAGAAGCACATAATTTAGAATCATCGTAGAAAAACCGTCAAATTCAAGTCTAAAGTAATACTGACGACGCCGAAAATGGCAATGTAATTCATTATGCATTAAGCTCTTTTATAATACTAGTTGAACACTATTTCACAACCATTGAAGATATTGCTACTTAAGTCTGAGTTTAGGTAACAGGTACCATCCCTAACAAGATTATACATCTTGTTAGACCCTGAGGCCATTCATTTTCAAGCACAGTTAGTTACTTTTCGTAACCATTAGAAACAGTCACCAAACACACATCATGGGAAATATTGCCGACTTCAAACAAAACTATATGCGTGATAGATTCTCAACCATATTGTAAGCATACAGTAGAGTCTCTCTAGTCCAAAACATATGGAACCAGGCTATTAGATGTTCAATTAAAAAAAAAAACTAATTTCGCAAACAAGTACAGAGATTATAAACAAAACAACCTACAAAAGTTAGTACAATAAGAAAGCTAATAAAAGTAAAAAAGAAAAAGACGTATATCAATTAATTATATTAATGAAACATGTGTAAACAAAAAGAAAACCAGTAAGGTATTTATTATATAATTTATATATAAATACATTTTTTTATAATTGATATATAATATATTGTTATATATGTCATATATTATATATATATAATTTTATTTATATAAATTATATATTGTATATTTATAATTGTATTAAATTTACAATAATGTATCATCAGGTATTTTTATCACTAGTCTCAAAGTTACGTTCTTCAACAGAAATTTTCTAAAAGAGAAAATCATAAATTTTTTGTCTCCTTGCATCGACCAGTGGTGACGTGAAAACTGCTGAGTCAGCAATCGTCCGCGGAGTGTGGGACTGCTGGACGTGCCGGATTGGCAAAGTGTTGGACTGCTGAGACTCTACTGTATTTGACTACAACTTTGCAGGCATCGGGGGTAGAACCATCGAATTCTGACCATAGGTAACATGCTGACCCCAAACAGGCCGAGATAATGCATTACACCCTGAGCTCTTTTATAAGCATGCTTTGGTTGAATTTCAAGACCAATAGAGATATAATCACAAAATTCGGGTCGCAGATATTACTCCCAATCCCACACGTGGCAATATAACATGGTGGACCCAAAATTTTTTTATAAGCATATTTGACTACCATTGTCAAACTATTGTAGATGGATTCACGAAATTAATATCGTAGGTAATACTGTACAATACTCTCAACCTCGGACGAGACAGTAGGCTATAACAAACCTGAAATAATTTTTTTAGTATAGATAGCTTTCCAAATTTGTATGTATATATATATATAGGAAAGCTATAAAGAAGAAGAAAAAATACTTAAAATTTAGTACACAAGAACTACGACGCATATGAAAAGAAGGTACGAACTGTGCTAAGAGGAATTGTGAGCAAAACAAAGGCCATTGGCGCAGGGGTGTAGAAGGGTGCGGGGAATGGAGGGCCCGGGTTCAAAACCCCCTGAAATATAAAGTACACATTAAAAATATATATAAAATTAAAATTATTTATTAGGATAATAAGAAATTAGGTAAATAAAAATGCATTCAACTCAAGAATTTTTTATAGACGCTGCTTTATCAACCACAAAAAAAATTAATTTCTGCCTACGCCATAGCATGGGCCAGCACTAACAATCAGCATCTGATACAACGAAGGAAGTGAAGGACTGGAGACTGCACAATCGTAGACGGGAATACTAAGTTCTAAGGGGTAACACCGCACGGGTTCCTCCGTGAATCTTGACGCCGTGGAAGGACCAGGGGACGCGGGTACGGCGCGACCTGTGCTTGGCGTGCTGGCACGGCGAGGGGCAGGCGCTGTGTGGCCAGGACGGTATAGCTTGCTCGGGCAGGAGAGACGGCGAAGCGTCATGCGACCTGGGAGGGGCCACCGTGTCCGCGCACCTGGGCTCGCTCCCACGTTCTCCCGATCGTCCCCGGCGCCGGCCCTTCAATAAACCACGAGCCCCGCCCTCTCCCCGGTGGAGACCTTCGACCGCCCCAGTTTGTCGGCAAACTCGCTCCGAGCTAATATTTTATCACTTCCAGCTAGCGATCCCCCTCCCCCCCCCTGGCGGGGCGGCCGTATTGCCCGATACAAACGAATTCCCCGCTTCGCCTGAGTCGGGAAGCACCACTTCATTACATTATGGACGAAGCGCGTCCCTCCTTTGCGGATACTGGCCGGTGGCTGCTGCGACGAATGACGACGTGACTTCGCTGCCCTGCGAATACTGAATATTATAGGCTGTCCACAGTTAATTAAGCACTTTTGAAAATAAACTTCCGAAAACTTGCATTGACCCTACCTGCAGGTATTTTAATAGACACGTTTACTGGTATGCGCCCGGCAAAGTCGGTAACAACGGAGGGAAAGTAAACATTTGTGGACATCGAAACGTTTTCTTTTACTTGCTGTTTATTTTTAGCATGTAAGTGTATGCGTAAGTGAATTTGTAAAATATCAGGAGGGCCAAAAATATGCTACCACTTAAATGGCAGTTATGTTGTAAATGTTGTCATGTTAAGTGTAGCGTGCCATAATTTATATGTGTTTTATTGTATCATTGTAGGCAACACTATTGAGTCTGGAGGAGAGGAAGAAGGTGCCGGCGTGGATGGAAGTGTACGGATCTTTTGCTGTGGTGCGCCGGAAGTTTCGCGATTGGTATGGAAAGGTTCCTCGAACACGTGTGACTGTCCGACGTATCTACGCCAAGAAGTTGCGTACAAGTTCTGTTATAAATGACTGCGAAGGAAACAGTAGTCGGGAGAGAACTGTACGTGTTGAGGAGAACATTGTGCGTGTCCAAGAGGCAATGCTACGGATTCCTCATAAGTCAACCAGACATCTGTCACTGGAGGTGGACATTTCACGCACCGGTACCCGACGATTCCTTCATGTCACGATCAGGGACTGAAGCTGTACCATCTGCAAATGGTGCATGCTTTGACTGAAAATGTTAAGAAAACTCATGTGGAAGTGTTCCAGATTTTGGTAGAAATGACACATTGTAATCCCAATGTTGTCTTCTTATTTTCGGATGAAGCTACATTTCACGCCTCGGGCAGGGTTAACAAGAATAACTGTGTTATATGAGCCACAGAACATCCGCATGAACTACGAGAACATGTACGCGATTCGCCAAAAGTAAACGTCTAGTGGGGTATCTCAAAATTGGAATGCAAATTCGTTAATAATGGGCCAATTCGAACTCTAGATGTTTTTAGAACTAGAAACACCGAATTCAATGGCAATAAATTTAAGCATTATAAATTCGTAATACATAACGTCTTATACCTACTTTTACATATGTACTGCGATATTCACTGAGCGCCTTCTTCGCAGTGTACTGTAGCATAGACATAGTTAACAGTGATATTTTTCAAATATTGATTTCAAAAGTACTCACTTTACCGTGAACAGCATTTATTTGACCAGCCAAGAAGTGTGGTTTAGCTAAAGTATTTGTTTAAAAAGTCAAGACATAGTTTACAAACCAGGCCAATGCTTTATATGAATTGAAGCGTTTTTGAATAGTCACCAATTTTCGTGTAAATGCTTGCCAAGCGTTTCGAATGTATTAAAAACTGAAGTCGTTATAGGAAAGTATTTAATATTTGTCCACAATTTATAATTACGAAAATAACTCGCAGTTTTGATGTCTTGGGATTATCAAATTCAGTATATTACAAAAGTTAGAAATTTTTCTGGAGTCATTAAAAGCAGCATAAAAATTTTTTCTCTTCAAAAATAAATGGATACTGGCGATATAAAGTGGCCGCAGAAGGCAAAGAAAAGAATTCCTTCCGTGTCCAAGGGAAAGGAACACTGGAATTCAAGGTTATGCTCTTCTCACTATGCAGTGTCCCTGCCAACTTTAAACGTCTGATGGAGAAAGTCCTCCACTTGGCCAGGTATACCTAAACGACATCATGGTCACTGGAAGACCATTTGAAGAACACCTGACATGCCCAAACTTTGTGTTTCAGAAAGTATCTGCAGCCAACTTGAAATCAGTTCGTAAGAAATGCCACCTTTTCCAAAGGAAATGAATTTCTTGGGACACATAGCGGCGAACCATACGATTGAAAGAGACCCTGAAATGACCAGAACAATTACAGATTGGCCGTCGACAAATTACAAAACTGAAATGCGGAGTTTCCTGGGCTTATAGTATGTGCTTACTACAAGAGTGTTTTTTTGCTATTAATGTATTTAATATTATTATTGTGTTTGTAATACTTTGTGCCCTGGTTTACCACAATCGCCAAGCCACTGCATGAATTGACCAAGGCAAAAATAAAATTTAACTGTACCATTGAGTCCGAAGTTGTTTTTAAAAGACTAAAATTCTGATATCTCCCACAGTGCTGGGCTTCCCGAGTAGTGAGGGTGAGTTCATTCTGGATACTGATGCTAGTAATGAGGGCATTGGGGCTGTGTTGTCTCAGATCCAGGATGAAAAGGAGAGGCCGCTGGTATACTTCAGTAAGGTGCTACGCAAGCCTGAGAGAGATTACTGTGTGACACAGCTGCTCGCTGTGGTGACGGCAATCGTACACTTTCACCCCTACTTGTATGGGAGACATTTTATCCTAAGAAATGATGGCTAATTCTTCATTACTCTGGCTACAAAATTTCAAGGACCGCTATGATTAAATAGCTCGGTGGATACATATCTGACTTTGAAATACGTCATAGATCTGGGCGCCTTAACAGCAATGCGTATGCACTTTCCAGGAGACCACGCGAACCATTTTGCTATCATTTTGAACACCAAGAAGAAAAAGGGGGGGGGGGTGTATAATTGAAGGCAAAGAGGACAAGAATTCATGGATCTGTATCTTGCGATGGGTCACCTACATGGGATGATGAGGGCATTAGGAAAGATCAGCTAAATGACCCCACCTTTCATCCAATACTGAAGTGGAAAGAATCTTGAATTCGACCAAGATGGGAGAAGATATCTAGCCTGGGTCCCACAGTCAAGGCATGCTGGACACAGTGGAATTCCTTTGCACTGGAAAACGGCGGGATTTATAGGAACGGGCAAAGTAATGAAGGAAAACACAATCTTTTACAATCGGTCCAATGAGAGTTCAGAATTCTGGAAGTGCTAAAAATACTGCATAACACAGCAGCAGAAGAACACTTTGGTGTAAATAAGACCCTCAACAGAGTTCGGCGGAGATTATACTAGCTGCATTATTGGAAGGATGTTGAGAAGTGATGCCCCTTTGTGTGGTGCCTGTACCGCAAGGAAGGGTCCAAATATTAATGGACGAAGTCCCCTTCAGATAAACAATGCTGGGGCCTCATTTGAGATGATGTCAGTGGACATCCTCGGACCACTACCAGTCACTGTTAAAAAGAGGGGAGTGGAGGGATCAGTACTTTATGGTAGCGCAAGAATTTCCTCAAGTGGCCCGACGTCATACCAGTTCCAAACCATGAGGCCGAAACAGTAGCTGAATCACTTTTAGAGCTTGTATTCTCCCGAGCCACAGCATTACATTCTCAGTCGAATGGGATGGTCGTGATCTTCGTGGAAAACAACCAAAATGGTTGGGACTACATGGCACTTGTATTTCTCCTGGCATATCATTCGGCAGTCCACGTGTCAACAAGGGAAGGAGCAAACATGTTTTTTGGGAGATTTCTGCCTCTTTGATGACATGCTGTTCAGAAGTGCATTGAAGAAGCAGCAAAACTAAAAAAAAAAAACAGTAAATTACATCATATCCCAGTCGACATCCATGAGTTTGCACAGCGGCACCTTAAAATCAACAGTGATCTATTGAAAATGCGATATGACTGGAGAATGCATAAATGCGTTTTTCAAGAAGGACAGCTGGCGTGGTTGTAAAACCCCGAAAAGTGTAAGTGATATTGCCCGAAGTTACAGAAATGTTGGGAAGGCCAGTGCAGGATCCTGAAGCAGATCAATGATGTGGTCTACCGGATTTTTTGACAGGTTCTTAGGCTACGTCTAGGGTTGTCCACGTCGACCGACTGGCGCTCTATGGAGGTCCAGAAGTTGGAAAGTCTATTCGGGACGAACATACTTCATGATGGGGTAGTGTTACGCGCGGACAGTTCTTCCTCTCCATCGCGCCGGACGCGTTCATCCTTTCTCGGCACAGCAGAAGGTGGTACACTACGACTAGACCTTCCCCTCTTCAGGACGGACCTGCTATGTCGCCAGGCGAGCTGGTGGGATTATTGACAGCTGACCTGAACTGGCATCATCACTCCTCCCTTCGCCCACCGTTGTAGATTTCGGTGGCCGTGGTCTGTTGCAGGAATTTTCTAGACATCTCCTCTCTCGGCGCAAGCTAACACCTGAAGAATATTATCGGCCAGGGCACCGACACTATAAACATCGCTGCTGCAGGAGGGTTGGCAGTCTGTGATAGCAGTCTGTCATAGTGTGGCGAACAAGGGCTTGAGAGACTGCTGCGGATGTGTATGTGTAAGTGTGTGGGTGTGGGTGTCTGTATGTGTGTGCGCGCGTGTGGTGCCTAAGAGAGAGAGAGTGCTTGAGCGCTGCGAAGGGCGAGATTACCGACGTAAAGAGTGGATATCTACGGGACCGCTTGGGATGCTCCAGAACCGTCCGGTCAGAAAAAAAACTTGNATTACCGACGTAAAGAGTGGATATCTACGGGACCGCTTGGGATGCTCCAGAACCGTCCGGTCAGAAAAAAAACTTGTGATATATGGATTATAACAAGTTGGACGAGTAATACAGGCTTGATTGTAAACACTGGAACTGTCATATATCAAATATATGCTTTGAATAGTAATTCAGTATATGTTAGAAAACTGTTTATAAATACTAGCTTTTAGTGTTAGATAATACTAATTTCTGTGAGGCGACGAACGATTATAAAAATATTAGTTGAAAATAGCAAGTATACATAAATTAGGAAATTATTATTAGCTCTTATATTCAATTATGACTTGACTTTGCCCAAAGACCTAGAAATAAAAAAAATCGTAAAAAATACATGCTTTCATTTTTTGGTATTCCTATCCGTAGAGTTAAACTTCTGATTGGCCAAATTGTACAAAAAATACATATTTGCCAATTGCATTTACGGTTTGTATTATAGATCGGTTGTCTCGAGTACATACATGAGTCACGATTGACAAAAAGTATGCAATCAACGTTTGAAAGAAAATCTCTGCGTTTAACTGGATGTATTCTGATATGAATACGTGATGTAATGCTGCAAGCAAATAACAAAATATAGTTTCTTTGTATTTAAGTTCTGTAAACTTAAATACGCCATTCTTATTATAGAAAGTATTGACGAAATTATTATTCACTTGACAGTTTCAAGGTCTCACTTTAAGGGTATGTATGGATACTACTAATAAAGTCCACGGTCATTTTGAAACAGGTGGAAGGACACGCAATACACAGAAAGAAGAAACTAAGCAAGACTTTCAAAAGCATTCAAATAACAATGAAATAACTATAATTCATAATTTCTCTCTCTCTCTACCAAACATAGGAATCACTCGTTCATGTAAATAATGTTCAGATAGTTTTATTACATCTGTGCACATAACTAATCTGAAGAAAAATTATTTCTGTCAAAATTTGTTTCATTTGTTGTTATTACTGTTCAATATAGAACTTTTAGCTTATTAAATAATAGTAAAAATAAACCTCCGTGTCGTTATTTTGCTAATTAGCAGTCCGCTGTGCACTGGTTTCACGGTCCCCAGTCTTTGGGAACAATCCTAATGTAGATATTTTATTTGACACCTGTAACAAGATATGACTACTTGTTTGAGACACAAATAAGACTGCAGAATGAGGCTCCTTCTGTGTCAGCTCACATATCATCAACAGATCAGACAAAGGTAAACGACGACGCTTAGTTGAACCGTTCTCCCCGACCTGACATCGCAATGACGCAACCAAACTCAACAAAGACCCCTTCGAAGGGCCTCCCCGCGTTATTCTGGCCAATTTCACCCCCGTGCCGGGAGTCAGCGGTTCCAGGACGGGCCATTGTCGGTGGCTGAAGCAGGCCACTTCGCCGTCTTCACGAGTCGTCGGGTACGCGCATCTCCGCGGGACTGCGAGAAGAGCAGCAGCACAAAGCAACCAAGATAAAGAAACGATGCTCCGTGCTATTTAGGTGGGCACTTATTTTCCTCTTATGTTTGGGCTGTTAGGTAGAATTTGATACCAACATTACAACTCTTAAACATAATTATTTCAGTTTTCAGACAGACGTTTTGGTTTTTGCTAATAAACGTTTGTTAAAAACGTTATAATTAAATGCTGTATTAACAAATGGTAACACGGAACTAAATATGTGTTTAACAATTAATAGTAGATAATGCATAGGTTGGCTACTATGCTAACTNCAAATGGTAACACGGAACTAAATATGTGTTTAACAATTAATAGTAGATAATGCATAGGTTGGCTACTATGCTAACTACACAATATTATCAATTGTTTATTAAAATGCTAATTATACACATTTTTTTCTTTTAAAAAGGCATTGTTGCTTATATCAATAACGCTTATACCATTTATTATTAGACAATCAGGAATTGAAAATTCAATAAACCTCACTTCCTGCAATTGATTGCGAACAACAACAACTTCTCCAGCAACGATNCATCAGGAATTGAAAATTCAATAAACCTCACTTCCTGCAATTGATTGCGAACAACAACAACTTCTCCAGCAACGATCATAACAACTGAAACAAAACAACTCAACGCTGGCGCTGACAGTGCATGCCTACATCAAAATTATATATTTTATGAATGATGATAACGATTATTAAACTTAATTTACTTGTGACTTAAGTACCTTTAAAAATAAAATTATATTTCTTATAAAATAAGCAGCTTTCTTCATTAATGAGCATTATTTTCATTTTTCAACAGTTGGTGAAGTCATTCTGCCCTACAATTTAGTGACCCACGAATTCCCTACAGAGCTTCGACCCTCTGAGCAGCAGTTTGGCTGGCTCGCAAGGGCGCCGTCAAATCGCGCGGAAACAAATGAAGGTTTGTTATTGCTGCTCGCCAGACGGGAAGGAAAGGAAGCGGCGGCCGAGCGCAGCGCCGCGGCCGACGTGTCTAGTGTTACCAACCTCGGAGAAACAAAACCCCTCCCTTTTTCCACCTGTGCCCTCGCGCTGCCGTCTTTTCCACAATGCCATTGTCTCTCTGCGGGGCCTAATGCTCGTGGGGTACTTCATTTCGCGTCGGGGATCTCGAGTGGAAGTTGAAGGTAGCCGGGAAAGTATACCGAGGGCAACAAGGGCGCAAGTCCTATAGTTCATTCACCGTTACTTCATACTATTCTGAAGCCCTACTAAAGCCCTATTTCAGAATATTCCTCCGCCTCGTGCAAACAAAGCTTATCCGAGTCTAGAAAATTACACCAGAGGGACAATGCACCGTATTCGTGCGCACTCAATATATTTTGCATAAGAACTATTAGGCATTACCAGGCATTACCAGCACACCTGTTTTCTCACTGTTTTTATGCATATATATTAGAAATGAAATTTTATAACTTATAGATAAAATATCAAAAAAATTTCAATTTAAACAAAAATAACGTACTTGTAAGTTAACACAAGTATAAAACGCTTAGATACATGGCATATTTAGGAAACAACCAAACACGCCGCCATACATAGGGTGATTTTTCATGGATTCATTCTAAAATTGTGAAGAAACCGCGAACAGATTATATCTGCGGAATAGCTGNAAATAACGTACTTGTAAGTTAACACAAGTATAAAACGCTTAGATACATGGCATATTTAGGAAACAACCAAACACGCCATTCATAGGGTGATTTTTCATGGATTCATTCTAAAATTGTGAAGAAACCGCGAACAGATTATATCTGCGGAATAGCTGCTTCACAGTCAACTGAAAAGTTTTTGGTATCCTTCTATGTATAGAATCCCTTACTCTAAACTGCATGTTGACAGCGAATTGGTAAAACAATAATTCTCTAAAAACGTTTATATCCAGTGAAAATGGTCCCTTTTCGTTTATAGAATGTCAAAATCAAGATTTGGCGTAGATTAACACACGTCTTGGAGCACAAAAATATTCTAAAACGAAAATGTTTGCCCCGAACGAAACGTATTTTGGTTTTCCATATTGTGGGTTACCTGTGACTTAGTCAAGTTTTACAATGGCGTATGTCAAAATTAAGGGTTCAGCTAATCACTTACCCTGCTGTAAGAATCATTCAAATATCTCATGTTATTGCTATACGCATCGTCCAACTTTACAGCGAAGTTCTATACGTAACATGAACAATGCTGGTTGTATCTGCGTTTATATGGTTCATTAATTTACATCATTATTTATTAGGCATGTGAAGAGATTTTAACTTTTTATTTACAATTATTCGAGTGTTAATAGGCATTCGTCCCGAAGGCTTGTTTGAACAACGAAAGCGAGTGATTACTCTACAATGGTTTGTCGTTACCTTCCATTACGTGGCTAAACAATGGTGAAGCTCGCAGCTCAAATTTCAGTTTACCTCGTCTGAACCGGAGAACTTCCTACCCCCCCCCTTTTTTCTATACCCCTCATCATCCCACGTCACCATGCTAATAATACCGGGGCAGAGAATATAACTCAAGACATTTTTGGCCTTGCTGTCGAGCATTCTGAACTATAGTCTGTTATTTGCTAATAAATTATACGTGAATGTTTATAAAATCAGTTTAATTCAATATCATGAATTATAACTCCGTATCCAGTCAAATGTCATCTCACAAATAACGTAGGACATCTGTAGTCGAGTGAGTTCAAGGCAAAACCCGCCAACGTTTACTCTATAGGCTTGTGCTCGGGTGCTGACGATGACGTAGGCCTAAATGTTCAACATCTGACTTAGTTTGGTCAGATGGCGTTTATAAGCCTTGCTGTCATATAATACTCACGGTTCGAAACGCAGAGAGTTTTAACTTCTCCGTCAGTTTTTAATACCTATTTGTACCATATTCACACTTAGGCATATAGCAAATTTACGATTAGTCGAAGGTTTTTTTAAATATACCTTTGTAAATATTTCCACCCCGTAGCTTAATATAAGTAAGCATAATTGCAGAGTGAAATATTTACTACTGCACTTGCAGAAAATTAGGAAAAATGGTGCAGTGCCTTAAAATTACATATAAAAAATATTAAAACTGACAGCATGCGAAAATTATTTCCTATTTATGTACGTTACAGAAAGAGATGGCGTGTAGTAACTTATGTCTAAAAAATCATCATGGTGTAGCTTGATCGACGCAAGTCTGCTAATGATTAGGAAAAAAATTAACTAAGTTCATTTTTGAATGTGGTGGAAAGACACAAGAGGACTAAACGACGAAAATAAACAGGCCTTTCAAAATAGTTCATTAAAACAAATATATTTTGTAAAGGGTTCGTTATTTCCATCGCATTGCAAAACTATACTTAAAAGATGGTTTAGGTTTTTTTCTTACTCTCCTACATTGTCTTAACAGCACGCAGACTCAATATTATTTCATAACAATCCGTAAATTTAATTTTTACACTTCTTGAATTGTATGCTGTAACGGCGTGTTTTCTCACCCCTTTACTCTTGTTGACGACATTTTTATGACACTGAGAGACTGTTTGACTTCTGTTTGTTTATAAACGTTCATATTATTATTTCGTCCGCGATAGGGAACGACTTTGTTAAGCCACGCATAGCTAGGCGTCACCCCCGCTGGGGGTGTAACATACTCATTCTANCGCGATAGGGAACGACTTTGTTAAGCCACGCATAGCTAGGCGTCACCCCCGCTGGGGGTGTAACATACTCATTCTACGCAAATGTATTTATAGGCTATTAACGGCAAAATTAGCACTTTTGAAAGCCCTCTAATTTGGAATAATAGTCAATAAATGCATTTTATTGTAGCCTTAGATGTTAACTTCTGAGTGCGGTAAAATCTAGTACACATTGTGTTCATTACTTGCATGGCAATATTTATTATAAAATGTGGTTAAAAGATAAAAAAAAATGGTTGAAATAAAAAGTAACTAGGACCTCANCGCGATAGGGAACGACTTTGTTAAGCCACGCATAGCTAGGCGTCACCCCCGCTGGGGGTGTAACATACTCATTCTATGCAAATGTATTTATAGGCTATTAACGGCAAAATTAGCACTTTTGAAAGCCCTCTAATTTGGAATAATAGTCAATAAATGCATTTTATTGTAGCCTTAGATGTTAACTTCTGAGTGCGGTAAAATCTAGTACACATTGTGTTCATTACTTACATGGCAATATTTATTATAAAATGTGGTTAAAAGATAAAAAAAAATGGTTGAAATAAAAAGTAACTAGGACCTCAAAAGTTCTCACTTTACCGTGAACAGCCTATACAAAAGTTCTCACTTTACCGTGAACAGCCTATACAAAAGTTCTCACTTTACCGTGAACAGCCTATACAAAAGTTATATGACTAAAGTGATTGTTTTGGAGTACTTTGCTCTGTGAAATGAAGTAGCGAAAATTACTGAATACACAAATTTTTTTTTAATGAAGTTTTCAGTAACCTTCCTTTTAAAAATATTATATGCATAACACACAGTATAATTATTTAGTCTCTCTATAGTTTGTTGTTTGCAGAAAAGGGGCAGATAATTAAAAAAATACCCATATGTGAATAGCAATTTTTTACCTTGCAGTCTCTGTCGCAACCATTGTAATACACAAAAGTTCCTGCTAACTGACCACTTAGTACTGTGGTTTGTTTGGATTTTACCTGACTTAATAACAGTTCGTGGAATTTCGACTCATTAGTCCTGAATGATTTAATTTTATCTCATTTACCCATGATGAAATCAAGTTTGATTAAAACGATTATTCACTATAAATTTACAGCTACTTCTTGGCTACGAGGAATGCACTACAAACTTATCAATAAATATATCTTACAATAAATTTTATTGATTTACTATTTATACAGCAAGAAATTACATTATTCACTTCAATAAAGTCACATGGCATTTTCGTTCAGAAATAATTTCGTTTAGCTAAAATAAATATTTAATTCTAAAGTAACAGGCTTTACGGTCTGAAGGCTGGCACACCTTCCATTCTCCCGCACTGCAACTGTACTCGGATGAGTAAGACAGTGCACGGCACTTTCTCCTCTTCTGGTCTTCGAGTGACTTTTCTTTCTTGTTTCCATTACACGGCGTTCTGCCGGTTTTCTCTTTAAAACCTGTCCTCCTCGCAAATTAATGATACTCCGACTTCACACATTGAAGCCTCTACCCAAGTACCACCTCATAGATCATCAGAATTTGCCTGCTGCCACTGGTCATATTCTTCCAGTCTCTTGCCTACTTTTGTAGCAAAGTTGTTCCATAACTGATGTAGGTCTTCATCGGCCATTACTCTTCCCAAATCCAATTGCAGTCCTCTCCGAACGATTACCCCCTGTAGCCACACTCTTATATCATCAATCTTGATGCACTCAATTAACACATGTTTCAATGTATCATCTACTCCGCATACATCGCGTAATGGGGAGGTGACCAACCCATTAAAATTAACATGACCAATGTACAGCTGCACACTATAATGGTTCATAGTTCACCATTTCCTTTCCATTATTTCTGTTGCACCTGGTAAGAGTTCATATGTCACTCTTCCTTAATTGGTGTTTTCCCATCTTTCTTGCCATATCATCAAAGTATCCCACCTGATTTGTTTCCTTTTCTCTCTTGAGAGTCTTCCCATTCTTGCTCTTTTATTTCAGCAACAAGGCTTCGTTGTCTTACAAACAAGCCCACAGGCAGGACACCAGCCAGTATAAGAAATGCCTCATTTGACACTGTTTTATAGGCCTTCAGGACAGCCAGCAGTGCCGCCCTCTGAGTACATATGAGCTTTATTTTGTGCCACACCACATCTGTCTTCTGTGCCACATCACAACTCCATACGCCACAATTCCCTCAAACACAACCTTATAAATTTTCCTTAAAATAGAAAAATTTAGACCCAATTCTGTGTTGCTAATTGATCTTAATTTGTGGAATACCACCACAGCTTTGTGGGCAATATATTGCAAATGCCCAAGAAAGCTCATTTTGTCGTCCAACATGACTCCCAAGTATTGAAATTCTTGGACACACTGGAGAAACTCACCATTAAATCTGACTTTGGGTGTCGTCAATTTCCCTTTTAACATCATGATCTTGGTTTTGCTGGAGGAGAAGCTCAACTTTACCTTATCTGCCCATTCATCGTATCGGATCCATGATCGTTGCTGCCTTCTCTTCCATCTGTCTTATTGTCGATCCGCTTACCTAGATCAATCCGTCATCAGCATAGCCATATATCATACACCCTTCTGGTAGAAGTAACTCCAACAGTCCATCAAAGAGTATGTTCCATAAGACCGGTCCTAAGACCGATCCCTTTTGTGAGTGCTTTATTCAACTGCACTGTTTTAGCAGAGTACAGTGTGACTCTTTCTCTGAAGAAATCCAGCATGACCTTATATATTGGCCAGACATTTCTTCCTCCTTAGATGCCACATCAATTTCGGCCACCAGGTGTTAGCAAAGGCTCCCGCTATATCCAGAAAAATTGCCAGTACACAATTCTCATTGCATCTGGTGACTGCCATCTTCACATGATGAATTGCAAAATAAGTGCCACTTCCTTTCAGAAGCGATATTGCTTCTCACTTAATGTTCCATTCACCTCGAGTGAAGCCACTAGTATTCAGTTCGGCAGATTCTCATTGATCTTGCCCAGGACCAGAAGCTATGTCTGTGGTCTGGATGACTTGACTTCAGACCAGTCTCTGCTATCACATTTGACAGTATCCTTACTGCACCTTGTTTCCAGGGGCGAGGAAACACTCCCTCATTAAGACATCCATGATAGATATTCAAGAGTTGCCTTTTCAACTTGGATTAGCTTCTCTTGACAACATTCCCATTTTTAATGTTGTAAACTGTTTCTTGCAATTCCTCAGAAGTAAATTCTGGTGCATCCAATTATTCTGACAACTCTTCCATTGCCTCTGAGTACTCGTCGCCCTCACTTTCCCTGGAATAATCTGATAATAGTGTGTGGAGCAGAACATCCGCTTATTCCTTCAGATCAGTCACCAGGGTCCTATTGACTTTGATGTTGGGCGGTGGTGTGGCCTTTTTTATTTTGCCTGCCATTATCTTATATACCACCCCAAAAGGATCTTCATTTCCGATCCTGGAGACATAATCTGTCCATGACTGTCTTTTCTTCGCCCTGACTCTATTGAAGTAAGTTTGTTTCTTCCTCTTATAATCTCTTGCCAGTGCTTCCCTCTCTTCACCTCTTGACCAGTGAAGTCTTTTTCTCTCTCTTCGCAAGCTCCTCCACTCCTCTTCAAGCTCCATGTCCCACCAGGAGAGGTTGGGAAGCCTCTGCCGTGTCTTGCGAAGTACCTCTTCACAGGTCCCCTTGATTATTTTATTAACTGCCATGATTCTTTCTTGCAAGTTTCCTCCAAAGAAGATTGCCTCCTTATATATTTTCCTCCTCAACAGAGTTAGGTAAAATGCTTTCCAGTTAGCATCGTTATGGATATACCTTAGTTCTAGTTTCCATTCCATTTGCTGTTGGTTTCCTGTATTGCTATATTCAGGAAGCCCTACTTCAAATATGATTAACCTGTGGTCACTGGAGCTATCATCAGTAACTATCCAGTCACTTACCTTCCCATTCGCTCTAACATTCATGAGTGTAACATCAATATTGTGCTCTGTCTCATGTGCTTGTGGCACAAATGTAGGAGTTCTCCTTATATATTAGCCACCTCCAGATTATTGTTAACAAAGTATTGAAATATAAGCTCTCTCATGCCACATTTCAGATTTGGCAATAATATCTGCCCCCAATGACTACTTGCTTTCCTTGTAAGACATCCAATACTACAATCCATATGTATAGGTGGTCTTGTGTCTCATCACCATACTGAAAGTACGAAGATACTATCCATATTTGCAGGTATTATACTGGTCTTGGGCAAATACATGATGAGTGTTTGACACACTATTTAACATCATGACATCCATCTTCATATTAGCTGTCATTATCCTGGATTTAGGCATCCTGCCCGATGTAATTACAGTGCCTTTAAGCCCGACCACTTCGTCAAAAGGGACATAAGGCTCCTGAAACTGAACCAGGTCCAGCTTCTGCTTCACCACTATTTTATTCAGTTCAGAGGTCACCACTGCTGATCTTTGCAGGATCACCTGCCCACATCTTATCTTATAAGCCATAGTATATTTGTCTATTCTGGTGAGCTCCACAGACAGGGCTCTTTGGAACACTGGACATTGCCTTGAATCCACTCTGTGGTTGTGATTAATTTGTGTCTTCTTGCAATCAATGCAATTTTCCTCATACTGCTTAGTGCTTTCATGTGGACACTCCTCAAATTTATGGCCTTTTTCAGGGCATGTTGAGCAAGCGACTTCAGCATTGCATCTCTTGGCATTGTGTCCCCATTGCTGGCATCTATAACATCGTGAGATATATATGTAGTCTCTTACCCTACAGCTATCATATCTCACGAATATTCTTCAATCATGAATGAGTTTGCTGCTTATTACTGGATTACACTCCAGCACCAAATGCATCTTGCCTGTGTCCATCTTTCCAGTTGTGTGACTTACATTGACCTTTCACAGGAAGGTATCTTTTTCCATCTCAGCAGACATGAAATTATGCTTATAAATTGTCTCCAGCAGATTATCATTGTCATCAGCTCATTGTATGTCGTATACAATCACCTTCGGGCCTACATTTTTCGGGGCTTCCAATTTGAGGCCTAAAAACTTGATTTTCTGCTAGTTTTTCAACTTTTCCAAGGCTTCATTGTTCCCAGCCTCGATCATATTTCCTTCCACCTTTCAAGATTTCTCGGGTATTTCTTATTTTAAGAGACTCTTCCCTTGGGTTTATTGACTTCTTTATTTTCTCCTTAACTTGTGAACTTGACGTTCCTTCTTCCTCTGGGGTACACAATCACCACTTTCTTAATGCCAGGTACTGTGCTATTTTCCACTTTGTCAGTCAGCACCTTTCTTTGGTGTTTCAGATCCTGCACCGTGCCAACTAACTTGGTGTTTTCCATGAACACTTTGTCTATCAAACTTTGCAATTTTTGTACCTTTGGTAAAAATCCACCTTGCCTGTGTCGTATTCATCTTTGAGTTTTTACTCAAAAGTCAATCTGTTATATGGACCAATTTTTCACAGGCCTCTGCGTGTGTTTGCTCCATGCTCTTTTCCATTTTGAACACAAGGTATGTCCCATCCAAAGAGGCACGTCCCATTTAATTTTGCAGCCCATACTGGAGTTGTTTTCTTGCCCTCATTCCCACAGGTAGTTCAGAGGGTCTTTCAAACTTCCTGGTCCAGGTTCCTGTATAGATGCATCTCCGGCATCTTGTGCAGTTTTTTGCACAGTTTTCGCACTTTTGCCTCCGTACCCGACCAAGGTAAATTCTTGAACTTTCTTCATTGCTTCTCTTAGGTCTCCTTCAACCTGCGGAGTATTTCCACTCACCTCTCATATACCTGCTACTTAGACTCCTCTTCCTCAGATTCTGCACCACTTCCATTATCTTCATCACCATCACCAGCACTTTTTGGTTCTGCACCTTCATAATAAATTTCACTACAACATGAGTCAATTACATTCCTGTCAAGTCCATTAATGCAGTATCGGATCTTCTGGTTCCACTTCCTCTCTCTCTCTCTCTCTGGGGCTCAACTGAAATTGCTCCCATTCAAACTCCATGACCATTAACCTGTTAATGGCTGCCACTGCCAATGACTTGGGTACATTGCCTTGCCCTATTAGCACTTAAATTTTTTTCATGATCTCCTTTAGAGGCTTGGGCTTCACTACTGGATTCAACAGCAATACATCTATCACTGTTGACTTCATCCATTTAAAGGGCTGGTCTTCGACGCCATTGTGCTCATGTATCTTTACAAAACCAGCAAAATGATAGCCACACTTACTACTGCTTGCTTTCGCAAGTCAATCTACCGTGTGCTTACATCACTAAAAGCCCCACCACAGCAAATCTTAAATTTTGGGTTTTTGTCAACAAGTCCCACACAATTACACCACAACCAAACCGTTCAGTTCGTGCTTGATGAGGTCAAGTCCAGAACACTGCTGCAGTTCACAACTGCAGGCCACTTTACTATTGTGTGCTTACATCAATATTAGCCCTTCACATTCGCAGTCTTTCTCTTTCACACTTCTTCTTACAAAAGTCCACACTATCTATTGTGCACTTACGACAATGTAAGCCCTGCACAATATTTCAAAACTCCTTCTTTCTTGACAATGTTGACAATGCCAAGTCCAATATATGTATATACACTGAAACCGTTAAAAACAAATAATTACCACAATTCCAATAGCACTCGGTCCTTCTACTATTATCTAAGGCGATTAAAGTCCATCCCATGAGGACCCAACCTCACTGGGCCAGGGGCTCAAGGCTAACTACTCCTTTCTTCGTTCCCTCTTTGCCGATCGAGAGGAATCGCCAAGAGAATTATGGCCATGCACAGACCCTATGGCAGGGGGTCCGGTGGACTGATCACCTCACGACCCGTTGATATACCCGGCCACACAGAGGCGGGAAACCAGCACCGCACCTACCTCTTTGTGATCACTTTCGCTCCCACTTCGAGGACAGCTCTGAGTACCCAATTCTCTTTCTCTCTTCAGATGAGGTTCCCAATCTGTGGAAGGCAGGAAGCACAATAATTCAAGGCTCTGTATCTTGTGATGGGTCCCTTCATGGAAATATAAGGACATTAGTAATGATGAGCTAACTGGCCACACCTTGCGTCCAGTATTGAGGTACAAAGAAACTGTTTGACGACCACGATGAAAAGAAATATCCAGTCTAGACTCGACAGTCACATCAAATTATTCACAGTGGAAGTCTCTTGTCCTGAAGAATGGTGTGATTCACAGTACCTGGGAAATATCAATTATGGGAAATGCATGCACTTGAAATATTGGTCTTACCAGAGTGCAGAATCCTAGAAATGGTAAGATAACTGCACAACAAGGCAGCAGGCGGACACTTCGGTGTAAATAAAACACTCGACAGAGTTCGACTGAGATTATATTGCCTGCATTGTCGGTAGGATGTTGAGAAGTGGTGCCGTCTCTGTGATGCCTGTACAGCAAGGAAGGGTCCCATGAATAAGGGACGAGGCCTCCTTCAAAAATATTGGTGACTTATTTGAGAGGATGGCAGTGGACATTCTTGGATCGTTGCCAGTCACTGAGAGGGGGAATCGGTACCTCCTGGTAGCACAAGACTACTTCACTAAGTAACCTGAAGTCATACCAGTTCCAAACCAAGATGCTGTCACGATAGCTGATGCACTTGTCAAGGATGTCTTCTCCAGGTTTGTGGAGCCACTCGAGTTTCCATACTTTAGAGCACTACCAGGCGATCATTCATGAAAGACAGCCAAAAGGATTAAGATTCCAAGGTACCCTTATTTCTCTTGGCATATTGTTCGGCAGTCCATGAGTATGGCAACACCTTCAAGAATGCTGGTTGGGAGAGAGCTCCGCCTCCCTGGTGACTTACTGCTCGTATGTCCAGTGGAAGAAGAAAAATCAACCTCAGCATAGGCCAGTATATAACGTCAAAGATTAGTAGACATCCAAGAGTTTGCCCGAAGGTACCTTAAAATTAACAGGGGCAGAATGAAAACGCGATATAACTACAGAATGCGTAAAGAGATTTTTCAAGGACAGCTGGTGTGGCTGTATAACCCCCAAAGGCAGAAGGTATATTGCCTGAAACTACGAAAATGCTGGGAAGGCCCATTCAGGGTCGGGAAGCAGCTCAATGATGTGGTCTACCGGATTATTGACAGGGATCTCGGGTGAAGCCTATGGTTGTCCACATCGACTGACTGGCGCTGTACGAAGGTCCAGAAGTTTTATGGTCTGTTCGGGATGTACAGACTTGTTACACGCGGACCCCATGCTGGGCATGGGGCGCATGCGGCCGTCGCATGATGGTGGGTGATGGTGAGTCACCATTAACTGGCAACCCTTACGTCTGCCTGGTAAGCGGGATGATTGATAGCTAGCTGGACTGGCGTCACCAACTTCCCCAATACCTCTTATGGATATGTCTGTGGCCGCGAGCAATTGAATGAAGCTTCTGGTAATCTTCATCGGTGCAACTCGACATGTAAATATGGTTCTGGACTAGAGTGGATGACACTATAAGTACCACCACTGCCAGAGAATCGGCACTTTTTGCTGGCTGAGGTGCGGAACTTGGACTAAGTATGGTGCAGCGAGGGACGTCAGTGGATGAGTGAGTTTGGGTGATGTGGACGGACGAGAGAGGTGTGGTACCCAACGCGTAGAAGTGTGCTTGGGGGTGCTCGAAGCGCTCTAGAACGTACCGGACGGATGGAATCTGGACTGAATTGATGCGGGACTCTATGAAAGTGTGATACGAACTTTATTGTAAATATGGTAACTGTTAACTGTAGACACATAATTTATAATGTAATTTAAGTGTGTTGAAATGCTGTTTATTGGAAATGATATATTAATTATTGATTGCATTAATTTCTGAAACATGATGGATAAATATGTAAATATTATTTGTATATAGCATGTGTTAACAATTTATTGTGAAATATTAAGTCGAAAGTATTTTTTTTTAATTATTTTGTAAATTAATAACAACCATTTAATTAAATATTTTATTTAATTAATACTTTAATCCTTAAAGAACTTGGCTATGCCCACCGACTTTGAGAAACAGTAACAATAGTAATATAGCATAGTTACTTCTGGCACATGAATCATGGATCGGAGCCGGAGCCAGAGTTGCAAGACATCTCTATTGGTAGAACTCACTGACCTAGACCTATACAGCAGTATTAAAGCCGCCATATTGTTTCCGGTCCACCATCTTGTTTCCGTCCATCTTGCTTGCCATTTAAAATTTTCCGAGCTTTCCTAGAAAATTGCAGATGTTTCTCAATAATGTATTTGCCAGACTCCCTCATTCCACTTTTGTATTAGTCATCTTAGTCAATGTAGAAAGCCTACCAAATAAAATTAACTTTTAGAAAATGTTACCAGATGCTACGAAAATGGCATCACATCCCAACTTACATCGACGACTCATTCATTGAGTCAAAGATGAGCCAGCTACCTTTTTGAGGCACCATCTGATTTCTTATTTCTGGCTGCCATTTTATTTCGCATGTAGTTTATTTCCGGAGTTACTCGCTAAAGGGCTATGTTGACGACCAACATCTTTTTTAGTCTGCTGTAATTCACAATCTTTTTTCAGCTGAGATTTGATCCTGGCCGCTATCTTATTTTCGTCCATCGTTGTCCTCCATGGACACTGTCGTTGACTAATTACTCATCTACTCAGCACCATCATCTTTGTAAATTAGATTTGTCTGCCAGATGGCGCTGTCCTAACCGATTACCGTTTCCGTCGCGTCTCTCTCGTCGATGCTATAGCTGTGATATATCATATGGCATACCTACGCCTAATAATATACTTTTCCATTCTTTCTGCTTTGCATCGCTTCCTTTGCCCCGTCCTGCTCGAGCGAGCGAATGGGTTTGTGTGGATGCCAGGCTTATAACCCGAGGAACTCGCGGAGATTTTCAAAGGCATGCCACCACGCGTACCGCTACCGCGACAAGCCTATCGTGACTCGTGCCATCTTCTGCCCTTAAGCGGATTGAATTTCAGGGGATTATCTTAGCAAGAATTTTCTGGTCATTGACGTAGCTTCTCTCAGCGAGACTCAGGCCAGCGAGACTACTTAAAGCGCGTTGGACCTCCAAGCCAACAGTCTACAGGTTTGAGGGTTGTACGACCCTAAGCACCAGGTGTGCGAAGAGTGCAAAGCGACGAGCTAGCAGTGCGTCGAGTGGCAGCGAGAGTGACCAGCGGTAGGGAAGACTGCAACTGCGAGCATCGGTAGAGTGAAGAGTGGGACTGGTGAGCAGGGCTATTGAATTGTATGCGTGAGTGACAGACATTTGGAAATATGTCAGTGGACAGATTGAGTATGTGTAAATGATGAGTGGGAGTTAAGTGACTGTAGCCAATCTAGAGAAATTTATAAGAACTTTAATTATAATTGAGATAGTCATTCAATATTACGCTCACTGGGAATAACCAGAGTAATAATGGAAATAATGAGTTTAATTATGTAAATAATATTTGTGCGAATAAGTTTAAAAATCTGTTTTATTTCTTTCATTTTTATTAAGACCTCCATCCCTTACGAACTCGAATATGCTCCTCTGGTGTCTAGTAACATTACTTACGGTATAAGACATTTAAGCCAAAAATATTATAAAGTATATGCAAACACCACATTTAAAACCACTGTTACCTGCTCATTGTGGTAGCTAAGTAGTCTGGCGAGCATCCCTTATATGGCAGGGGTGACTGGATCAGGACCACAGTCCTCCTAAAATATTTCTTGCCCAACTTTAAAATAAATATGGTAAGAGAGGCCAGAGTGGTGTGAACTGCACACTGCGCACCGCTTGCATGTGCCTGACCAATGCTAGTGGCTCTACTAGTGGTAAATACCTTAAGAAAGATGACGGTCGCACGAGAGGTGCTTAGACTCAGGGGACAGCAGCTCCTTTAGCAGGCATCAGTATGCCGACACTTACAATAAATAATCAGGAATTTTTTCCCCATAAGATACTGGAATTTTTATTTTTTATTTTTTTTATTTTTAGTTATTTATCTCTCTTGTTTTAGTATCGGTGATATGCCTTTAATTTCGATTTATATCTGACCAGATGTTACAAACTTTGGGAAGTGATTGCTTATGCAAAATGGGACGGAAAACATAATACGATCTATGGCCTTAAGCAATTATTGAAAAAGGCACGTGCCTTGAAAGCAAGATGTTTAACCAGGGATTTATTAAAAAATGTTCAGAAAATACGCGAGATCAGACAGAAAACTGCATCAAGGCAATCTTTCTGGCTTATTTTCACGTGATCGTTAATACTTTATCGAAAAAATAATCAATTAAAGCCAACGGTTACGGAATTGTGAGCAATAACACGAGGACATCCCGTGCGTTGGTAATGACAGAGGGATGATATTACGAATCAAATGAACACTGTTTTTAACACCTTCGTTTAACAAAACATTAAACTCGAATGTTCAATAGATAAACACGCCTAAATGTGTACGGCGTCGCTTTGTTAAGATGCGCAGAGAGAGACAAACTCGTGTCGCCGCGAACTGGCACGTCTGTAGCTCACATAACGAGCCACTGTAATAACCAGAGACTAGCAATTCCAGCCAAGCAGGTTTCCACTGTTTTCCATTCGGATTTCGCCGAAACCGAGCACTTTGCCTTTCCAGTTTTAGCGAGTAAATAATTAAGTAGCCGTTTCTCGGTCTGTATTTGAATTACTCAATTATCTGGACATTTTCTATTTGGCACGTTTCCTTTCGAATTCACTCCACAGTTATTATTGCGCATTCAGCGCTAGTACGCTGATAGGCATATACACGTGTTTTAAATATTTAACTATGCATTTCGAAGAAAACCAATTATTGGAAACGCACTATCCGGTACGTAATAATAACCAAAAAATATTTTAAAAAAATTTAATTTCATAAAGAAAGCAATACTTCCAACTAACATAAAAATATTGTTATATCACTTAGGTCTTGCAGTTGACATAGTTAGAATTACTAAACTCTTGTCTTAATCACAAAACAAGTTGATAACTTACCACGTGTATTTTTGAACTTAAAATATTTATGGAGGCCACCTAGAAATTTCATATTTAATCAATTCGGAATTTTGTAACCTTTTTTTTTGGAGAAGGGGAGGGGGAGGGGGTGGATATAAAACTAAGGCAGTGTCCGAATTTGTCCATTCGTTATTGTGTAATTTGGTATTTGGAAGGTTTCAGCAGATCCGATAACTTTGGCAGTCACTTATTTAACACTATTACCAACCGGTCAATAATTTATTTTAACAATATCAGTAGATATTTAAGGAAATCCACTACTTAAAGCCTACAGAAAATTCTGAACACAATTATCTCCGGAATGCCTAATATAATATCCGGTCTATAATCTGAAACTATAACTATACCAATATATAAATATATTTTTAATATTTCCTACGGGATTTAATTTACTCAAGTTGTTATGATTTGCATGTTTACGTATGTTTAGTACTGTGGTCAAGCTGATTAAGTGTGCGTATGTACTTTCGTGGCTGTGATTTTGCGATTTAGTAAATTCGTAAAATCGAAAAATACGTTAAATAGAAAATACTTATTACATAATAANCTGATTAAGTGTGCGTATGTACTTTCGTGGCTGTGATTTTGCGATTTAGTAAATTCGTAAAATCGAAAAATACGTTAGATAGAAAATACTAATTACATAATAAGTTTTTTCTTACAAATTCGCGATGTCACCCATATACTAAAAAATCTGCTTATTATAACACGTCCTAAATACGTAATTATTTTTTGCACGCTAAATCGTGTCACGTGACAATTTAGACGACGAAATGCGGCGGTTCGAAGGAGGCGCTGTTGGGCGGTTATCGCACGTACCGGGCCGACCCCCCATTATGTTCGGCTCTCCTCTATTATGCGGTTGGCGAATTTGAAACTCTGCTACTTCCCTCTTGTTCCTGGCCTACTGGATGGGAGAGGTGTAGGGTTTCCTATCCTCTCCCCATACCAACCCTTAGGAAATATTGTGGTTGTCGGAGGGCAGAGAGGATACAGCGAGCTTCTGCGCAGGACCAAATATTTACTCCCCTCCCTGTGCCACGTCTTCATCATCGCCCACATCTACCAGAGAGCCGACGGCGCAGGAAATGGGCTGGGACATGCGTACACCAACATTTCACAGCTCCAAAACAGCGACATCGGAACGTCGCCAGACCTCTGCCTTAGAGAAACTCTGCACTTGCGTAGATCAGTAGGCATAGCTACGGTATATCAATATACGATATGCCTATAGGTGGTACAGTTACGGAGTTATCGACTTTTCTTACTCTGTACCATGGAATTTAAACAAACAGTACGTCCTGTTTTAGTTAAACTGCCAAAGTGCAGTTCATAAACTAAAATTAACATACTAAATTACAAGTAGCCGTGATTTAATTGACATATAACATTAATAAAATTGACTTAAAATGTGATAATATATAAATAAGGTTGTTACTTGAGGCATTAACTATGTAAAACGTATGTAACCTATAGAAAAACGAACTCTACCACAGATGTGATAGTAGGAGAGCTATTACTCTTTTACTGAAAACATTTGATATTTCTTTTTTACCGCGTTGTTAGTGACAGCCCGTTTCATTTGCGTGACGAGGCCACAGTACATGATTCAGAAAAGAATTTAGTTTAGTGTTGTGGAATCTGAAGAATGCTAGATCTGTTATTGATATTNCCACAGTACATGATTCAGAAAAGAATTTAGTTTAGTGTTGTGGAATCTGAAGAATGCTAGATCTGTTATTGATATTTAGCAAGGAATGCGTTTAAGAACAGCGGGTTGATAAATATTTTGAAGTGGCAGTGCATAGGGTTCCGTGTAGCAGTNCCACAGTACATGATTCAGAAAAGAATTTAGTTTAGTGTTGTGGAATCTGAAGAATGCTAGATCTGTTATTGATATTAAGCAAGGAATGCGTTTAAGAACAGCGGGTTGGTAAATATTTTGAAGTGGCAGTGCATTCCCAAGGCACATCGTCAGTAACGGAGTGAAGATATTGCCTTTGAATAAGTTTCAGCCATTGACGTGATCTCTAGGCCACAGGTTATACAGGTTGTCTGTAACCTTTAGGGCCAGAATTATACAGATGGTAGAGGACTTTAAACTGAATATTTCAGATAGGTAGCCCATGGCCGAAAATGCCCATTTCAGGCGCCACGGGGCCTTGCATGAGTAATATGCCTGAGAAACGTGTGTGTAGACTGCTTTAGTTTCCATAACAAACAACTGTCTGCCACATGATCCAACACCATCTCCTCAAATNAAACGTGTGTGTAGACTGCTTTAGTTTCCATAACAAACAACTGTCTGCCACATGATCCAACACCATCTCCTCAAATTCTGGTGTGTCAACAGTTCGCTGTTTAAGCCGGCCCCACACGATACCGGTTTCTGTAGCAGTTTTCACGCCCATTTTCTGCTAGCATTTCTTGCTCCCGTGCAGTAGCACCCTGGCCAGTTCCCTGTTAGTGCGGTCACTTAACGTCGAGTTTCGCTTTTATGTAGACACACCGGATAAAAGCACCAAATTTTTTCTAGGTACTAGTTAGGTACTTAGGTTTCAATTTTTGATAAGAACCAACTTCTCCGTTGGTCATCTTGTAGACTGGCAGAGAGTCACTTACTTCGTTAACGGAAAAAAAAACTCATTTGTCGCCAGCTACAAGCGTAACGTGGCTAACCGCCACAGAACACGAGATGACAGTAATATTGCGGAACATGCTGTATTTAGTTTTCACGATCTTCGAGGATTTCACAGGAAATTTTTTTCAAGCGGTAACCACCTCTTAAATTTGGTTTCATATGACTGCATAAAAATACGAATTTAAATAATAATAGTACGTACGTGCGATTGCAGTTTTACCAAATATTTCTAAAAGCAAAGTCCTATCGNATACGAATTTAAATAATAATAGTACGTACGTGCGATTGCAGTTTTACCAAATATTTCTAAAAGCAAAGTCCTATCGTATCTGAAGAACGTAAAATAAATATAGCGTTAACTTCAGAATTATCGTTTTCTTTTGAAAGAGATAATTTTCGCCTNTATCTGAAGAACGTAAAATAAATATAGCGTTAACTTCAGAATTATCGTTTTCTTTTGAAAGAGATAATTTTCGCCTCCTGCGAATGTGGCTCCAATATTGTCTCACGAATCGTTAGCCCCCCGGAGCAACTCTTGATGGAGGCAAAGTTGGCCCAACTTTTTTTTGTCCTTTATTCTTGTGCATATTTGTTTGAGTATTTTATATAAAATAATATGGAGTATGCTTTATTTGAATGAAAATTTACTTCGGAGTTATGTTTCCCTAGGAAAACACAGAGAGCAACATCCTATACTACTAATATTATAAATGCGAAAGTCTGTTGTGTGTGCGTGTATGTTTGTTACCACTCAGCTCCATAACGGCTGAACGGATTTTGATGAAACTTGGCATGTAGGTACTTTAAGTCCTGGAATAGGACAAACGATACTTTTTATCCCGGAAAATTGTACGGTTCCTGTGGCATAACAACAAAACTTAATACTACAACGGCTGGGAACGTGACTGAAATATTTTTTTCTTCCGGT
This sequence comes from Clitarchus hookeri, assembly GCA_002778355.1. Taxonomy (NCBI): domain Eukaryota; kingdom Metazoa; phylum Arthropoda; class Insecta; order Phasmatodea; family Phasmatidae; genus Clitarchus; species Clitarchus hookeri. Next base: position 882,040 of record NQII01000360.1, on the reverse strand, counting down.
GTCAGAGTTTATCAGGCTACCCAAGGACCTCTAAAATGACTTAAAAACTGCTATAAATCGATAAAAATCGGGACCGAATATTTAATGTGCCCTCCGAAGCCCGGAAGCGCTCAGATGTTATGCCACTAAACGGTCACCCATCCAAATGTGTGCCGCTGGGAAGTAGTACATAGGTACACTTATTTCTAAAGCTACAACTTGATGAAACTCACGTTTTGATTTTCATACATCGACGCTGGAAAGCGGAAATGTGGTAACTACGCGATGGTTGCACAGATACACTCCAAAAACAATACCCTACTTCTTGGCTATGGGGTAAAAAATATTTCCTTCCTTTCGGGTTGCCGTAATCAGTTAAAAACCTAGGCCAACATAGTATAATTTTATAATTCTGTTTTCACATAAATTAAATGCCTTTTCCCAATGTATGGATTAGTGTATCACTGTAAAACTCAATTGTACCCGGGCGAAGCCGGGCCGGTTCGCTAGTTAAAAAAATACGAGAAAACAAGCCAAGACATGCTACCGTCAACACGTCTGTATTTTCCTTGGTGATGTAGCTCTGCAAAGGCGTATGTCACAAGTAATTTTTCTTTTAATCATGAAGGATACTGACATCCTCATTTTGTAGGTCTCCGCACTTACCACCAGTCTTTCTATGCTTAGATCACTTTCTATATTTTTTTTATATCTGTTTAACATCATTTTGTCGACTTCTCGCAAAATGCGCCTTCTTTTAGTTATTACATCTCCTTTACTCCACCATGAACCAAGTATTTAATGTAGGCCTACTACATTTGGTTCATTCGTATCCTTTATGCCAACAAGAAACTGGCATCGCACTCATATCAGCTTGAATCCAAATGCACAAACGTTTGCGAAAAATGAACACCAAGAAGGATACCTTGTGATAGAAATGAACTTTATACCACAGATTAGGTACACGCCAATACACAATTTATTAGCATTGCAGAACTGTACATGATCTCTGTCCTTGAGAATTCAGTACGGTGTGAAGCCCCCACGTGCTGCAATCAGAGCCCCTTAACGTCGTGGCATGGAATCAAAGAGGACCTGGATATGTTCCTGGGGAATCTCCCTCCACGCGGTTTGTATGAGAGTCTACGAAGTATCAACAGTGGTTGCTGGAGGACCGTAACCAACAAGTCGCCGACCAAACATATCCCAGACATGTTCGCTTGGCGATATGTCAGGCCAACGTGCAGGCCAGGGAAGCAGTGGTACCCGTCGTTCATTGAAGAAAACTTGCACATTCCTCGCCACATGTGGTCGGGTATTGTCCTGCTACAATGTGGCACATGTAGTTAGTTGCCTGAAGGAGAGGCAGTACCCCGGGCTCTAAAACCTCCCTGATGTAGCGGTTGGTGTTCAGATTACCCTCAATACGTAGGAGTTGGAATCGCATGTTGTATCCAATGGCGCCCCAAACCATCACACTTGGCGTTTGTCCGCTATGCCGCTCCACAATGCAGGCTGCCAGATTGCGGTCACCACGGTAGCGTCTAACACGTATGCGGCCATCACTGTAGGACGGGTTGAAGCGGGACTCGTCCGAAAACACTACATTTTGCCACTCAGCACGCCAACGACAGTGTTCACGTGCCCATTGCAGTCTGAAGCGTTTGTGGTTTCTGGACTATGGAAGCCGACGCAATGTCATGTGTGTCACCAATCCACCCCGCAGCAGACGGCGTCGAACCGTCGACGCAGACAGGTACACAACAATTGCAGTGTTTCAGCGCTGAGACAACACTGAACGCGGTTATACGGTCCGTTACGGCCATGCGGACAAGATGGTGGTCATCCCGTGCTGTGGTTACATTGCGTGGTCCAGTACCCGCTCGTCGCTGCGTACGACCCTCTTCTATCCACTGGTGCCACACACACGTATCACTGTAGTAGCAGCAGGCCCTGAACGAGGTGAAACGTTACGGTATGACAAACCTGTTTCCCGGAGACCGATCTTTCTGTCCCGTTCGAACTCACTCGCACGCTGATATGGCGCCCTTTGACATCTACGAGGCATACTGGCACTTGCTTTCACTTCGTTTGACGGCTCTTCACTGACTGCGCTTGGCGTAACATGGATCATTCCGGTCACACAAGAGAGGGCGTTTCTGGGCCTACTCTGTAATCGTACTCACTTATTGCTTGCACACTGTTCTACACATCTTTCAAGTTTGGATTCATTCGGACCATTCTTTCTGGGTGTTGCAATTTTCACAAACCATATTGTATTTCGAATTTGTGTTAATTGTATGGTTTCTTTGTGCTTGATGGAAATAAGAATATCTGTATCTAAAAATTCATAAATTTATTTCGAAAGTAGGACTGGAGGTGTAACAAATCGTTAGGTCGATATAGACAGGCTTTCATCAATTAATGGTAGTGTTGCGATTCTGTATCCGAGTCCTAGTGATGATTTAAGTAATTTTCGCTGTTAGAAATCTGCACAGTGATACAAAATTGTGTAATATTCAGAAAAATATTAGAAAGTTCTTTCTTCCATGTTATTATTTCCCAATATTTAACACTAGTCCGAAAGGACTTGATTACAGAAATTGTCTGCATACAACACTAATAAACGCATTGGAAGTGCATATAAACAACAACATTTGCAAACGCGTGTCTTAGAATTTGAGTAGGGTCATTTTCAAAAATTTTGACAATCGCAAGATAATAATTTTTGAGACAGTTGCACTTACGTAACAGAATACTAAAGATGCAAAAATCGCAAACTTGATACGAATACAATTAGTTGCCAATACTTTGAAGTCAAACCATTTTAAATTTCTATATAAAAGAACAATGGTGGTAAGATAAACGTTTTATGAACAGAGCTTTACGTTTTTCAGAAAGAATAAAATTATGAAGTTTTCTCAGATGTATCATATTCAGGTACACTTTAGTGAGTGCAAATGATGGCTTATCGCTACCTGATATAAAAAACCACTTTTAGGAAAGAAATATTTTCTAGCAGACGTTAGCGTTATGATACGATCTCACTGGAAACAGTTCAAGTTAACTTATTTCATTATTGCTATTCTCATGAAAGTTTGCAGTACATAAATTATTCATTTAAGTTAAAAATTAAAAAAGAATATAAACATATCTATACAAAAAAAATTTTTGGTTGTTGTTGTAAATAAGTGTCAGGGAAAGTTATTAAATACGAAATTAACCCAAGTACATTAAACAAAAATAACTACATTTTTATTTGAATTGTTGTTATAATCTTTAAATAATTACTGAGCGTTGCATTACGTAAAATTTTCAAATAATATCGGTAACGTTCAGTTGAAAATATAAATATAATTTACAAGACGTCTACATAGGTCAGGCAGAATTTAAAACTTTACACAATTTTATTCCATTATTTTTTAATATATATTATGCTCCGTTGCAGGGAAAAACCTGTTTCAATAGTACTGAAAAAATTTGTACGTGTTGAGAAAAAGTAAGGTTATTTAATTTTTAATTGTATTAAACTACAGCCGGTGGCAACAGCGCACCTTTTTGTTTGCATTGCACCTACGTACTCTACAGTTATTTACAGCGAAAGCAATGAAAGTAAATGCAATTAAAATATAAAAGAACCTCATACATCGTAGACATAAAACGACAATATAGTCGCTGATACTATTTTTGTCATAAAACTGTTATTAGTTAAATTGTTTGTAATTAACATGCAGTGGCCTTTATTGCTAAAAAATAAAAGCTGCACAACATTCAAAGTGTGTCTACTAACATAGCTAAATTAATTTTAATGCAGGGAAGATTTATTGGGCACAACTGAAAACCTATCCAAACATATCACCCAGTTTACTATTGTCCACGGGTCAGGATTATAATCTCATTTTTAGATGAACGTATAGCAGTAATTCTGTTAAGTACGTAAGTCTCTCTCCTTTTAACCGACCAGCCTACGGATAGATAGTGGGGCCTCCAGTATTTTGAATACACAAATAGAAAAATAACGAACACGTTTATCCGAAATTTGCCAATCCACCTAGCGCTTCAACTGCGTTGCAGAGTGTTTTTTAAATCCGCATTTTTTTCTACGCAACTTCTAAACGTGTTCCCCATTGTACTGACCTGCGAAAAGAACTCTCACTTCTACTGAGGTAGCAATGAGAATTTCAAGATATCACACATATTAGAAACACTATTTATGAATTGCCCATCTCGCTGTGTCTCAAAATATAATAAAAGGACAAATACAAAATTAGGATACGCAGTCGCAATGTATCTAGTTACAGAATTTCCACATACGTAATGAAATGCTAGCCTCTTAATAAATCGAACACAATGTCCGTATAACTTACGGGCAAATATTTATTGATATTGCTCTGGTTTTAAAACATACACATACCTATAGGGTATTCATGATAAGGTGAGTACTTTTAAAAGCCCTCTCATTTGGAATAATAGTCAATAAATATATTTTATTTTAGTCTTACACGATAACTTCTGAGTGCGGTGGAATATATCTACTATATAAAAATAAGTCGGGTTTTCCTTCCTGACGCTATAACTCCAGAACGCACGAACCGATTTNGTACTTTAAGTCCTGGAATAGGACAAACGATACTTTTTATCCCGGAAAATTGTACGGTTCCTGTGGCATAACAACAAAACTTAATACTACAACGGCTGGGAACGTGACTGAAATATTTTTTTCTTCCGGTGTCAGAGTTTATCAGGCCACCCAAGGACCTCTAAAATGACTTAACAACTGCTATAAATCGATAAAAACCGGGACCGAATATTTAATGTGCGGAGGCTTCGGGCCTTCGCGAGTCTACAATACGGTGATTTGCGTCACCCATCCAAATGTGTGCCGCTCCGCTGGGAACATTGCTTAACTTTGCTGATCGATTAAGATCCCTCAGCCAAGCGCAAAAAGTAGTACATAGGTACACTTATTTCTAAAGCTACAACTTGATGAAACTCACGTTTTGATTTTCATACATCGACGCTGGAAAGCGGAAATGTGGTAACTACGCGATGGTTGCACAGATACACTCCAAAAACAATACCCTACTTCTTGGCTATGGGGTAAAAAATATTTCCTTCCTTTCGGGTTGCCGTAATCAGTTAAAAACCTAGGCCAACATAGTATAATTTTATAATTCTGTTTTCACATAAATTAAATGTCTTTTCCCAATGTATGGATTAGTGTATCACTGTAAAACTCAATTGTACCCGGGCGAAGCCGGGCCGGTTCGCTAGTTAAAAAAATACGAGAAAACAAGCCAAGACATGCTACCGTCAACACGTCTGTATTTTCCTTGGTGATGTAGCTCTGCAAAGGCGTATGTCNGAAAACAAGCCAAGACATGCTACCGTCAACACGTCTGTATTTTCCTTGGTGATGTAGCTCTGCAAAGGCGTATGTCCCAAGTAATTTTTCGTTCAATTATGAAGGATACTGACATCTTCATTTTGTAGGTCTCCGCACTTATCATCAGTCTTTCTATGCTTAGGTCACTTTATATATTTTTTTTTTATATCTGTTTAACATCATTTTGTCGACTTCTCGCAAAATGCGCCTTCTTTTGGTTATTACATCTCATTTACTCCACCATGAACCAAGTATTTAATGTAGGCCTACTACATTTAGTTCATTCGTATCCTTTATGCCAACAAGAAACTGGCATCGCACTCATATCAGCTTGAATCCAAATGCACAAACGTTTGCGAAAAATGAACACCAAGAAGGATACCTTGTGATAGAAATGAACTTTATACCACAGATTAGGTACACACCAATACATAATTTATTAGGATTGCAGAACTGTACATGATCACTGTCCTTGAGAATTCAGTACGGTGTGAAGCCCCCACGTGCTGCAATCAGAGCCCCTTAACGTCGTGGCATGGAATCAAAGAGGACCTGGATATGTTCCTGGAGAATCTCCCTCCACGCGGTTTGTATGAGAGTCTACAAAGTATCAACAGTGGTTGCTGGAGGACCGTAACCAACAAGTCGCTGACCAAACATATTCCAGACATGTTCGCTTGGCGATATGTCAGGCCAACGTGCAGGCCAGGGAAGCAGTGGTAACCATCGTTCATTGAAGAAAACTTGCACATTCCTCGCCACATGTGGTCGGGTATTGTCCTGCTGAAATATGGCATATGTAGTTAGTTGCCTGAAGGAGAGGCAGTACCCCGGGCTCTAAAACCTCCCTGATGTAGCGGTTGCTGTTCAGATTACCCTCAATACGTAGAAGTCGGGATCGCATGTTGTATCCAATGGCGCCCCAAACCATCACCCTTGGCGTTTGTCCTCTATGCCACTCCACAATGCAGGCTGTCAGATTGCGGTCACCACGGTAGCGTCTAACATGTATGCGGCCATCACTGTAGGACGGGTTGAAGCGGGACTCGATGTCCGTATAACTTACGGGCAAATATTTATTGATATTGCTCTGGTTTTAAAACATACACATACCTATAGGGTATTCATGATAAAGTGAGTACTTTTAAAAGCCCTCTCATTTGGAATAATAGTTAATAAATATAATTTATTTTAGTCTTATACGATAACTTCTGAGTGCGGTGGAATATATACAGTATGTTTATTACTTACATGGCAATATTTATTTTAAAAGGGTGGTTAAAGGATAAAGAAATGGCTGATAGGAAAATTAACTAGGGCCTCAAAAGTGTTATCTTTACCGCGAACAGCCTATAATCAAATTCATTCTTAATTTGGTAAGCAAGAAGCACAAAGCAAAATATTTTCTTTCAGAAGGTATCGTTCGGCTGAATAAAACCACTGAGCTATGAAATACATTATTGAACATGATGAACTTACTAACACAAGCCACAGGCATGGCCAGTGTTATAGGTGCACGTGAGATTGGCCACATCCTCTGAGAGAGTGGACCAATCACAGACGTTCGTCGGTAAACTGGTGAGTTCTGAGTGGACGAAAAAAATGAAGACGAGACACAAGTAGAGTATAACAGCTAATCAAATGTTCGCCACTTCACAGACTCATATACAAAATTTTTTTTATAGCATGTCGAAAATAAAAATTCAGCATCTATGGATTAATATAAACAACAAAACCTAGTAACAAAATTTGTGGAAAAGTCATCTAGAATTTTATAACTTAAGGGGCGATTTCATTATCGCGGGTGCAACATCAAGACGCATTTATAGTTTCTTACTATTAAAATAAAAAACATTTTTAATGAAATTATTCTTTGGAAGGCTACATTTTAACCTGTTCTCTTTTGATTTGTTTATAAGAATTTTAATGAAATATATAAATAGTCACGAGGGAGGTTTAAAGTGCTATCGCGGGTGCAACAAAATTGGCTCACCTTTCCAGATCATAGTACAAAAACACAAAAGTCTGTTAATTGTGAAGCATTTATTGTATTATGCGTTCATATTATGAAAGAAGATAAATCTGTTGACCAAAGTAATCAAAACAAATATAGAAAACAAAAATAAACAATGAATTATTCATTTTTCAAGCAATCGCGGGTGCAAAGTCAAATTATCGCGGGTGCAACGCGTCTTACTTAAGTGAATATAAATGTCATTATAATTATAATACGAACAAAATAAGAGATCAAACAATGTATATTACTAATTAGTACACTTCTTTGTCATTTAAGTTAATTATTTCTTTTCAAATATGTCAATAATGCTTAGAAAGGAATACCAAGTACTTTCATGTTTTTGCATGAACATATATAAACGAATGTTGTCACTACAAGATTAACCGGTAAAATATAACCTCAAACTGTCGGTAACAGCTGTTTCGCGCGAGTGTTGCAAGGTACCGATTTTCAGTTTGTACCAAGCATTCAAATGTAAATGTTTCTAAGCACACCAAAAATTTTAATATGAACTTAAGACCAAAAAAAAAGTAATTTTATTATTAAAGTTAGATCTTCTTCTGTGTATTGGCATAAAAAAAAGTAACAAATATTGTGATTTAGAAATTGATGTCAAGAATCGTCTACAGCGGAATCGCCCTAAGTTGAAGTTAGGCAAAACAGCGCCGGGAGTACGCACCTTCACATACCTACTTGCACAACCAGTTGCATATCACTAAGGAGAATGGAACTGGCACGTCATGTGGTGATCGCTCTGTACATAAACCAGTATGAAAATACGTGAAGGCCCAACATCGCCAATACTGCTGTTTGTTTGTTGTTGGAAATAGAATGCAATCACTTCTGGCAGCCTTTACTACTCAATTGCTAATCCCCCATTTATGGTGTCATTTATGCAGGCGCTCTCCTCATGGCGCGCCAGTACTGTTCGCCTTCATGTTATGCAACTTGTTTTGCACGCGGGTACGTAAAGCTGCCAACTCCCTGCGTTGTTTTGATTAAAAAAAAAAAAAAAAATTAACTACATGACCTTTCCAAACATTTTGTTACTAGAATTTATTGTTTCTGTTAGCCCATAGATGCTGTGGTTTTAATTTTTACATGTTATTAAAAAACATCTTGTATAAGCTTTGCAGCAAGCCTGTTGGGAGTGAGATTCCAATACATAACTTCATGCAGTGTCGAAAGTGTTATGTTTCCGTGCGTCCATGCCGCATGACTGAACCCTGAGCGTCAGTTCAATGCTTTGCGCCTCAGATTGTTGCNTCGAAAGTGTTATGTTTCCGTGCGTCCATGCCGCATGACTGAACCCTGAGCGTCAGTTCAATGCTTTGCGCCTCAGAAATAGGTTGTTGCAGACGTCTGTCCAGACTTCCAAACATGCAGACCTCCAGTCGTATAGCTGTTATTAAAAAAAAATGAGCTGTAGCTGTGTCGAGGATACACTTCCGTGAGTACGTCTACATTAACGAGTGGATACTTGGCGTTTGTCTTAAATCGACGGGTATAGAAGACAACTTTCATTTGACACCAAAATCAACGCGCTAGCACATCGTAGTCGCGAGGTATCTTGCCCGGAAATTTTCGCCCGCCGCCAACTCAAGGTCATGCTCGCATCGTAATAGTATACCCGATGGAACGAGGCCAGATTTATTTCAATGGTGTTATTAGACACGACGTTATAGTGTCGGAATGGATCACCCTGAAAACGTTTCATCGCCGTTTCCGTCCTGATACCCGATGTGTCAGTCTGATTTTTGTATTCACGTCAGAACGGTTCAGTATTTCTGAGTGGTGTCTTCTTATGAATTGTAGGTATTTAAGAAGTTTTTTTCACGTAGGGATACTAGTTTTAGTTTTGTATTTCTGTATTTAATGCGTATTATTTTAAAAGTGAAAATGCGTTTAATGGGAATGTTTCACAATCATTTTTAGTATGGAACTTCCTGAGCAGACTACTTTACATAGAATGGGGACATGCAGAACGAATTTATGCTTATTATAATAACATAAAATGATAGTTGCCACTGAAAGTCATATAAGGCGAGTCGACGAGGGAAAGAGATTGCACGTCAGTTCAGTGCCTTGCGCGTAAAGCCGACCAGAAATTTGATGTGCGTACCTAGGTCGTCCTTAGCGCTCCTACGTTTCTAGGCCTCGGAAACGCAAAATATTTTCAGCCAGATGGCGTCCTCTAACAGACTGTATTTCAACTGCGATTTGGTTTTTATTTTCTTATAATTGACTAGGTTGCGCTCGAGAGCTATTCGACTGGAGAAGTAACGCTGCTTCACTACTTGTAACATGTGTAGGGGCAGCGGTGGCGTAGTGTCCAGGGCACTCGCCTCCCACCACGGCGATCCGGGCTCGATCCCCAGCGGCTTCACTCCCGGACTTTCGCATGTGGGAATCGTGCTGGACGATGCCGCTTGCCGGCGGGCTTTCTCAGGGTACTCCCGCTTCCCCCGCCCTTGCATTCCAGCGCCGCTCCATTCTAGGGTCTCACTTCTGTCATGCCCGGGGATGACGGTCACCTACGGATCCCAGCTGGAAAGACCGTCACTCGGAGGGTGTTGCCTTGCTCTGTGTGCACTCCCCACACGCCATTTATTTTTTTGTAACATATGTTAGCGGCATTGCGAGCAGACAGCGCTGGAGATAATAATGCGGGTGCGGGACACACTTAGTGACGAACGTAGCGTCACTCTGCTGGCCGGCAGGACCCTTATCTCAGCTGGCGTACGAACGGCGCATGCGGGGTGCAGATCGCTATCTCAAGTGCTCAGCTTGACTGTGAGCACGCGAGGCGGCCGAGCACGCGAGCTGGAGCGTGTCGCTGAGCAAGGCCGTGTCTCGCTTATAATACTACCCTATCACTTGACGAGAGTGTTTACCCATGCTCTCTTTTTCGCTCTTTCACTTTGTCTCCCTCTTTCTCTTCATTTCCCTCTCTTTGTCTCTTTTTCTGACTTTATCTCCCTTCCTCTCTGTTCTTTCTTTCTCTCTATTTTCTCCTTTTCTTTCATCCTCTTTTACTCTCTTTCTCTTCCTTAGTGTCTTTCTCTTACTTTCTCTCCCTCTCGCTTTCTCACAGAAAGAAAGTGAGAAAGAGAGTAAAAGGGAGAAAAAATAATAAGGGAGGGTAAGGAGTACAAGAGAGAGAGAAATGAGAAGAAAGAGAGAAAATAGAAGAAAGAGAGAGAGAGACGAAGAGAGATAAAGTAAAATAGGAAGAAAGAGTAAGGAAGAAAAAAGATGAAAAGAGAAAGGAAGAAAAAGAGAGAAAGGGAGGAAGAGAGAGGAGTAAAGGAGGGGAGAGAAAGGAAGAGAACAAGAGGCAGTTGTAACTTTCTACATGTCGGATGCTAGAGAGCACGAGAGAGAGCGCAGCGATTGTAACATTGCTATTTTGCTCTTTCGGGCTAACTCTCTCGCTCTCTCTCTCTCTCTCTTGCAGAAGCAACGTCTTTCTTTAGACGGCATTGTTTTGAGGTTCTTCTTACGAGTGTGTGTCATTTTGATTTGCATATTGTTTTAATGGAACAGTGGAAAATTTTGCTCGTACGGAGACAACCTTCAAATTATTATAACTTCGAAAGTTTTAACTTCAATGAAAAAACAAACAAAAAAAACTATACATACGTCACTTATCGTACAGATGCAGCAATAAACACACACTTTTACCGAAGTTAACCTTCCACTTTTTGGATTTACTATATAGGCCAAATAAACAAATATTATAAACACAATCCAAAAGAGTTGAAAATACGGCGGTTTTTTTTNGGATTTACTATATAGGCCAAATAAACAAATATTATAAACACAATCCAAAAGAGTTGAAAATACGGCGGTTTTTTTTTAGACCACGTGCATTTCAAACATTATAGTAATGGTTAATAAATATATTATTTACAAAACACGCTAACTNTTTTTTTTTAGACCACGTGCATTTCAAACATTATAGTAATGGTTAATAAATATATTATTTACAAAACACGCTAACTTATTGTTTATAATTTGAAACCTCTTGAACGCGCATTTTTCTAAGGAAATCCTTGTACGATTACTTTACTAAAATCACGTTTGTTCGTCGCTGACATAAAAAATTTATTTGCATAATAATTCAGTAAAATCAACACTCCGGCACGTTTCCTGAAACCAACAAACTTAAACTTAGAAATGTAAATTATATTTGTATCACTTTATTGCTGATGGCGATTAAGGAAAATGGTGGAAAGAGCAGTTTAAGGAAGCGGTAAACACGTGCCGATAATATTACATTTCACTCAATAAAAACAACTAAAACGGTACCTACAACCAACTATGCTTAAAGAAAGCAAATAAAAAAATAATTAACTACCGATAAAATATTCCTACAACACCAACAAGATACTCGTATAAACACCACAATGAAAAAAAAAACACATAGGCCCTACACAAAGGCGTTCACCGGGCTGGAAGTGGAAACTGGAAATGTGGCTTGTCATTGGTTAGAAACGTTTACTGTTAGTAAGTGTCGACATGCTCTGTCATAATTACTAAACATGTTTTAGTTCTGAGTACTATTTTCTTCCAAAGCCATCATCAAAAGCGCCAACTTACCAACATACATCCCGCAGCAATTCGTCAGTTGATAACAATTATTCGCAAACGACCAGATTTACTGGGTACGTACTTGTTAGGTTGGGCACCTTGTCTGTCAATTTTTACCCCACTTATATAAAATGGACAATGGTGACTGGCGATGGCGGTGAACGAGATACTGCATATGATGGGAACTACGATGGTTCATAATTAGTTGAACATTTTTTGTCGTCATGCGTCACTACCCGTAAATGTTTATATTCTAGCATAAACACCGGCACAAGTAGGCCTACTTAAAGTACTTTAGGCTAATAACAATTTAACTATAAACCTAGTTGTATGTGACTTAACGTTGTGTCAAAAGTGAGTGTTTTCAAGTTGGTAGCCAATGAAATTGGTTTCATTTTGTTTACACTCATTGCAGTAAGCATTAGCGTACGTAAATGACAAATTCGTAGTGTCGCGAGATATACGCATGGCAATAATAATATGTTCACGTTTATGTTAATTTTTGCATTACTGTGGACTTAATTGGTAGACTACAGAATTAAAAAAAGAAAGAAAAGAGAGTTTGCAATACTTTCAGAAGTTCCAAGAAACATTAAAAAAAACACGTTTCTTGAGGTCAAACCAAACTATTTTATTGAGGGAAATTTAATTTTAAGAAGACACGTAAGCGAACGAAGTGTCACAGTGGCAACACATTGGATTTGTGTTCGGGAAGAGCGGTGTTAAATTCCCGCTATAGCAATCTTAACTGCGGTTTCCTATGGGTTTCCAAACTCACTCCAGACGAATGATGGGATGTTTCATTATTACAGGCTATGTATGACTGCTTTCTTTCCCGGACCAGTTTGTCCGTGCTTATAGTTTCGTCTGTAAGGAACCCTCTGTTGACGTTGGACAGTAAAAACAATAGCGAGGTGTATTTATAGACATAAACGTCTACTGAAGGCACTGAAGGCACATGTATCCAAGCAAAGATTCCACTCCGATTTTTGGAGTCATAAAAATGTTCGATTTGGATGCTCTGCTGACATTTCAACGGACCTTCACCACAGCGAAGAATTTCAACAGCCTGTCTGCGCATTCTCTGTTTTAGGCTAAGCGGATTTATTCATAAATGAGTCAACCATCAGTGGAACAGGTTTTCCCCAACATAAAAATATGTTACGTGATAAAATAAGATGCTCGTTTGCTTTGATATTTATTCTGGTTAAGGACGTCCTTTCTTCGAAATACCCTAACCCACTTCTATATAGCCCCCCCCCCTTTCCCACACACACATGCGTACACACGTTTAATGGTTTAACACAGTCACTGCAAAAATCAACGTGTGATGGGCGTAATGTGCATGATTGAGAACATGTACATACATGTTACGTTATTTTTAATGTGCCAGCTTGTTTAGACAGGCGAAGAATGTAAATAAATTATTAGGCAGTTTAAATCAGACGTCACATNCATGTTACGTTCTTTTTAATGTGCCAGCTTGTTTAGACAGGCGAAGAATGTAAATAAATTATTAGGCAGTTTAAATCAGACGTCACATAGTATTGTTTTCGTTTACATGTAGCGGAAGGATACTATATCTGTACCTCAAAGTAGAACTTTGGCAGGGCTTCAGAAAATTGTGAACTTCCGTGAATTAACCTTAATCATTATTTTTATCGCACCATTAAACTGTTCTTCTGCTTTAATACAGATAAACTAACCCTTACTGAATTAGGGTTCTTGAAATAATAACTTATAAATGGCCCTATTAAACTATTTTATGTTAGAAGTATGGTAAGTAATTAGTATTTTGCAAAAGTACACATGCCTGAATACCTAGAAGTAGACACATGTGCTACGTTATGAAATTATACAGCGTGGAAGAAAGCACGTGACGAATTTATAACCTCAAAATAACGTAATAGGTAGTCCAAAAAAGTATGAGCTGAGAGATAAACAGGAACACTTTAGGTTGTACAGCCACCTAGAGAGTAGCACTTAACGGGTAATTTAATTTAGCATCGAGAAGGGATGGAATTCTTGAATGAGAGATACACGACCCCGTTTTTTGGGTTTTCGGGTCCAATGGGGCGCTGGAGCCAGTTTTGGTATATATAGTTATTTTAAGTTGGGTACTGAAGGTTATCACTGCAAATTTGATCCATATCCGTCGAACATACTTACATACATACATACAAACTTCAACCGTTGTACAGGATGTTAGGAAATTAAACGCCCAAACTACAGGAGGTGATTCCTTATGAAAAATAAAGCCTGAAAATATTATGGCCTCCGTATACCTAAACGAATTATTAAAGGAGATATGAGACTGTAAATACTGGGTTTTGAAAACGTATTTTCGCCGAATGCCTTGTACAACGCATAAAAAGTTCATAGCAAAAAGGTGACGTATGCTTCACATGTTGCAGAGACACGTGCGTAATGCTGGCCGTCCTCGGTCTGTGCGCACTGTGATACGTCAGCACATCAACGACGTGCATTCCACTAGTACACGTTCCATAGCGCGCCAAATGAGCGTGTCCCATTCGACCGTGTGGGACGTACTGCGGGTAAATGGCCATCATCCCTATCGCTGGCAGAAAGTACAAGGCATTCAGCGAAAATACCTTTTAAAAACGCAATTCTTACAGGCTCATATCTCCTTTAATATTCCGTTTAGGTATACGGTGACCTATATATTTTCGACTTTATTTCTTATAAGGAATCATCTCCCGTAGTTTGGGCGTTTGATTTAAGAATAACCTGTATATAGATTATACATAATCTCATATAATTTTTTACCTGATTTTTTACTAGAATTATTTTGGACAAATGCGAAAAAAATACTTTGGATTTGCTACAGTAATAGACTAAGATGATTATCTTGTTTTATAAATAGAAGACTAGCTTACGAATTGATTATGAAATAACTTGTAAATCTGTTACGTGTATTAGTTTACAAAGTAACTGAAAATAATATTCGTAAAAAACCTTTACTTTTGTGCTTGGAGGAGCGCTCGAACCTACGCTGATTTACTTCGTTTGCAAGTGTTACAACCCAGACTAGCGGAAGCAGATACCTGTGTACTGGTTTAAAAACAAAATTTTAAGAGCTTTTTGAAACCACAATTACCCATTTGATTACTGTTGGCACATAGTACATTAATTGATTAAAAGCTTATATGTTTCTCAGCGTTGTGCAGCAATTTACGACGTATTTGAACCTTATTTTGTGCAGCTTTCGAAAACTTTCCGCGTAAAACTTGTAGGAGGTAATGCCGCGATCACCGCACACATTTCCGACTTCGGAGACAGTTTCCGATCATCGGCAACGTTCTGCGTTCAAATTGCAGGTTGCGCTAACAAGCGAAAACTACGAGCGGGCTCATAATAGCTAACGAGGGTCGATGAGCCAGGGAAATAATTCATAACGAGCTCTCCCGCGATGGCGAATGTTCGATGGCTGCGCCGCCGAAACGCACGCGGCCGAGGCCTACGTTTAATAATACAGCAGGCAGGACGAAAGATGGCCTCGGGATACGGCAGTAAATTATAAACAGCGTAAACAATTTAGAACTGTCGCCGGGTTGCCCCCACAGAGAGGAAATACAAAATACGCCTCGCTGCTTGTCTGGCCATGTGGTTTACCTTCGGCGAAGGGAAACAAAGAGTATATATAGCTGGAATACATACAGGCGTGTAATTCAATAATGCACCCCGGACAGTTCCTGAAGTCCGCGGCACGTACTCACACGATCANGAATACATACAGGCGTGTAATTCAATAATGCACCCCGGACAGTTCCTGAAGTCCGCGGCACGTACTCACACGATCAATAACACCGCAGCCTTCGGCGATGCTTGGGTCGCAGGGACTACTTGCCAGCCCGCCTGTCATGGGTTGAAATCCTGCTCGGGTACATATGTATGTGACTTCGCCTAACGCAGTTTAGGTTCAGTGTTCTGTGATGTTCGAGTTATTAATTTGATAATTTATGTTGATCAATTCGAACGAAGGTAGATCTGAAATAAATACATTTAGGAACTACATTCTTGATTATTTTCGTATTTGTTTGTTTGTTACTCTTAATATGGAAAGTAAGCAGCGTGGCCAGGTTTTTTGTTTGGGAGCGGCCCAAACTGTGAATTGTTGTAAATTTAATAAATACGCCAGATATATTTACATCTCAAAATAAACAGTTTCATTCTGCTTACTTCCAGCAAAGTTTTTGTAAAATATTTGCCCTTATCATAAAGACTAAGAGACCAATTTTGCCAAAATGAACAATTATAATTACTAACTAACAAAATCGTGTTTGGCTTCGTAATAAAATAGTTAAATGTTGTAATGTCTGGTGTGGCTTTCTTCCCTGGAATAAATACAGAACGAACGATTTTATGAGTACACNATAGTTAAATGTTGTAATGTCTGGTGTGGCTTTCTTCCCTGGAATAAATACAGAACGAACGATTTTATGAGTACACTCAAAGCCCCGATATATTCGTAGGGTCAGTTTATGGGATTTTACTTACCATGAGACTTCTCAGTTATAGATGGGAGAGAATACTTTGATTTGGGGAGCAAAGCCACTCTGCCTTGGCGAGGGAAGAAGGTTNATTCTCAGTTATAGATGGGAGAGAATACTTTGATTTGGGGAGCAAAGCCACTCTGCCTTGGCGAGGGAAGAAGGTTTAATGGTATAAAAACACAGTTTATCATGGCAGCCTTCCATCAGTTCTATGAGTTTACAAAATACATATATTTCAGTGTTCGATGGAGATTCTATTTTCAATTTATTGATTTGTCTTTCAGGAGAAGCCTGGCGCCCGTATGCCATCCCCTCGCTATGCCACTGTGGAAATTCAATAAGTAAAAGATAAATAATTTAGAACTGGTTTCATTTATTCGCTCCTCAAGGATAATATGCACAAAATGAATGCTCTCTATAAGAAATATTTTTTTTTNGAACTGGTTTCATTTATTCGCTCCTCAAGGATAATATGCACAAAATGAATGCTCTCTATAAGAAATATTTTTTTTTTACAAAAATTACACAAAGTATAACAGTTATCATATAAAGAAAATCGGTTATTGATTAACATGAGAGTACTTGATTATTGCCTTTAAATTAATTTTTTCAACATANATCATATAAAGAAAATCGGTTATTGATTAACATGAGAGTACTTGATTATTGCCTTTAAATTAATTTTTTCAACATAAATATATTGTAGGCATAATTAACACTAGGAAATAAGGAGTAAATATAAGCGAAGACTTCAGGGAGGCGGTGACCAACTCAGAATATTTGCACGTACATTCTTAATTGTTAATGATTCTTTACTGTTCTTAATGGCGAATTCAGACAAGGGCCCTGTAATCATAACTCTTATAGCCCTCTGGCATTAAGAAAAGGCGGTAATAAACTACGTATAAGCATAAAATTGGAATGAAGAAAAATAAATAAAGCAAATGGAAATTGAATTAAATACAAAACTTAAGTTTTGGAACTCCGACATTTTTTTTTTCTGTTTCCAGGTTTGTCAGGATGTTCAGGAGTAGTTTTCGGTAATGGATTAGACGTTACGGCATATTATGTAAGTTAAAATAAGTTGAGTATTGACATTATAAGTGGCAACATGCAAGTAAGATTTTGAATAATTAATTGTTTTACTGACGACACAAAACATGTGGCTGAAAATACGCAGAGAACTGTATTCGACACCAACAGTGAAAGCAAGAGATGAAAACCACAAACGATAATACCATGGCTCGTTATATTGAAAGAAATAGACCTGTGAACACTGAGTAAGGAAATCATATTAAGCCTTACTCCCGTTTCAAACTGTGGTATGTTCAGATATTTCAAACTGCCGATGATTCCTTTACAATCTTTCGATATTCATTTCTGCCAACGAAAGATTAGATTGCCCGTCGCGGTGGAAAATATTTTACTTTGATTATAGGGATCAATGTAATTGCAACATTTTTACTCATATCATAAGGTGGTAATTTGCAGACAAACACGAATGATAGCAACAGCCTTCACCTGGACTGGAAAATAAATAGTCAGTTCGGGAAACAAACCCAGTGACTTCAGCAAGCTTCAAATAATTAGTTATGAAATCGAGTCTAGCATGGTACCATGTGACCATACGTTACACACTACACCATGGAGCTTTCTACCAACAGCGAGAACTCTCAAGACGGCTACAATGATTTACTACTTATTTCACAGATGTAAAAAAACACGTCATATTTATCACCGCATATTCAGTGCTTTCGCATGAACATGTCTTTTTACAATGGAGTCATCATCGCGTATTCGAAAAGAAAGAAAAGTTGGTTTGATGACTTGTTTTGATAAATAAGAAAAAATGTTGACCGCGGCACATAAAACTGCAATAATGGTGAGCAGTTTCACTTCCCTTTCCAATAATTCGTACATTTCCTAAAGTGATGTATGCCTTTTTTTCGCAGCATTACAACTAACATTACAAATAAATACAATATTTTCGCTAAGGTTGCCACTCACATAGGCCGCCAAACTGTGTGCAAAGCTCTTTGTTATGAAGTGATCAGGCCTTAGCTGGACGGCCTGCCTGATCACACCTTTAAACATTGAACCAGGACACTAGTGTAATAGCAATAACACTTTGGAAAAGACAGTTGCAGAAGTCCCCTCCACCGGCCAGTAATCTGGACCGAAAATATAAAACAACGCGCCCGATATAGGCCAGGTAACACCGGTAGCAGCGTCTTTCGTCGTCGGGCCACTAGAACGAGAAGACCGTTGAAGATGGGTGTATCCGACCGTCTTTAACCGCCTTCTAGAATCAGCTTCCGGCAACATGAACAAGGTGGGGACTTTCCAATTAAATTGTAATAGTAATGGCGTGAGGTATTAATACTTAATATAATTAATTAGCATCTCTGTATTCCATTTAAGCTCCCCCGATTAATAGTCACGTAAATAGTTATTGTATAATCCTTGTGTTCAATAAACCCCATCTTATACTGCTGTGCTCTACCTAATCAAGACTCATTATTTAGTTACGCCCATAACCCCTTTCAGGTATGAATTAGCTTAAAAGATCATTCGTAACATTTTGCATAAAAAGTTCTATTTAAGAATTGCTTAGTATTTTTGAGTGTCATCTCCTTACGAAATGTATTTTACAAACGTTACCTATTTTATTTGCAGCATGTTAGTTCTTCGGGAATTCACCAAAACATTTTTTTGCAAATGATAAACAAGTTTAAATCTTTTTGTTTAGTAACATTTTAGTTTAAATGTTTCTTCTATAATTAATTAGTTATTCACAGATTACTAATGCTCACTAACTTTTTTTTTTATTACAATTAAGATTTGCACTTTCCATTTGAATCATAACTATCAAATCGTTTTTCAGTTTTACCGAAGGACTATGTCAGTATCTGAAGAATATATTCAATCAATTGTTTGTGTTTACTTAGTGTTGTTAAACGTTTGTGTAAGAAAAAATTGACTGTCTTATCATCTCCACAAATACACGTTAATAAATTAATAAATAACACATGTGACGTGCAAGAATTTATCTTCATAAGCACGCCATAAAATGATGGTGTCGTCGCTGAAAGTCTCAGAGAAATTTTAATGACGGGAAGATGGCACCATTCCATGAATGGCTAGAGAACGCATGCATTGAATCAAGCGCCTCTGTGCTATTATACTGGCACTGTCCCCTAATGGCAGCAGTACTTACAGTTATTGCCTGTTCTCAGTACTCTTTCTAGCCTCGCACAGGGCACTACCGCTACTCGCGAGTACATCTAACAATGACCGTCAGTGCTCGTCAGCAGCGGTACTGGAACCGTAGAGAGAATATAGGGTAGAGTGGGCATTCTAGTTGCGCACAACCATTCTCCGTGTCACTACAGTGGACTGCTTTTCTTCCCAAAACACTATCAAAAACTACGTGAATAGGATTTTAGGTTATAAAACTGTTGATGTAAACACGTGTGTTGAAATGTTTGTACACTTTCTCTAATCTAGTCTTAATGCAACAATAATATGTTCAAGATAGTAAGTAAAATAAACATTACTACTGACTTTGACAGTTGAACTAGGGTTAGGAGAGTAATCTTCGGATATGCTCAGAAGATGAAAATCGGTTTACCTCTTCTTTATTCTATGATTGGAACCATAACTTCAGTCACTGCAATTATTGACGAACCAAGTGCATAACAGAAGGCTACCCAAAATTGCTGACGGGCACTTTTAAAGAGCCCATCTACCTGGCGCTTGAACTGTGTTGTACAATGTTTGAAACATGCATTTTGCCAAGAAATATTAAACGTGCACCCAATGTACTGATCTACGAAGCTTGTTGAATGCTTTCAAGACATCAAGCACATTAAAAACATCATTTCAGAGCACTACAAGATTAATAAAAACTACTTTTTCAAAACGATGTGTCTGAAAATATACGCGTCAGGTGCATACAAAAATTGTCAAAGGTCCAGCATTGAAACTTGCTACAGGGCCACCACTCAAAACTCCATAGGTACACGCAGCACGGCTAGAACACTACGCCCCATTTCATAGCTTAGCGCTTAGTGGCGATGGCGCACTTGACGCGCGTAACAGTGTAGCCCTTATCACTCCCTCGCTTCCCTGCCTCAGGCGAGGAACAAGACTAAGGGTAGGCGCTGGTCAGCGGTGATACAGCGGAAGGCAGCCAGCGTAGCCTCTGTGCAGCCCAGAGGTTCGAAAGACGGCCCGTTATGGCGTTGTTGTGGGATTACGAGCCAGAGCATTGTCCGCCTCGTCTTCAACTGTCAAACACCGTAGCTCGCCTGGGTGGCCCTCCGACCCTTTAGAAAACAATTCCCTTTCTTCGTGCAGGCTCTCGCCAGGTCGTCGAACCCGGGACCCCCTGAGGAAGCCGCAGGGTAAACAACGACACAGGCAGTAACAACTCCACTCTCCTACTGGGACCTCCCCTTGTAATCCCCTCCCAGAACTTTTCTATGGTCAGTCGGCGACAAAAGGAGCGCTTTCTTCTTCCGTAAACTGCGGGCTGGACCTTCGCGTCGAACAAAAGCTCTGTTGGCCTGCCACTTTAGTGTCTCCGACCCACTGTTTCTCTTCACGCTCGATGCCGATTTGTACGCCTCTCTATGCGCGACCTTCCAAGACGCGGCATTTGCATTTCTAGCGTGACGTTGGGACCTTCTGGCTGCAGGTAGTCAATTGGTAATATTGTACTAGTCTAGCCATTTTTGCGCCAATTGTCATAAAATAATTACAAAATAAAAGTTAGACGATTTTTTTTTCTATATTACGTCGTTATTTGTACATACAAATTTTAACCATGGATTATACATGGCCATATTTGTAAATGATAATATGTGGTACAAAGTTGCCCTTGATGATTCAAATTTACCCTAAATGATTCTATTTCACGCCTTCGATGCCTAGACGAGCATTAAGAGCAGAGTGAAGTAAACTATTTTCTTTGAAATAGTTGTTTGCACGTATACACGTATCTCGGTAAGTGAATGTTGTGGGAATACCAACAATATAATCCCGTATAGATTTATTTTTATCATACCAAGTGAAATTGTAAAAAAAATCGCATATTTGGAGCCCGCCTGCGTAGTGTTACAGATACAATTTGCAAAGTACGTGTCCAAAGTGTGCTTTTCGAACTCACTGCAATGGAGTTCATGCTTCAGGTAGGCGGACGCATTAAAATCTACACACACCCAAGTCCCAGACAAGATTCGAATTCACGACCTTCTTTTTGATTAACAGCCACTGTGACCTTTGCACTATCAGTATTTGCCAACACAATAAACTATGTTGATAGTAGTAAAATTACTAATAAAATTGTATTAATAAACTTTTACGTGAAAGCAAGTGCACTGAAACTCAAATTATAGGAAATTTCCTTTCCAGCGAATATATTTTTCTCCGTAGCATGCCTAGATTTGAATTGGATTAAAGAAACCTCATTTTTATTGCACAATACAGTTATTAAAAACGAAACTATTCATTAATATGACATTATTTGCTTTGAAAAATAATGTTGGCTACTGTGAGACGTTTATTTTCTACATGTGTACCGTATGTGTGTGTGTTTCCGCGAGCGCATATTCTGTAACAAAAAATACGGATGTAATATACGTTAATCGGATTTAAGAAAACAATACGAATTGTTTATTTGTGAGCCTCACTTAAATTTTTGTGAAGTAGTATTTCCTAACTATGAAATAGGAAGATATAATTTTGCTTAAATGTTTTCGTATATTTTTACAATGAAAACCGTACAGAAATTATTTTGAAATGCAACTATGAAAATGTTATATAAAATAAAACTTCTGTCTTATGAAAGCTACATTTGTATGAGTACCGATGAGCTGGACAGTATTTAAAGGATGTACAAATAATTTAATTTTATGAGGATCCAGTACACTTAGATGGAAAACGCTTTTCTGCAGAATCCGTCAATAACTCTATAATCATTAGCACAGCTATTCACTGTTTAAAAACAAGAAACTGAGAACTAGGTAGGAAACAGTCGCGCTACAAGTATTTTACAGGAGTACTGCAAATATACTTAAAACTGCACAACTGCCGTCTTCTTATCATAGCAAATAGTAGGCCAGAATTCAACACATGTCGGCTACGGTGAGTCGATCACTGATCCCGCATTATGATTACTCCCCTCTCCATAAATTGCACCAAGCATGTTCGTATACGCGGCTGCATGTCCCACTACAATTCGACAGGTCGTGGGCTGTTTGTCACGATTGCTTTCTCATCCCTATTCAAGACTAACACCGATAATAGTACACTCGCATGTGCCTTTCCAATTCCTCACTCACTCACTAGAATATTTCATTTCAAGGGGTAAAGGAAGGCAAACCGGGGAGGTAATGTAGTTGTAAAAACCCCCTCTTCACTTAACGCTATTAACTAATCCAAAAGTTATCCACTTATACACTGCTAAAACAAATGATGGGGACAATACTTTGTTCACATATAATATTTAACTGGTTAGTGTTTAAGAGTAACATGCTACATATTATTGTTCGGTCATGCTTCACAAAGAGAAATCATCCATCAGATCAACGTTTAACGTCCTGGGGTCTATACCATATTGCAATGTGTAGACTGTTGTCGAAAAGTGAAGTGCGTGATCAACGAACCACGTTGCTGTACACTGACATCTAGTGCCCGTACGTGACGTGTTCACCTTCGGGTGCACTTATTCAGTCAAGATGCGGTAGTTATCTAACGGAGGCGGAAACAGTTCGAGCGATCACACTGCCACATGAAGGCTGGNACATGCTACATATTATTGTTCGGTCATGCTTCACAAAGAGAAATCATCCATCAGATCAACGTTTAACGTCCTGGGGTATATACCATATTGCAATGTGTAGACTGTTGTCGAAAAGTGAAGTGCGTGATCAACGAACCACGTTGCTGTACACTGACATCTAGTGCCCGTACGTGACGTGTTCACCTCTGTGTACTCTTATTCAGTCAAGATGCGGTAGTTATCTAACGGAGGTGGAAACAGTTCGAGCGGTCACACTACCACATGAAGGCTGGACTATTCGTGCAGTACCTGCAGAGCTAAAAGTGGCCGAATCTGTTGTTGGTAGAGCCTGGCAACGCTTCAATCCAACAGGAATGTGCACAAAGAGGCCAGGCCAGGGTCTAAAAAATAAAACCTCGGCCAGAGAAGACCGATGTGTGGTGAATTGTGCACTTCGGCGGCGCAGTGCTACAACTCGGAACCACATTTATGCTCTGAGGGCGGCAACCTGTAAAAATGTCAGTGACCAAACAATCCGCAATAGGCTGTGAGAAGCAGGATTAAGAGCACGAAGGCCCACTGAAGTTCCGCGATTAGCGCTGCGTCTCAAGAGAGATAGACTACGATTTTCTGAGGAACATGGGAACTGGCAGCTTCGCCATTGGCGCAATGTGCTGTTCACTGATGAACCTCTCTTCCGTCGAACACAGTGTGATGGACGTGTGCGTGTGTACCGTCGCCGTCGTGAGCGTTACACAGAAGCAGCTGTCCTGGAGACAGACAGATTTGGTGCGGGGTCAATTATGGCGTGGGGTGGCCTCACTATCGATGGCCGAACGGACCTTGCGGTTGTCAGACACCGACTTNTGCGGGGTCAATTATGGCGTGGGGTGGCCTCACTATCGATGGCCGAACGGACCTTGCGGTTGTCAGACACCGACTTACTGCTGCCCGGTACATTGCGGATACTGTTCTCGAGCACGTTAAGCCCATTGCTGTTGGAATGGCTCCCCAGTTTGTGTTGCAACAAATACAATTCAAGGGCGCGTACAGCAGCAGCCACCATGGCCATCCTACAGGATCTCGAGATTAACGCAATTAACTGGCCTGCTGTGAGTCCAGATCTCAATCCCATTAAGAATTTATGGGATAAACTGGATAAACGAGACAGAGACCGTCCTATTGCCCCTCAGACTCATCGATAACTTACAGACGCCCTTTCTGAAGAATGAGAGAACTTCCCACAAGCAGAGATCCGTGGGCTGATCAGAAGCATGTCTAGAAGGTGTGAGGCAGTAATACAGGCACAGCGAGGCCATACACGATACCGAAATAGTGTTTTGTGTGTTCACGCGGCATTAATAAACAGTGTCTCTACTTTAGTTTAGCATACTGTAGGTGGTGTATGCTTAGAGCACCCATGTGTGCAATGACACACACAGTAACATGTTTTTCGTTACCGGTAAATAATGGTTTCAACTGTCGGGAAAACCATTATTTATCCCTCTCAAGAGCTGTAAGGCAACACTACACACGTTCAAAATCTTGTCCCTCTAATTTTTTTGAGCGGTTCATATCAAACGTTTTACTGTAATAAAATATAATATTAGCTTATATTTGTTTTTTACGAGGCTGTTTCTAACAAATAATTTTTGTCTGTCGTTTGCAGTACCGTTTGCCATGAACAGCATATAGTTTCTGCTTTAAGCTCAATAAAAGACATATGGGACGTTTTATTTCCCTTGAAAGAAATAATACAGCTCGTACGTAAAATATTTATGATTTTTCACTCTAAAAAGTTACCCATTAATTATTTTGTATTTTTTTTAAAAGGAGAAGTAATTACTCGCCTTATGCTTTTCCTAATTTACCCATGCTTCGACGTAGCTGACGGCTAGTGTCTCTTAGCTGGAGAAGCCTACCTTTTTTTTTTTTTTTTTTTACTAAATCTCTGTTTTATTTATTTTGTCACTGTCAAATGCACTGTGACATTTTACTACCGTTCTTGTGGTTAAAATTGTGGTAGCTATTTACAATCACCGACTCTCTTTTAATATGTACACAAAAAATAAGTTTAAAATTAATTTGAGGCCCAGCCTACTTACGATAAAGAAGTGTTTATTTCAAATGCAATCATAATCGTTAACCATATACATTTGTCGCTTTATGTATTGGTACCTACTCTTTGTCAGGACTCTATTCAATACGTTTTTTTTATTTCACTGTTGGTTTTCACAGAACACAGAAATAAAATATAGTGATTTCTGCATAGTCGAGGCGATTGCTGGACCATGCAAATCATAGATAAATTTAATACCAGTAAATTTTCTTATATCTTGTCGATCTTCATCAGTTACCGCAGGGCGCCAACAAAGAGCAGGATGGAGAAGGAGCGGACGAAGTAACAATAATCCTACGCAATTAAGTAAAGCTGTGAAATTTCTAATTTTTTTTGTTGCGTTACAATTCTGTTAACTTCGCATTTCTGGAGGAATCTTGAACTTCTTTGACAAACGAGAGAGGCAATACACAACCATCGCCTGCACTTGGTGCTATAGTGCAATTCGACAGCTACTGAAAAGCTACAGCATTTGTTACTTCATTCGGATATTAGCTCATCTCTTCCAGACATCACGCGCAGAATTATACGCCTCAGACAATTTGTCCATTGATTTTCTATATTAAGATAAAAGTCTCATCGACAACTAAAACCACAAGCGATTCGCTACTTTATACAACCTGCAACCGTTTCACGATTGGTGCCTGTGTTGTAACGAGACGTTGACACATCTATATTCTGCTGTATTAACATTGCGTTTACCTCAATAANCGATTGGTGCCTGTGTTGTAACGAGACGTTGACACATCTATATTCTGCTGTATTAACATTGCGTTTACCTCAATAATACTTCTCTTTATTAGCTCTGAGCAATGAAGAATAGTCCTTAAATCAGTAGAGAAATGTAATTAAAGAATAATACTGCGGTCACACGGGACGCAGCACTACTTCATTTCAAACTTGGTCAGATCTGTAGAACCTACATCGTTATATTGGCTACGAACTTGTTCCGATCGCAGTCACTTGTTGTTCAAAGTGAACTGATCTTGGAAGTACACCAGAAAGACTTTCCCTCTGTATTGCGCTCTCAAAGCGTAGTTGAGATGGCAGGAATTGGCGGGGTTTCCTACTCAGGCCAAAGAGAAACATTCCTTGTTACAATCATGATATGTTAAGGCGCTTGAACTGCGCTGCAGTGTGTATGAAATACACAGGTTTTCCTACGAAACTACTAAAAAGGCGTCCAATGTGCTGATCTACGAACCCAACATCACTTCAGGCGAGGCCTGCTGAGAGCTTTCAAGACGTCACGCACATTAAGAATACCATTTCCGAGCAATGAATCATAGCTAAAAACACTTACACGCCAGTTCGGAGCCTTGCGCTTAGCGGCGATGGCGAACTTTTGTGTGCGGCAGTTTCGCCCTCATCGTTCCCGCGCTTCTCGATCACAAACACGGGGAAAAAAAAGCTCCAGGTAGGCGGGAGCCTTAAGTTGTATTAAAATTTTAAAAAGTACACAACCTTAATAAGTGTTCGAAGCGATTGTGAATAATTACCGGAGTGTGTTTTTGAGGTGAATATTTTTTTTTGTTTGCATTCAGTTGTATAGGTGTAACCACTGGAACTAAAGCCGTGTCCCGATTGGCCCGGAGGGCGCTCTCTCATGCTCGCGCTCTCACTAGCACGTCATGATGACGTCACGGAGAACGATGTCTGGCGGCCTCAACTCGTCGGAGAGACCGCGAAAGAGCAAGAGAGTACAGTGAGAACACGGAGTTGCGCTCTCGCTGCCTCTCCCTGACCAGGCGCTGTGTTTGTTTACAGTGTTTCCGCACTGAATGAGGTTACAGTAGCTTTCCGGGCGAAAACCGTATCGCATTTTACCTGTACGTGAACAACAGTAACTGTTCAAGGCAACGGAATAACTTATGCAATACGTATTTAAAATTATATAGATCATGATTTCTGAAAGTGTCTCGGTTTTACCATGCTATTTATTTTTTTTATCACTTTCGCATAATGTTAAATGTTACATAGAATAATTGCTGTAACACGACGACGTAAATGGGCAAAACAAAAATAATAGTATTTACGCACTAACAGTTATTCTGGTACTGCTACAATTATTTGTGAATTTTTTTTTTAACTTGTTGAAGGCATTTCGTTCTAATACACATCATAGCTTAACACACTTCGCGTATTTTGTAATCAGCTATTTGAATGACGTCAGAGAGAGTGGTAGTCTCAATTTCACAGAGCAAGAGCGCGGAGTAGTGCTCTCAGTAGGTTGTGAGAAAGAGCGTTCATTTAAATTGAGACACGACATAGTTCTAATCGCAAACGTGATCAAACATGGCTGCGTAACGAACTAGCAAGAAACATGTTTAGAGCACTCATGTGGCGGCAGCCTGAGTCACAAAAAATAAAGTACCATAAAAATTATATTTACTGAACAGTTCACGAAATTCTATTTGGTCTAATATGCTATTAAAACTACAACTAGCTGTCAATTATAAAATGTTTGATGGCCCGAGATGAGGAATTCAGTCCGCACAATTAAAGTATCTAGAGGGAGGTCTCGCGTGTCGTGTTGTGTATGCTGGGGGACAGAGCCTAAGTTGTAGCCTCCGCACTTGCTTGACCTCAATGAATTATTCACGTACACGCGATGGGCGGGAAGACACAGCCGCTACCCTAGTTCAGTCGTGGCTCGCTAGGAGCGCTCGCTGCGCTAGAGTTGCACGTACAACCCGAGTCGCACGTGCCTGAAAATTGCAGTCACTCCATTTTGATAAAGTAGGATACTTAATTTTTTTAAATTACAAGGCTATCCCATTTCAGCAGTAAAAATTACACAGAAAGGTTACACGTTCAACATAAAACAACGAGTTTAAAATGTTTTTTTTTTTTTTTTAACTTTCCTAAGATTGAAAATAGAGCTTAAAATAATTTAATTATTCGTTCTGTAGCTGTAAAAATAACTAACAATCCACTTTTGGTGCGCGATAAAATTTGTTGTGATTCAGATGAACTAATTCATATAATTATTTGAGAGATTCTGAATGAACTAAGTAACTTGAGACGTTATAAATTATTTTTGGTGTCAGACTTCTCGCTCCCCACCAAGGCGAACCTGGTTCGATTCCCAGCGGGGTCACTCCCGGATTTTCGCAAGTGGAAATCATGCCGGACGATGCCGCTAGTCGGAGGGTTTTCTCGTGGATCTACCGTTTTCCCCACACTTCCATTCCGGTGCTGCTCCATTCTCACCTCTCTTCACCCTCATTGGCTCGCAAGACCTTGTTGTTAAGAGCCGTTCAAATATTACGCTTCCCAGACCTCTTTATGCTCTTAAGAAGTAGGGCGAATACGTGATCTTACATGAAAAGCTTGAAAACGTGGTTTGTTTTTGTTTTTAGTCAATATACTGGGGATTATTTACGCAAAGTTTTGCCCTACAGAAACTATAATTTGCTTGAGGGTCGGCTCAAACCAGTGGACGTAACTAGTTTAAAATCACGTCTAATGACGGCTTGGCGAGTTGGTTCTTCCAGGCGGGTAACGTGTGTTTGAGTCACCGCCAGGGTAAGCATTTCCAGCTAGAATTGGCGATGTTGTTAGTTACACATAATCCGTTTCCTCGCTGAATTTGGGGGCACTTTTGCGGGCATTTTAAAATCTCTGATATTTCTTTTTCGTTGAGTTCTGCCGTTGTTCTCAGCCCCGTTCAGACCTACTTAACGAGACTTAAATTACCAAGCAGTTCGGAGACCAATTTATTCATGAGGACCAGTTCTATTAAGTCTTTCTGTACACAACGGTGCCACGTAAAAGGCAAACTTTTTGTTTTTAAGACGCAAACGAACTACACGGCTTCTATAAAAAAATTTGAATATCGTTAACATTTTTGGGTGGTGTCGTTTAGTCCTTAGTATGTATTTTTCTGTAAGTGAAAATGGTTGAAACTTTTATTTCCGTGGTTATTTCTTGGTCATAAAAATTCTGGCAGGTAATCTTTGCATTACCAAAGACATGTGCAGCACCTTAAGGGTTACTACTTAAAGTACAGGGTGAGTATAAAAGAATACTCCAACTTTGAAGGTCTAAAATTTCAAAACCAAACAACCTACAATCTTAATGGACCAATCAAATTAACCATGGAACCGTGAAGTTTGTTTTCCACACATTCATAAATGTTCAATGTTGCCACCATGAGTGGCCCGAATGACATCTATGCAATAATCATACTGGTTCCACGCTCTTGTCAGCATGTCCGATGTTACGGTTTGGATGGCGTTCGTAACTCTCGGTTTGAGGTGGTGAGGGGGAAGCGAGTTCGCATTCGACAAGTCAATGTGAAGAGGATGGTCTGACGTTTCCTTTATGTGCCGAGAGATGATACTGGGAGCGACTGTCGTCGCACTATTTGTGTGTGCTGTGTGTTAGTCCGCATCACGATGGCGACGGAACAACAGAAGGCGTTTTGTGTTATTCAGTTTGCTAAATGTGAATAGGTTACGAATGTTCAACGTAAATTCTGTCGCAAATATGAACTTCGTCCTCCCGACAGGTGGAGTATCGTACGTTGGTTTCGTCAGTTCCGTGAGACAGGGTGCCTTTGCAAAGGCAAAGTTCCGGGCGGCCGCGTGTGTCCGAAGAGAATGTGCAACAGATTCAACAAGCGTTCGTTCGCTGTCCGAGGAAATCAACTCGACAAGCTAGCCGGGAAATGCAAATCCCTCAATTGACGGAATGGATAGTTTTTCGAAAGCTATTGCTGTACAAACCATACAGGTTACAGCTTGTACAGGCGCTTACCGAAAGGGATAAAGGAACTGAGACGTGATTTCTGCGCGTTCGTTCTTGCCCAGAATGAGGTAGACGATGCCTTCATGTCTATGCTAGTTTTTAGCGATGAAGCGACGTTCCATACAAATGGTAAGGTGAACCGGCACAACGTGCGGATATGGGGTCAGCAGCCTCCATATGAAACCACCGAGCACGAGCGCGCTTCCCCCAAAGTGAACGTGTTTTGCGCTGTATCCAAAGACACTGATTTTGGCCCTTTCTTTTTTCACGAGCCCACTGTTACTGGAATCCCTTATTTGGGCATGCTTGCAGAGTGGTTGTTTCTTCAGTTAGAAAAGGCGGTGTGGGACTTCATTTTCCAGCAGGATGGTGCGCCACCCCATTTGCACCTAGCTGTTCGCGGATACCTAATCGAAACTTTGCCGCAACGCTGGATTGGTCGAGGAGCAGCTGGTGACCAGGCTCTTCATCACTGGCCCCCAAGAAGCCCGGATCTTACCCCGTGCAATTTTTTCAATGGGGTACATAACGGATCAAGTGTTTCGTCCACCATTGCTGGCTATTATTGACGACCTCAAAACGAGAATTACGGACGCCATCCAAACCGTAACACCGGACATGCTGACAAGAGCGTGGAACGAGTTTAATTATCGCGTAGATGTCGTTCGGGCCGCTCGTGGTGGTCACATTGAACATTTATGAAGATATGGTAAACAAAATTCACGGTTCCACGGTTCATTTGATTGGTCAACCAAGATTGTAGGTTGTTTGGTTTTGAAATTGTAGACATTCAAAGTTGGGGTATTCTTTTATAATAAACCTGTACAATGGTATGTCCTTATCCACGAAAACATTGCTTATCTTGAACATAGTGTGTTCACCCTTTGCACTCCCGTCCAATGGCCGTAAACACGCGAATCACTCCAACCACGTGTCGTTCTTGTATATTTAACCAGGGGCAGTATGTTTTCTGCTTCAATTTCTTGTAATTTTTTTGGCAACATTGCAATAAATAAATACATCACCGGCAGCAAAGTGCAGTCTCTATAAATTAGCACGTACCTTTAAGGGGGTCTCTCTATGACAGGACATGCGTGACAGTGACACAGTATGTTATTAAATGGTATTCGAATATCCTCAATTTTTATTAGACGGTTTGGATATTCAGGCATGCAAATACAGCCTCTGTGAAATTGAAGGAAATTGGAATAATAGTTAGAATATTTGTGTCGCAAAGTCACTCCACCCTGTTAATAAAGTGACCGCCGCTTACGGTAGTAAAGTAAAGGACCTTGCACAAGGATTGATAATCAATACTCAGGAGCTTCAAATAAATTACTAACAGAGGGTCATAGGAATAATTTGAGAAAACCCACGTGCTGTCAATATTATGCAACTAAAAAAAAATTATTATTATTAAAAACTGTTGTAGAGTGTTTATTAAATCTGGCAGTTGACAGAACCGCTAAAGAGCCATCTTGTCATAATTCCACTATTTAAAAAGTAATTTCGAAAGTCATAAAATAAGTATATTTATTTTGTACACGTACCGCAGTGATCGAATAATTTTCGTCATTAGAAAATTTTGGGGTAAAAATATATTTTGTTATAGCGATGTTGTAAATTAATTTCATTTGAAAAATGTTTATAAGCCAATATTAAATTTCTCAAAAAATAATCTTGGCTAGATAATCAAATAATTATAAACGGAGACATTAATTTAATTTAAATGATTGTTCTCTTAAAAATGGTAAACGGATTTTGGTAATTAAGGAACTCTATCCAAACATTGACATATCCATAATTTCGTATTTCCTAGTACGTAATAGGTGAATATATAAAACTAACATACCCTGATTCCACCATGTAAGAAATCACAAAAGTTAGTAAATAATTATAAATCAAAATCAAAAAGTTTGTGCCTCCTCTCTGGGGTAAACTTAAGATTTTTGTTTTTCAGAGTGGGCTAAAAACTTTGTAGTTCGAAGTTTCTCAGTATCAGGGGATTTCTTTGCGATATAAATAACACCGGGAAAAGTTCAATTTTGTGTAGTATAAATTTAAACCACTCAGAGGGTAATTAGTGGAGGGAGGAGCACGGACCGTATTAAATTAACCCCTTTGTTCCTTACTTGCATGCAACTCAGCCTCCTTAGTTCCTTGTTTTCGCTGATATGAAACTGTTTCCCAGACGAAAGACTGCTCGGTTTACTTGGAGCGCAGTGCAACACCGTAACACCGTGTCATCGCAACGTAAGCGCCTGGCATACCTTAAGTATTTCAAAAACTGCATCAACTGCAGCTGCACATGGCTTCTAAATGTGCAAACTCTGTCTCGGCTATGAAGGCCACTTTTTCAGTTGGGTGACTGGCAGAACCGCCAACTTCGTAACGATGTCATAATTAATTACGCCATATGCAATGCCTGTCACCAGCTGGTTCGTAACTTCCTTGCGCATGCATTAATGTTGGCAGCCCTTGCTGCATGTAGTCCGCTTTACATACATTAAAATGTTAAGATTCCTGTCGAAAGATACTAACAATATTTCGTTTCTCTAGCCTAACCCGTTTCTATAAAATTGTGGAGTGTCCACTTCATGCTTCAAAAATATTTAACTTTAATGTATTTAGCATGCAAATACAGTACTACAGCACTATGACCCGTTACATTGATTATCAACACGTCTGTGTGCATAACCAGTCATGTTAATTGACTCCTTTTTTTGTTTTGTAAGTAGGATATTGGCAATGTGATAAAGTTCCTGTATGTATCACCTACAGAGCGAACACACGCAGAAGACTTCAGAATCTCGTTTCCCAATGTGTTATATAAAACTTAATTTATACAAATGGCGGTATCTTGTAAAATGGCGCACAACAGAAGTTCTGCGTAGACAAATTTTATGGTTGTAAGAAACACAGCCAGCAGACAAAGATAAATTGAAATTGCTTACATGATTTCATAGATATAGCATACTAAGCTAAAACATTTATATGGTCTTCATTTCGAAAATAAGCGCCTGACTCTTTGAAATAGCTCGAATGCTTGGAGTTGTCAGAACAGTCCCAGGTAATAAGTGACATAATTTCGTACAAATTTCGTTACTTTTGGTTAGATATTTGTTACAGAGCTAACCCGACGCCGATATGCAATGAGACAATATTTATAAGACGCTCTTTGTTGTTTGTTTTTGTTTGGGATTATCAGATTCACTACATTCAGTCAATGACAGCATCTGTTAATTTAAGAATAAGAAAAAAAACCTAGATTGTTAAGTTATAATTTTGTTCAAATACCTATAACTTATTAAGTTTATCGCTTCTTGAATCTGTAGATTAAAAATACCTTGGTATTGGTATAGTTACATGCGTACTGCTCTGCATCGCTTCCCTTGCCCCTTCTCGATCGAGCGAAGGAGTGTGTCAAAGGTATTGTGGAATATCTCCAGACCAGATTTAGGCATAAAAATAATGAAAACAAATCCTACCAAATTTGGCAGACAAGTAGGGGAAGTCCGGGCAAAGAAGATAAGCTCATGTGGCAGTCACATGGCAATGTTTACATGCAATGTTTACATTCCACTGTGTGTGTACATGGATTCGTACATGCACATACCCATCATAAAAGTAATGTATATATTAGTAATGGATATTCCACAAGCGTAAAGTTTTTAAACTTGAGAATTTCTCACAAAATAATATGTGATGCAAGCGAAAAACATTTCATTACATAAACCCAAAATGTGAGTATTAAAAATTAGATGTTTCGTGTGTGTGTGTGTGTCTCTCTGTTTTTTTGTGTGTCTGTCTCTGTGTCTGTCTGTCTGTCTCTCTCTCTCTCTCTCTCTCTCTCTGTATAGGTTTGATTTTGACTGGGGGATTGAGTGGGGGAGAAAAACTTTCACTTTGATTACATATTATAGACACAATACTTTGCAATGAAATGTGTCAACATTCAAGGAGTCCATCCAACAACATTAACATGGCAACGCCAATCTCTCATAAGCCCCCGGATGGCCGTGCTGTAGAGAATTTGTGCGATTCTTGTTTAACCTAATATTTCATTTATCGGTTTTTTTATACTAATATCAGCTCTTTATTATTTGATTTTTCATAACGTATGACTTTAATTTGTGCTAACCTTCTCGTACAGATTCCTTTTGCTTTTGAAATCTGTATAAGAGATTACTCATAGTGCGTTCTAACGTGTTTAATATTTTTCAAATTTATTTCAGGTTTGCTTAAAATTTTATTTACTGTATTTTACGTTGTATGTTGCGGTAGTTTTTGTGTGCAGTCATGAGTTCTAGCAAGGTGAATAAAAGAGAAGTCACCAACGCCAACAGGACATCATTAACCTCACCGAATCGTTGTATTCACTAATTAGCTGAGGGGAAATGAAACCCTGCAACGTCGCGGAAAGAGCGGCAGAAATGTTGAAACTCTCCAGATCTACAGTGCTAAGGTATGTTAAAATATCTGTAGTATTAACCATTGCGTTTGCAAGTTGTGTGTGTTAAGATCAATTACGTTGGCCCACGAAATGTGTTTACAAGAACATAAAGAAAATTTGTTAATAACTTGATAACGTCGTCGAACGTTGTCTACGTGTATTTTTAACGTTTTATTTTGGTAATTATTAAGTTTATAGGGTTTCCTGTAAAAATAAAAATAATTCATTGAAAATCTTATATTTCCACTCTGCTAATGATGCAGAACACGAATATACGAGGGGCATTAACGTCCGACTAATTTCGTAATATGTGCCCACCTAACCTAACAGAACCTAACCCCACGATGAGTGAATCACTATTTTACATTTTTTAACTAACCTAGGATTGTAGGGTTATATAGTAACCAATACCTGCCACCTATTAAACTAACCTAAACTAACACACGGCAGAGCATATCACATTGTCACACATCATTTGTAAACAAACCCTTGTATGTTTTTGGTATCAGTAACTGTAGTTGACCCAGTAACTGAATTATGGTCCTTTTTAAATTATGCAAATTAGGTTGGCTATGTAGCACTGAAAGTGAAAAATATGACACTGATAATTTACAATAACTAAAAGACAATGGCTGTAGAACAGTGGTGTTGGGGAAATGCATTAATACACAATTGTTTTCTTAAAAGATTATGACTGCGATTTCATCGATTACGATGTCCTCTCATGTTTAGTGAAGTGATACAGATATGTTTAATAGTAGGGGAAGTTCCAGTTATATCGACTGTAATCTATTTAGTGACGTATAACAATGGCAATTAATGCCGCAATGTAACTTATAAATACAAAACAAGCTCCTTCTTCAGAATCTTAAAATGCACCATCTCTCCATAACCTATATAAAATTAATTGACTATAACAAACTCACTATAGAGGCAATTTTCCTTACCATTGTCAGTTGTCTTTATAATAAATTTCCACTGTATATATTGGGTTGTTTATGAAGAATCCCTCGCAGGGGTACACAAATTCCAACACAAAGTAGTTTTTATTTTTAATTACACATTGTAATACCACCTTTTGGTTAGGTGACTCATACACTCACATTTGAGTATATATAACCCTACAATCCTAGGTTAGTGTAAAACCCAACAATCCTAGGTTAGTTTAAAAATGTAAAATAGTGATTCACCCATCGTGGGGATAGGTTCTGTTAGGTTAGGTGGGCACATGTTACGAAATTAGTCGGACGTTAATGCCCGTCGTATATTCGTGTTCGGCATCATTAGTGGAGTGGAAATATACCATTTTCCGTGAAATTGTTATTTTTTTTTACAGAAGAGCCCCCTAAACTTAATAATTAACCAAATAAAACGTTAAAAAGACACGTAGACAATGTTCANGTTATTAACAAATTTTCTATATGTTCTTGTAAACACATTTCGTAGGCCAACATAATTGATCTTAGCACACACAACTTGCAAACGCAATAGTTAATACTACATATATTTTAACATACCTTAGAACTCTGGATCTAAACCGTTTCAACATTTCTGCCGCTCTTTCCGCGACGTTGCAGGGTTTCATTTCCCCTCGCCTAATTAGGGAATACAACGATTCGGTGAGGTTAATGATGTCCTGTTGGCGTTGGTGACTTATCTTTTATTCACCTTGCTAGAACTCATGACTGCACACAAAAACTACCGCAACATATAACGTAAATTACAATAAATAACATTTTAAGCAAACCTGAAATAAATTTTAAAAACATTAAACACGTGAGAGCGCACTACGAGTAATCTCTTATACAGGTATCAGAAACGAAAGAAATCGGCACAACTAGAAATAATAAAGAGAGGATATTAATAAAAAAATAATAAAACCAGCAAATGAATTATTATTGGTTAAACAAGATAATCGCACCAATTCTCTGGCACGTGTATCGACCACATCTCGCCAACAACACACGGAACGAAGGTTTGTAAACAAATGGCCGCTCTACTTTCACCTTGAGCGTGATCTTGTGAGTATGCAAGAAACATTGAAATCAAAGTACGTTAGCATCACGTCATTAATAATTAGCATAATAAGATCCGAGTCTTTTCGAAACACATTTGTAAGCGATAAATTAACAATTACGTTAAAACTTTAGAACTATTTCCTCTCTTTGTGCTGGCAACCTAACGGCATAACTGTATCCGCGCTCGCCGCTGTTTGTAATGTTATATGCATGTAGCTAACGGCTAGGGTGTTTTTTCAAATGTTGATTTTCAAAAGTTTCTTTCCGTCGTGAACCGACTATAGTAAATATATATAACTTCAAAAAATTACGGACACTGCGTTTTTCTCATTAACGAACTTTCACTTGACTTCAAAGAACGTTCTGTGACTTCATGGAACTTTTTCTAAATTGGCTATTTTTTTCTATATAATTACAATTAGTAATTTAAATAACGGAAAGTAGTTTTTTTGTTTTTCTGTGGGGATCTTTTACCACGAATAAACGAGAGAAAAGAAAATGCAAGTTTTAAACGTGAATCAAAGGTATTATAAACTATAATTATAACTTCTTATATAGTAAAAATATTGTAATTTTGCAAAAAAAATTATATACAAACTACTTTTTAAAATTATTTTTGTAATGCAAAATGTTAAGTAGAACACATTTAACAATGCTTTCTTGTCGGACATATAAAAACGATGTATTTAAATCAACAAGTGCCACAGACTTTGTACAAAATTTGTTGCAAAAATGGACACGCAAAATTAATTTAACAAATTGTATATTCCAGTGCTTTGTAAACATACAACATTTTGCTTGCAGTGTTACAAAATAATTGGCAACTAGTTTCTAAAGAATTTTTAAGTAAACATATAAAATATGTTTTTATTTTAATTACCAGCCTCACTTGGCCCGTTACAGAAACTGTGTACCGTAGTCTTTGCTTATAATTTTATAAAATTTTAAATACAAGCGCACGGATATGGCAAGAATGGGAACTTAATTAATATTTAAATTCCTAACTGTTTGTCAAGAAAATCTGTCATTTCAAAAAAGGTCCTTTATGCTTAAACATTTTATCATGCACTATTTCTTTATGAAAGAAGTTTAAGTAATGTGAAAGAAAAATGAACTTTGTTTTCAGATAGTGTATAAATATAAAAGGGCAATAAACCAAAGCGACTGGTCGGAAGAAACTATGATACAGGCTTTGGAAGAGTGCGAATCTATCTCAATAAATTCTGTTGCTACAAAATACGGAATACCTTTCGCGACACTGTACCGGCACTGCAAGTCAGGTTCTTGGAGAGAACAACTTGAACGGTACAGGACAATATTCACTGAAGAACAACAAAGGAAACTGGTAGAATACTTGAAAGAAATGAACAGCATCTTTTACGAATTGACAAGGAGTGAATTAATGAGACTAGCATATGACTTCGCTCAAAAGAACAACATAGTTCATCCACTAAACTGGGATGAGAATCGTACTGCTGGTCATGAGTGTTTAATGGGATTTAACTGTAGGCATCCTGAAATTTCGCTGAGACAGCCAGAGCCGACAACAATTGCTAGATCCAGGGGTTTCAATTGCCCGAAAGTTGGCAGATTTTACAACATTTTATGGGACTAGATGGCGAAACATGGCATTAGTGNAGGGGTTTCAATTGCCCGAAAGTTGGCAGATTTTACAACATTTTATGGGACTAGATGGCGAAACATGGCATTAGTGTAAGCACTATTCACAGCATGGACGAAACAGGCATTCAGACAACGACAGACAAACCACCTAGAATCATTTCTGTATGTGGAAAGAAACAGGTAGGAATCATCTCGAGTGCACAAAGAGGCACGCTTACTACAGTGATTTGTTATTGTAATGCTGCGGGAGCATTCATTTCGCCATTCTTAATTTTTGCGTGAAAGCGTATGCAAGAGAGACTTCTAGATGATGCACCACCAGGAACACATGCAACATACACAGACAATGGATGGAGTAATGGAGAAGCATTCTTTCAGTGGTTACATTTCTTTGTCGAACGTGTCAGACCGCATAACGAAGAGAAAATTCTGCTTTTGCTCGATAATCACGAGTCTCACAAGTATTACCCTGCTCTTCAGTTTACAACTGAAAATAATGTGGTATTTGTATCATTTGCTCCACACGCCACTAACAAAATGCAGCCCCTAGAACGAGCTCTTTATGGGCCTCTGAAGAAATACTTTGAGAATGAAGTAAATTAATTCCAGGAGAATCATGCTGGCAGAACAATAAATCAACATGATATTTCAAAACTGTTTGCCCCTGCATACTTGAAAGCTATCACATCACCGAATACTGTAAGCGGATTCAAGTCTGCTGGCTTGTGGCACTAAAACCCAAATACTTTTGGTGATTAAGATTATGCCCCTGCATTAGTAACACACACAGAGAGAGAGAGAGAGAGAGAGAGAGAGAGTGAGAGAGAGAGAAAGAGAGAGAGAGAAGTGAATTAAAAAGACAGCTAAGAAATAGTAATTGCTAAAAAATTCCTGCTCCAGTATTGTCTCTGTCACAATACCAACTTTAGAAGTTTAAACAAGCCCTTCAAACGTTTGCATGTCTAGTCCGAAAGACATAGACCCTTCCCAACTGTATTTCGTAATTAAACTACGAGGAAGAGAAAATCCCAACTAGCCTAAATACTTACANGATAAAACCAGCCGGGTGGTGGGGGGAGGGGGGGGGAGCAATATAGGAAACATCTTAGTCAAGAAAAGATTGTTAGCAAAGAAGACTGTAAAACACGGAGGAAAGACAGAATCGGAATACACATGTCAAATATGTGATGCTCTGTATGAGGATCCACCAACAGAAGACTGGGTTCAGTACGGTAAAATAAATTAAGCTTTACCTATTTATAAGGACTTTGTAATATTTCTGTAGTGACGGTGAAGTTTTAACAACCTGCAAAGACAAATGTAAATTTACTGTGCAAATCTTGAATCATGGGATGGACAATATTAAGAACAATCGAGTTTTTCATGTCAATTTTCATTCCAGAGTATAATGACATTTTATTTGCTTGTTTTTATATTACATTTTATTATTATTCACTTTTCCCTGTACTTTTATTCGGTATGCCCTTATGTAAGGGCAAAGCGACAAATTTGTCCGAAATTTTTAAATCATTTATTTAGACTATGCATTATTTACTAACAGTGCTCGTATTGCAGTGTTTTAAATCACGTGAAATAATAAATCAGTACAACAATTTGCATTTATATATCGTCACTAATAACCGAGAAACGTTAATTTAAAATTAAGTTATTCACTTTGCCCGGACTTCCCCTAGATGTACTACTATGGGCAACAGAGCGCCTTAGTAACCACCAGACCACTCTACCAAATGTACAATACTTGCCAACTCCACAACCATGTCATTCATGAAGAACAAGAAATTGGAGGCGAAAAAAAAAATACGGAAATTCAAATAAAATAGCAGCGCAGATTTTTTTTTAAGAGGATGGCAGCAGAAAGTGAAAAAAAAAAACTAGTTTCTCTTTATAATATTAATTTCCGAGTACCTCTCATCTTATTTTTCTTCCTCCGCCCAACAACATACAAAAGATGAAATGAAAAAATAGTAAAAAAAATAATGACTTTGAAAAAGGAGTACAAAATATTAAATTATTTTTAGATTAACAATTCCCCAATTACTTTAAAACATTATAAAAATTTAAGTGGTTACATAAAAAATGTGCCATTAGAAAAATGCAACTATACAAGATGAGGTACTTAATAGGCACAAATTCCCCAATAGGATATACATTTAAAATTTTCTACATTTTACATGTCTCAAAATGAGAC
This sequence comes from Clitarchus hookeri, assembly GCA_002778355.1. NCBI lineage: Eukaryota > Metazoa > Arthropoda > Insecta > Phasmatodea > Phasmatidae > Clitarchus > Clitarchus hookeri. Next base: position 841,593 of record NQII01000360.1, on the reverse strand, counting down.
CAACCCCTTAGTGTGACCTCCCCTCGTCGCTTAGTTATCCAGGGCATTTATAGTAAATATTCCGCAGCCGTCGTCCTCCCCAAAGCTGCAGTAACGCGTCGTCCAATGAAATTCGAAGGCGGCGCGGACGTCACAAGGCGACCCCCCCCCCCTCATTCGCCCCAGCCGCAGCGCCACGACGTACCAGCGTCACGGAGTCTTAAAGCTTCCTCGGGCTGCCGTCAACCGGCAAAAGGTGTGTGTGTGTGTGTGTGCGTGAGATTATCGTTGTAAGAATGTTCTGATCATCGCCCTTGCCTCTCACCTTGGGAAACAAAAAAAAAAACAATTTCTACCTTTGACATAAGCATAGTCTGCTAAACCTAGAAAACTACGAAACCATGTAACTGGTTCTAACTTAACTTTGTCTGCTGCCAAAAAATATTGCAATAATAACATGTGTCTACACAATGTATCTTTTATCTGCCATCTTGTAAAATAGTTTCACACGAATAAATAAAGATTTATGTCATATATCGGGAACAATAAACCGATTCCTACCAAATTTGGCTAGCAAGTAGACTAATGCTGTGGTAGACTATATTAACTGATATGTTTTAAGAAGGCCAGGCATTTATTTTTAAAATAGCGGCCATGCATTTTAGCATAGTCTGCTAAACCTACAAATCTACGAAACCAATTTCAAGTTATCTTTGTATGCTGGCAGTATCAATGGAGCCTTTAAATTAGCTAATTTGAAACCATGCATGCCCTGGACATCTCGGGAAATAACTAACTTAATCGCACCAATTTCAGGCGAAAAGTTATTCTTTTGTAGTCCATATAAATTAATATGACTTAAGAAAGAAATTGTATATTTTCAAAATAACAACCATATAAATATTCTGTTTAGTATGCCATATGTCCCAAACAATTTAAACCAAATATTATATGTATGCTGGCTGTATTTGTGACAAGCATCGAATGTGCTAATACATAACTTTTTTCCCGCTATTTATGAAGATAGCGCTACATGATAAACTGGCATTTTTATGCCATATCTCAGGTACCAATTAACCGATCCCACCAAATTTGCACGCAAGTAATGCTGCGGTAGGCCTGGTAAACTTAAAGGTTTTAGGTGTGCCAAGCGTTCTTTTAATATATACATAGTTTACATTAATAGGCTCTATAATATATATATAAACAATTTTACAAAATTCAACCAAACTTTTTATGCTGACAGTATCCATTTTAAGCATCAATTATGCCTATAGATACACTCTTTTGCCCGCCTTTTAGTAGGATAATTCCAGGCGAGAGAACGGCACATTTATGCCATATATCTGTACCCAATCAAGAAATTCTCACCGAATTTCGCACACAAGAAGCAGGTCAATGATTTAAGAGTGCCAGGCCCTGAAGTTCAAAATGTAGGCCATATAAATAATTGAGACAAGTTTTTTTATATATATTATTAAACCATTTAACCAAATTCAACCAAAATTTGCATGCTGACTACATATTAGAAGCAACATCTACAGAGCTACTTTTTGGGCATTTTTGTACGACTGGGAACCAATCAACCGATTTTCATCAAATTCTTCACACAAACAGCACTAAGGTAGGGAATGTGAACTTAACTACTTTATTTAAGTGACTCTCACACCTGTTTCAAATGATATCCCTGTAAATATTCGTGGTAACTACAAAAACACAAGAATGATAACTTCCGAAGTTGATGCTCCGAATCCTACCCCGGAAGTGCACGCTAGCTTAGAATACGAGGTTTTCTCTGTTAGACTCCCGGGTAAGGTACGTGTGCATTTGCAATTGTTTCACTACTATTGCATACGAGTATGTTTCTAGCTCCATCTCTAATGATATTGTTGTCAACGAAACGTCATGGCCTACCTCTACCTCTATCTATAAACTATGCTTTTAAGAACTTCGTTAAGAACTATTTGCATCTCGCAGGGAAAAAATGGGGTCATTAGTTAAATGGGCAACTTCTTGCTATGGAATTATGTCGTACCTTATTTCCCAGCATGGTGCAATATAAATTATATTCAGAATTATTTCCTCGAAGTTTTATTTCCCATGCTTCTTTGTATGAAATTGGTCTAAACAGGCCATTCGTGGTCAGAATATCCTCGAAGTTCGAACGGAATACAAGTATTCATCAAAATCAATTTTTACAGTTAACATATATTTTATGGAATAATGTTGTACATTTGTTTTCAACACCGTGTATAGCTTACATAGAAAGGATCAGCTAGCGTTGTGATGTCAAATATTTTTGAAACCTATAAACATAAAGAAATACTGTTTACACGCGACATAAACACACGAAGGACAATATAAAAAAGGAAGCGTGTACGCAAAAAAAAAAGTTGAGGAAGTAATGTTTTCAGTATTAATTTTTTTTTTAGGTAACGTACCTAATATTTCTCGCGAATTTACTACTACAGGATACAACGTAAATAAAAACCTGTTTTCTTTCCCTTTCTCATTTTCACAGTGAGTACCTCCCGAGTTAACCAGTACATCCTTAGTCGCACACTAAGGTTTAGTCGAAGAAGCACACAAGTCGTTTTTATTGGAATCTATGTTGGTGTTATTACTTTCAGAACATATCTGTCAGGCTTATCTCTCTATGTTTAACCTAGCCCTATAATTTTGTAAACCATTTCAATGGCCTCTTTACAGTGAAAATTAAATTTCAGTATTATATTTTGTTTTAAAAAACTCATTGGTACACGTACAATTTAAATGTGTCCTAATCATTGGCGAAAATAAGTAGTTCAGCCAGATAAAATATATATATATAATATTTATAGTATATATAAAGAGTCCAGTAGAGTATAAACAAAATATAAATTTTTTTTTTTAAATAATTATTTTACTACCCAGACAGTGGTGACTTTTATGCACTGGGAAACGAACGAGATGAGCTAAATAATGTTCACCGCCTACAGAAAAATATACGTGTATGTGTTGAAAATTTACATAACTCATGGCGTTGTAGTGGTCAGATCACTTCCCTTCCACCATTGTGAACTGGGTTAGATTCCCGGCATGGTCGTCCAGAATTTTCATATATGGGAAACGTGGCTGTTGTTGCTATTGACCGGTGTGTTTTCTCGTGGTTCTCCCGTTTCTTCTACCGTTGCATTACTATACCTCTTCATTTCCTCCTCAATTTTCCATGGGCGTAGAAACCACGAGGGTGTTGCCGGTCCAGAAACCCACTGGAATTGCGATGACTCCCATGAACCCCTGAATTATACTTGTACTGGAATTCCATGTTTAGTGTAGCTTTCGTACCATCTCTTAAAATAGCAGTTGAGTTCAGTATATGTTTAGTGCGAACACCATAAGACAATGCAGGCTACGAGATGTACAGTACTGTGGTAACATAAATAATTTTCCCGCCCGTCAACACGATAACAAAAATAGGTGGTAGTCACATGATACCCGGAGTATGATATTTTTTGTAATTAACAGTAAAGTCCCTTAAATTTTATTTCGCTAGAATGATGAAAAATTAAATTAAATTTATACATTCGGTTTAAATATTGCTTTTTTAGTGCTTAAAAGGGCAGTATCCATTCCAGCTTCAATGTTTCTTACAAATATTCGTAGAAAAAATTTATGACCAGACATGAAAAATCAAAGGTAGACTTGACGTAGAGGACTATTTAACGAATTTTCTGAAATCCATACGGTTTCAATTGTACCTGCATTTTCCCATATGTGATTGGTGTTATTAAATAATTAGGTAATATATTATTACGGTTACAGATGTGAAACTAATCATGTAAAAAANATATGTGATTGGTGTTATTAAATAATTAGGTAATATATTATTACGGTTACAGATGTGAAACTAATCATGTAAAAAAATTAGTTGGATTTCGAAATAACTGTTAATATGTCTCTATGCCTTGACTATTTTTATTTTTAAATATTGACTCCAAATTTTAAGTTATAGAGGAAAATACGTAAATCCACGATTGAATGGATACTTCCTCCTTGACTAGTCAAATAATTTTTTTTTTAACCTGACAAAAACATTTTTGAAATAAATATTTAAAATGTAGCACATTCGTAACGAAGTGCTTTTAAAAGTTTAATCATGCAGAAACAGTGTTAATAAATGATTAATTGCTTGGTATGGCTGGCTGTAGTTGCTATGGAAGTACCAGCGGTCTAATATTGATATTCTTTGTGAGCCAATCGCATTGTATTCTTTGTCGTGAAAATAATAAATAAATCTTAAATGCAGTTCAGCCACCAAGGCCTCTCTCTCTCTCTCTCTCTCTCTCTCTCTCACTCGCTTTAATGAGCATGAAACATACCATTACAAGTATTTAAAATATTTNCCTCTCTCTCTCTCTCTCTCTCTCTCACTCGCTTTAATGAGCATGAAACATACCATTACAAGTATTTAAAATATTTCACTTTTTGAAACATTTTATTTTCTATCACTCTATTTTTGTTCCCACGCGCAAGTTGCCTTTCAAAACATTTTTCAGTATTTCACCAACAAAAATTTTGAGGTCAAAAGTGCTTGTAAACTTATTTAAAATATATACTGTATATTGAAGTTTTTCTGCACAATTTTGTATATGCAGGTTGTAGCTGAATCACTTTTACAGCTGTTCGTCACGTTGTATGCAATGTTGAGAGGAGTAAAATGATACAGCACACTTGGGGTCGTAGCAGCTGGGAAATACCTAAAAATTGACATGAAAGTCGTTCTGTGAGGTTGGAAAGCTGCCTTGAAGTAGCGACAACCCGCGCTGAGCGCAGTCCGTCAGCAAGTCAAGTGGGCTGAGCTGACAATCTCGTCCTGTAAGTGAGTTTTTGAGTGTTTATGGTAATGCAAAAAANTCGTCCTGTAAGTGAGTTTTTGAGTGTTTATGGTAATGCAAAAAAACAAATACAAACATAAGAACAGTTTGCCGTAGGTGACATTACATTAACGGAAACATCGCACAGACTGGTGTTATTTACAACATTTGTTCAAAGTTTGCACCATTGGCTTGAATGTACAGATTACACCCCTTGCTACGTCATCACGAAGCCATAAGAAAATGTCTCCATTGGTTTGTATTTCTTGAGCAGCCGCGGTGATTTTAGATATCAGATCCATTTCATATTCCACTGGTGTGCGGTGAATGAGATCTTTCATGCAATCCCAGAAGAAACAGCCTACCATATTTAAATCTGGTGACCGTGCCGGACAAATAACTGGTCCGCCATGCCATATCCACAAATGAGGGCATTCGTCATTCTAATGGCTTCAAACTCGCAAGCCGTGATGTTCAGGCGCACCATCATGTTGCAACCACATGTTCAATCGTACATAAAGCTGAACATCGTTTAGAAGTTCGGGTAACAGTTCACGCAAAAATATATGGTAATTGTTTTGGGTCGACTTTAAACTTCTCTTGACGCCCGTGTTCGTAGATAGCATGTACGTTTTCGTTGGCTCGGCAGATGTTCTTTCAGTTTGAATTACCCTCCTCAGTGAATGTTGCCTCGTCACTGTATATAACCAACGAAGGGAAATCGGGTTCATGTTGGCATTTTCCATGATACCGCTGGCAGTATCGGACTCGTGACTCGTAGTTTTGTGGGTTCGACTTCTGGACCTTTCGCTTGTGGTGTGGGTAAAGACCATGCTCGCGCCATAGCCGCCAAACTGACATGCACGACACACCGAGTTGACCCGCAACGCAGCAGGTGCTCCTCCGCGGATCCTCTAACAACGCGCGCCAACACTTCATCTTTGAACTGGTGGTGTCGCACGTTGCGACGACGTCCGTTCCCTTAACGGCACCCAATATGTAAAAAAGAATCGTTCAGNGACGTCCGTCCCCTTAACGGCACCCAATCTGTAAAAAAGAATCGTTCAGGTACGCGACCTTACCTGTGTCGTGCATGAACGCACGAAGTAGTAACGTGTGTGTGTGTTTACACACCTTCACCACCCCTGTCTCTCTCGGATGTGACGGTCAACGCTTGTGTACAGCAAACACGTGGCTTGGTAAGTTGCGTCGAGTTAAGTGCTCTGCATAAAAAGCCACCTAGCTGCGAGTGCGTTTGAGTTAGCTGCGCCATAGCAGAGATGCATGCATGCCCTCCAATTCGCGGAATGTGTAATTATTCATTTCGTTATGTCGTTCGGTCGCGCTACGGAGACACCCGCGTGCTGCCGCTGACAGACGGGTAAGGCTGCACTGCTGTAGCTCTAACTGGTGTTATACGCAGAGGTGGCCGAGAGAGCAGACCGAGTGAATGGGGGGAGATGTAGCTATCCGCGCCAGTTGTCACTACTTCACCGCAGGTTGCCAACCTCACAGAGACCAACTATTGTGTCGATTTTCAGGTATTTCCCAGCTGCTGCGACCCTAAGTGTGCTGTAGATTATTCACATTAAATTGATCACTTTTGAAANATTTTCAGGTATTTCCCAGCTGCTGCGACCCTAAGTGTGCTGTAGATTATTCACATTAAATTGATCACTTTTGAAAGCCCTCTAATTCGGAATAACAGTCAATAAATATATTTTATATTAGACTTAGACTTTATCTTCTGAGTACGGTGGAATGTTGTTAATGGATAACAAATGGCTCAAAGAAAAAAGTAACTAGGGCCTTAGAAGTGTTCACTTTACNGCGGTGGAATGTTGTTAATGGATAACAAATGGCTCAAAGAAAAAAGTAACTAGGGCCTTAGAAGTGTTCACTTTACCATGAACAACCTATATATCACTTCACTAGTCTCAACATCCCCTACAACGTGACGAACAGCTTTGAACGTTATTCTGTGACACGTATATTTTCCCAACATTTTCGTTGCCCGTTTATATCCAGACAAGCAGTGGTTCTAATATAAAATCATTTAATATATCCAATAAAGTGGCTTGGATATCTCATGAATATACATGACAAAATACCATCACTTAGAATTTTAATTATATACGTGTTTCGCAATTAAAGTAATTTTTTTCTTTAATTACCATTTTTATTTTAAAGACATGTGTAGTGAGTTAGGTTTATATATTCGTTTCAGTAATTAATAACATTAGGAAGTCGTGGCTTTCCTCAAGCAGTTATTTTTGTTAGTTTCAAAACTTATTTTGCGGTACTGTACTGCAGTTACAGATTGCACAGTGAATAAACATTAAAAAATCATCATGAAGAGAATATGTATAGATCTTAACGGTACGTAATCAACGACAAACAACACAAATATATAACAAAAAGAATTATATCGAAACGTAGTAAAAAAACGGTAAGTTATGCAAATATTTCTAAGTGAATGAAGCCACAAACTACGCGTAAAAAACTGACATTTTATTTATAATGGTTTAATTAAATTAATAATTAAATCCCGATACTTAATTTTTAGGCAACTCCCTAATGGTTAGTACAACTGACATACATTAACGGAAATTTTCATGAATTTTCCTGATTCTAGCAGGAACCATAATGTTTTGGTTATAGCAGCAACGCACCCTCGTGTTCAGTATCCGAATTTTAGACGAGAACGTCAATTCAGTAATACAACTTGGTGCTTGTGCTTAAATATATTGCTTAAAAAAATCACACGTCAATAAGTCAACTAAACCGAACATTTCGTTAATCGTAGTTGTGTGTGATACTTTGGATTAGAGATTCTGGTAGCCTTATTTTATAATTGACGTACCGACAACTTGCAAGTTACCGCCTAACCAAGCCTCTACACAATTTTTAAAACCATTTTGGGGTCCCCATGTAACATGTCACACATAATAGCTGTTGGCTCTCTTTGTAAATGTCCGGGATTAAAAAAAAAAGTACCTGACTAGTGTAACATTTATAAAAGAAGGTTACAGTTGTAGTGATTTACTCAGTTTCTGTTATAATACCATATATATAATGAAAGGAAAATTTTGATATATACAACAGCACAAACTGTTTAACGTTTGTTTTTCAGGGCCACCACAGAGTCTCCTTGTGCTTATCTTCCAGAGTAGAACCTCTATTTTTGCGCGACCTGTTGTCGCTGTGAACTAGCAATTATATACGAACTGAATGGTTGTAACATTTTTCAGTTTCCAGTTAGTAATTTACAAACTACGCTATTGTAACTAAAATTTAGCGGCTTTACGTCCGAACGAATTAAAAAAATGCCAGTATAATGCTGCAAGCCGCAATTGTACATGAAAGCATTTTTTTTTGTCTTAGGGTAAGTCATTTATATGGTCGTGAATGCATCATTAAAATGCTTAATAGTGCGACTTCTAAATGCAGAAACTTTTCTAAACATGCTAACAGGAAATGGAATTTTCATTAATAGTAGTACTGAAGGTATATGCAAACCACACGTTTGTAAATCCTTACAGAAGTAAATCCTATATAAGTTTTTGGAGTTAGGCCTATTCCATATTTCATACAGTCTCTTAGAAATAAATTTGTAAATTTCAGAATAGAGCTCCCGAGTGGAATATTTGGCAAAGAAGGAGCATAAACTAAGTTACAACCGTAGTCGAATACAAAACTTTCTCTTCTTCACATTCATTCACGATGCTATACAGAAAGTGAAAATTTTCCTTATCATTCACGACGGATATAAGACGTGGATCATTTCTCTCGGGTTTCACTTGAAACCGCAGTTAGCAGTAATTACAGGACAAGGTGGTTTTATTACGAGAATCGTAGGTTAGGAAAAATGTATGTGATTTCAGCCTCCTGGATTCTATACTTGTCTCTGTCTAGAACAACATACTATGTACATTTCAGAAAGGATTGTTAATATCTTAATGGTTTNGGATTCTATACTTGTCTCTGTCTAGAACAACATACTATGTACATTTCAGAAAGGATTGTTAATATCTTAATGGTTTCTGCTTGACGTGCACTGATTAAGACAAAAGCTAATGGTATCTGAAAAGCCACAAAGGCATGTATTGAGAAGTATGATATAAGAATGAGACGATATGTTTTCGTCTCGTGTTCAAAAGCTCCAATCCCCTGTAAAAAGTACGTCTCGTTACGTATTTTTGCCTGCCCGATATAAAATTCAGCTGTGGACGTTTTCCCTGCCTTTGGCGAAGTTTGGAACAGCTCTGGAGGACCACGATGTAAACTACCTCGTCTACGGTGAAAAATACGTAACAGATTCTGCGCCCGACATCAAGTGGGCCTTCGAAGAAGCAGCAGCGAGTCGACCAGCATAGTGGCCGCCTCAGCGTCAGAAATCCAACTGCCGAAAGCGCCCGTGCTTCCAGCCCGACTAGGCGAAAGACTAGCGAGACTCATTAGTATTGGCTACGCCTTGGTGACGTCAGCGGTGTTGCCAAGAGTTACAGGTTGAAGAGAGAAAATGCTCACGACAGAAAATGAAAGACTGTCGCCGTGTAGTCCTGAGAGCCTTCTATTTCGAAATACATTTATCCTGTTGGTTAAAATTAAATGTACCGAATTAAATTCTGAATACCCCGTTACCAAATCTATTAAATGTGAAGTATTGGGGAGGGGTGTGGAAAGGCTTTTTAAATAAATTCTTGGAGCTGGGGTGCTTGGTTCTCAGACTCTGGAGGTGTTCACGATGGAGATAAGTATTTTAATATTTGGGATCTTTTAAAAATAATTGTAAATGTAGAAGAAAGGTAGAACATTTTTAAGTATTAGGCTTTGGATAGGGTGTTTTTAAATTTAAGTTTTGTAAAAGGGAAAGATAACTTAAAGCATGCAAATTTTAGGGATGATACTTTGAAAATATACCGAAGTAATGTAATGCTGTGAGATCGTATAAATCATTATTAATATTTTTTGTATCAATTTTGTTAGCTTTTTAGCTAAACCTTTTATCTATATTTAAATGTCGTTTTTCGTGAAATATTAGAAATTTTGTATTAAACACTTGGTGAAGTTAGTTATGTAAAACGATTCCAGAAAAGGATTTCAAGTTTTGTAATTATGAATTTTNTGTGAAATATTAGAAATATTGTATTAAACACTTGGTGAAGTTAGTTATATAAAACGATTCAAGAAAAGGATTTCAAGTTTTGTAATTATGAATTTTTTTAATTTCCCATAAAATGTTTCCTGTCACAACCACGCAAATAATAATTAATGTTTGAAAGGTTTGAGAAAACATGTCAGGGCACCTATGTGAGACGACGTGATGCAGACCAACATAAAATGATTACCTTTCTGCCTTATGCTGATAAGATTTCTTCGGGGTGTTTCCAAGTCTCCAGCCCACCGGGGGTAGAGGGCGTAACAAGAAGAAGCTTTATTTGACTAGTAAGATTATTACTTAATTACCTATGATTACCACAGGAAGTGAAGACAAAAATGGGTCACTACATTTGCAACATCGTGGGGGAAAGTTAAGCATTAAAATACATGACTTGGTATTTCCTTTATGCAGGAACAGATAAAAGTTTAAAATAACATATAAGAATAAACTGAAAACGACGATAATTATAATAGACGTAATACCTTAAAATTAGGTTTAATTTTTTTAATCCGAGTATGGTACAAATGTATGCTTTTTTCTATCTAAGTGGGGAATCGAGTTGCTGAAATGTTTAAGTTATTGTCCCCTCAACACAATTTGGGAAATGTGTACAGTATGCAAAAAAAAGTGTAGTGATCATGTGTAATTTTTTTTTAATTGTAGCATTTATGTATAACTATAAATCATATTATATACCAATTGTTCCACGGAAAACTTTCTTAGTTTATCAGCAGCATTTTGCAGCAAATCAGAAACAAACAAAACATTTTAGTACGTTTTTTACTCTGGAGAATTTATTTCTTTAAAAGCAGTTCAACCAGATGTCTTGCAATGCTTTTAATTAATTTTAATCAGTTATCTCCAGCTAGGTTCTGGTCTCCAATTTTTTAAACTACATGAATAATTCCTATAGAGGAATGACATCATTCTGATATTGGAATGCTTAAATTCGATTTTTTTACACTCGATCGCGGATTTGTATACCGAAATAGAGCTGCGGAATTTCGAAATCATTCTGACAGCAAGGAAGCTACCGAAACCGTCATTCATCTAAAGACTTTTCTATTAATATAATTACGTGATATAGAAAACTAAAAAATATACACTCTTTTGTGGTTTAATATAAATATAATGAACGAAATTTCGTAAAAACTAAGACTGTTACCACAAACCTAACTATAATAGCATTATAAAATTCTGAGAAAATTCCCACAAACATAATGATAAGATGGCACAAGAAAACTAATATGAGTATTGTAAATATCAAGTAAATCATGGCATGAAACAGCTAAAACATAAAATGAATAATTGCTATTTAACAAGAAAAACTACAATAGCCAAAAACTATAATTTAAGGAGCTCTCTTGCCAATAAAAATACTTTGAGTTTGTCTCATGTCGGAATGATTCACCGCTCAAAAAAGTATTCATCAACACTATGTGCAAATATAAACCAAGTGAATTTCGTCTGGTTAGATAAACATTCCCACAACTGCTTTAAATTAAATTTAATATAACAGCGAAAACCTAAACTGACCCAACATTTAATATAAGAACTTAAAGCTACTGTACATACATTTCTGTTTGGTGTAGAAGTACAATAATTTGTAAAATAATTGACTACCATGAACAAAACGCGCGTATACAATGACGATTGCCACACAGTATCGCCATAGCCCGGATTCTGTCCCATTTGCGTTTAATGCAGTTTGCTTGCGCGAATGTGCCACTGGGGGAATGCATGTTCCTCCATCATTCATNGGATTCTATACTTGTCTCTGTCTAGAACAACATACTATGTACATTTCAGAAAGGATTGTTAATATCTTAATGGTTTTTGCTTGACGTGCACTGATTAAGACAAAGGCTAATGGTATCTGAAAAGCCACAAAGGCATGTATTGAGAAGTATGATATAAGAATGAGACGATATGTTTTCGTCTCGTGTTCAAAAGCTCCAATCCCCTGTAAAAAGTACGTCTCGTTACGTATTTTTGCCTGCCCGATATAAAATTCAGCTGTGGACGTTTGCCCTGCCTTTGGCGAAGTTTGGAACAGCTCTGGAGGACCACGATGTAAACTACCTCGTCTACGGTGAAAAATACGTAACAGATTCTGCGCCCGACATCAAGTGGGCCTTCGAAGAAACAGCAGCGAGTCGACCAGCATAGTGGCCGCCTCAGCGTCAGAAATCCAACTACCGAAAGCGCCCGTGCTTCCAGCCCGACTAGGCGAAAGACTAGCGAGACTCATTACTATTGGCTACGCCTTGGTGACGTCAGCGGTGTTGCCAAGAGTTACAGGTTGAAGAGAGAAAATGCTCACGACAGAAAATGAAAGACTGTCGCCGTGTAGTCCTGAGAGCCTTCTATTTCGAAATACATTTATCCTGTTGGTTAAAATTAAATGTACCGAATTAAATTCTGAATACCCCGTTACCAAATCTATTAAATGTGAAGTATTGGGGAGGGGTGTGGAAAGGCTTTTTAAATAAATTCTTGGAGCTGGGGTGCTTGGTTCTCAGACTCTGGAGGTGTTCACGATGGAGATAAGTATTTTAATATTTAGGATCTTTTAAAAATAATTGTAAATGTAGAAGAAAGGTAGAACATTTTTAAGTATTAGGCTTTGGATAGGGTGTTTTTAAATTTAAGTTTTGTAAAAGGGAAAGATAACTTAAAGCATGCAAATTTTAGGGATGATACTTTGAAAATATACCAAAGTAATGTAATGCTGTGAGATCGTATAAATCATTATTAATATTTTTTGTATCAATTTTGTTAGCTTTTTAGCTAAACCTTTTATCTATATTTAAATGTCGTTTTTCGTGAAATATTAGAAATTTTGTATTAAACACTTGGTGAAGTTAGTTATGTAAAACGATTCCAGAAAAGGATTTCAAGTTTTGTAATTATGAATTTTTTTAATTTCCCATAAAATGTTTCCTGTCACAACCACGCAANCAGAAAAGGATTTCAAGTTTTGTAATTATGAATTTTTTTAATTTCCCATAAAATGTTTCCTGTCACAACCACGCAAATAATAATTAATGTTTGAAAGGTTTGAGAAAACATGTCAGGGCACCTATGTGAGACGACGTGATGCAGACCAACATAAAATGATTACCTTTCTGCCTTATGCTGATAAGATTTCTTCGGGGTGTTTCCAAGTCTCCAGCCCACNGACCAACATAAAATGATTACCTTTCTGCCTTATGCTGATAAGATTTCTTCGGGGTGTTTCCAAGTCTCCAGCCCACAGGGGGTAGAGGGCGTAACAATAAGAAGCTTTATTCGACTAGTAAGATTATTACTTAATTACCTATGATTACCACAGGAAGTGAAGACAAAAATGGGTCACTACATTTGCAACATCGTGGGGGAAAGTTAAGCATTAAAATACATGGCTTGGTATTTCCTTTATGCAGGAACAGATAAAAGTTTAAAATAACATATAAGAATAAACTGGAAACGACGATAATTATAATAGACGTAATACCTTAAAATTAGGTTTAATTTTTTAAATCCGAGTATGGTACAAATTTATGCTTTTTTCTATCTAAGTGGGGAATCGAGTTGCTGAAATGTTTAAATTATTGTCCCCTCAACACAATTTGGGAAATGTGTACAGTATGCAAAAAAAAGTGTAGTAATCATGTGTAATTTTTTTTTAATTGTAGCATTTATGTATAACTATAAATCATATTATATACCAATTGTTCCACGGAAAACTTTCTTAGTTTATCAGCAGCATTTTGCAGCAAATCAGAAACAAACAAAACATTTTAGTACGTTTTTTACTCTGGAGAATTTATTTCTTTAAAAGCAGTTCAACTAGATGTCTTGCAATGCTTTTAATTAATTTTAATCAGTTATCTCCAGCTAGGTTCTGGTCTCCAATTTTTTAAACTTCATGAATAATTCCTATAGAGGAATGACATCATTCTGATATTGGAATGCTTAAATTCGATTTTTTTACACTCGATCGCGGATTTGTATACCGAAATAGAGCTGCGGAATTTCGAAATCATTCTGACAGCAAGGAAGCTACCGAAACCGTCATTCATCTAAAGACTTTTCTATTAATATAATTACGTGATATAGAAAACTAAAAAATATACACTCTTTTGTGGTTTAATATAAATATAATGAACGAAATTTCGTAAAAACTAAGACTGTTACCACAAACCTAACTATAATAGCATTATAAAATTCTGAGAAAATTCCCACAAACATAATGATAAGATGGCACAAGAAAACTAATATGAGTATTGTNTAGCATTATAAAATTCTGAGAAAATTCCCACAAACATAATGATAAGATGGCACAAGAAAACTAATATGAGTATTGTGAATATCAAGTAAATCATAGCATGAAACAGCTAAAACATAAAATGAATAATTGCTATTTAACAAGAAAAACTACAATAGCCAAAAGCTATAATTTAAGGAGCTCTCTTGCCAATAAAAATACTTTGAGTTTGTCTCATGTCGGAATGATTCACCGCTCAAAAAAGTATTCATCAACACTATGTGCAAATAAAAACCAAGTGAATTTCGTCTGGTTAGATAAACATTCCCACAACTGCTTTAAATTAAATTTAATATAACAGCGAAAACCTAAACTGACCCAACATTTAATATACGAACTTAAAGCTACTGTACATACATTTCTGTTTGGTGTAGAAGTACAATAATTTGTAAAATAATTGACTACCATGAACAAAACGCGCGTATACAATGACGATTGCCACACAGTATCGCCATAGCCCGGATTGTGTCCCATTTGCGTTTAATGCAGTTTGCTTGCGCGAATGTGCCACTGGGGGAATGCATGTTCCTCCATCATTCATNCTGTCCCATTTGCGTTTAATGCAGTTTGCTTGCGCGAATGTGCCACTGGGGGAATGCATGTTCCTCCATCATTCATAGCTGCAAGACAAAGAATAAGGCCTTAGCAGCAGTGTGAGCCACCGGGCCAAGTTAGTGAACACGCAGCATGCCCCAACAGCGCATTCAACAAGCCTTTGCTTGCTGGATGAGTCTGAAAGCGGCCACATCGTCAACCTCCGACAGACAGGTTGGTTGGACGTTTTGGCCCGTTGCATACCACTTGAACCATTCTGACTACACTGTGGGTCGCTGTTGGATACAGTGAGAACAGGAGGGCCCGTCGAGAAGTCTCGCGTCATTCCCGACGGACCACCAGCAGGGAGGACCGTTTCATCTGCGACAGGCTGTAAGCTCTCCCCGGGCGTCGCTACGCACCTTCCAGGGACATGCCACAGCAGCTGGGGATATGCCTGTGCTCACCAGTATGATATCCAGGCAGCTAGAAGAGCGGGATCTATCATCGCGGCGTCCCTTTTAACGTCTACCATTACGACCTGAGCATTGCTGAACACGTGTGACCTTCTGCCGGAAACGGGCAGCATAGTAGCTTGGGGATTGGCGACGAGTGGTGTTCACTGACAAATCACGGTTCTATCTGGATACAAACGACAGCCGTATTCGAGTCTGGAGACGTCCTGACCAGCGCAGTGAGCCACACTTCATTGCAAATTGGCACACCACCCGAACGAGAGGTGTCATGGTGTGGGGTGCCATTTCCTACGATTCCCGCACCCAACTGGTGGTGATTGAAGGAATCCTGACGGCGCGGCGATACGCCCAGGTAATTCTGCGAACATGTGCGCTACTCTTCCTGATGCTGCTAGACAACCATTTTCCAATAGGCCTCACACAGCGTGGGTATCTCTGACCTTCCTTCGTGATATACAATGCTTCATTGGCAAGCAAACTCCCCAGACCTCACGCCCATCGAAAACGTTTGAGACCAGATTGGATGGCAACTTCGACCAGCGGCAACTACAGCGGGTTTGGAGAGTCAACTGCGTCGGCTGTGGCAGAATCTTCTTCAGGAGATCATCCGACGTTCATTCCTAAAGAAGTCGAAGGTGCCGACAGCACTATCGACTTCTTCAGGCATGGCGTCGTGTGCACCATCGACTTCTTCTGATGGATCACCTACTGCAGTGTTGCCATCGATGACTTCGTCAAGGCTTCGTTGCTGTTACTGTGATAAGATATTTTTCTACAGCCAAAGTGCGAGGAAGTATGAAAAAACTACTTGTGTAAAGGGTCCTTCCTGTGCTAGGCAACTATGTAACAAGTGTAAACATATGTTCAAACGCGGTGATAACCTAAAGAGACATTATAAGAACTGNGTGCTAGGCAACTATGTAACAAGTGTAAACATATGTTCAAACGCGGTGATAACCTAAAGAGACATTATAAGAACTGCAAAGGTAGAGTTTCTGCAGTTAAGAAACGATATGTACTAGCTGCTGGCGAAACCACATCGAATGAATTATACCCTAAGCAGTCAGCATTCAAGGGAACTTTAAAAGATTATGTGATTTAGAATAACTTTGATGGCACAAAAAACATATGTACATACCTTGACCACATTAAGCAAAGGATAATCAATCAATTAACAGAAGAAGTTGAAGAATGTCCCATAAAATATAATGTTTGGCTGGAGTGTACCTACGAAAAGCCACAACCTTTAAACGAAGCCTTTAATAGATGAGCATTTAAGACTGCGAACGTAGCATTGTACAATGTTGATAACATTCCAGGGGCTGTAGAGGCCTTGAAAGAAAAACTTTGTCGCGAAGAAGAATATATGGCCAAGGGTTCTGGATGGACACTTGCTAGCGTAGACTGTCTTGAGCTGCGTATAAGCAGATTATAATCACTACGTGAAAAGTGAGCATGCTGCTGTGAGTACACTACATGAATGCATGGCAACTATAGATATTCTGTTTATTTATGATTGTTGTCTGAAGTGTGTAAATATATATATGATTTCAATGAAAAAATGTTTTATTTCTCGCCGCTGGTGTTGTACCTTGTCCTAGCAAGCCTACTTCCCTGATATAGGGAATATGATAGCCTTGGTTTTAAATTTTGTCACTACATGATGTTACTGTAAGTGGGTATGATAAAAAAATGAATGAAATTATGTGTCAAATTATAATGATTTGAAAGTTACTACTTCAATATTTGCCGTGTAGGCACAGTCAATGAGATGGTAATTAAGGTATAATATTAAAATTAACTGTACAGAAACTAAGAATGGATTGCCATCATAACACATTTGAAGCAGGTTGGATGCAACACAGACACGAAAACATACTGTTGAAGTGGTATAAATTTGACCCCGTGACTTGGAAGGGGGGGGGGCGAAGGTTGAGTCGGGCCTGGCCAGACCTGCTTCAGTGTGGTATATGGCGGAGAGAGGTCCTGAATAAATTTCTGCATGACTATTGTTGCTCTAATACACCACAGTTATTTTTCTAGCAAATGTAAAACTAAATGGAAGATTTCGAAGGTTAAAGGCCACACCATATTGCATAATTAAAGATTGCGGAAGTGATGTAACCCAAGATGGCGGTTTGAGGGGACCAAGTAATCAGCAGGCTACTAAATCGAAGGGAATGGCAGAGCATGAATACAATGTAAGATGGTGGGTAGAGCACATTTGACTTAATTGTGGTGGCAAAATTAAGAAGGAATGACGGTGAATGAAAGGAAGGTAACTATGAAAAAAACGAAATCAAAGATGGAGAACATGGCATGACAGAGAATGAGAAAATGTGCGTTTCGTCAGCTGGTCTTGTGGCTAAATCAAGAAATTAGCACCACTTAGGTGATGTAAATAGAATCCAATATGTCAGGCGCAGACAGCACCACCTATACTTTAAAGAAATGTAAACAAATATGACTGCCACCTGCTTGCTAAATCGATAACTAGCCTGGTGACGAAATCGACAATTAATACACTACTGCTACCTAGGTGATAAAAAAGTAAACAAATGACAAACGAAAAAACAATATGGCTGGTGGAGTGTATTAGACAGAATAGTGGAGCCCTGCTGACTTATTAAGCAATGAGAAACATTGTTAGGGTAGGGAAAGGTTATGACAATGTGATTGATTGGAAGAGGGACAGTCGTATACTGGACTTGGTAGTGGGGAAACCTCCGAAAATATAGGTTTTTAATACTTTTTAAATATATTTTAATTTTTTAAATAATTTTTTTAATTAATTTTTGGGAATCCTTTGGATTTTTGCCAAATTTTTGGGTTCCAGGTCAAAGGTCATCGGATTAAGGCCAAAGGTTAAGGTCACCTGGTTCCAAGATCGTGGCAGTAGTCAGTAATGTTATATTATTGATGACTTTTATTAATTTATTCAAATTTTACCATTTTATTGACTTTTTTGTTTTCAAGGTCATCCAAGGTCACGGTTATATGGGCAAGGAAGGTTATGGGTCCAGATCAATGTCACCTGGGTCCTACAAAGCAGTTGGGTGACGTGATATAATGGTGGCTGGTTGGTCCAGTTAAGG
>NQII01000360.1:745378-820295 GCA_002778355.1 Clitarchus hookeri | reverse complement strand
CCGACCAACGGCATCGCCCGGCACGATTCCCACACGCGACCCCGCAGGGACCGAACCCGGTTCGCCTAGGTGGGAGGCGAGTAGTCTGACCATGACACCACCGCGGCCCCGTGGAGTATAGGAAAATGCCTTATTGAATGTTTCGCTGTTCCTTTGTAACTTAGTAAAAATAAAATAATACATAAGTTGTTTACTCCGAACACTTATCGGAAAAGCATGGGCAGAGATATCCAAGATATAAATCCAAAGACCCTTCCCCTCGACGCCGTGCTGTGTGGCGTGGTGGGGCCACACACTACTGATTCCTCCCATGTTCTGTACGTCATACCGAGATGTAAGAGTAATCATGTCACCTATGAATTATGGGTATTTCGTCCAATATAAATATTCTTGTGATAGCTCACGTCCTTCTCGGTGTTACAATTTGAAGTTTTTTTTTTCCCAGTACGCTGATCTTTATTCTCTCATGATCACATTTTATGGCCCACCGACCAGTTTGAATCTACAGGAACTACGTGCAGCGCGTAAAGTTCATTCACGGTTACTCTCAACGTTTCTGAAGCCCTGCTTAAGTTCTTATTCCAGAATATTCTCCCGCCTCGTGCAAACAAAGCTTAACCGAATCTAGAAAATTACACCATAGGAACCACACATCGCATTCATGAGTACTCGGTGTAATAATTTCTTACTAGGCATTACCNACCGCATTCATGAGTACTCGGTGTAATAATTTCTTACTAGGCATTACCAAATACTGTTTTCTCACTGTTTTTATTCATATCAATTTTAAATTAAATGTTGAAAATTATAGATTTAACCAAAAATACGGTACTTTTACGTTATAATAAGTATAAAACACATGTGATGCATAACATATTTAGGAAATAACCAAATACATCAAATAGTCTATTCGCGGTTTCTACGCTTTTTTAAAATCAAAAATTTGAAAAATCACACCACATATGACGTGTTTTTTTTTGTTTCCTAAATATTCCGTGTATCACAAGCATTTTATAGTTCTGTTAACATAAAAGTGCCTTATTTTTATTAAATTTATATTATATCTATAATTTATAATAATTTATTTATAATTAATATGAGTAAAAGCAGGGAAGTAATAGGTGTGCTGGTAATGCCTGATAAGAAATAGTTCTCATGCAAACTATTGCAGTGAGTGCGCAGGAATGCGGTGCGTTGTCCCTTTGGTGAAATTTCTATAATCCGTTACACTTTGTTTGCACGAGGCGGACAAATCTCCTGGAAGTAGAACTTCAGCAGGACTTCAGAAAAGTGTGAAGTAACTGCGAATAGGCTATAGCTAGAGCGGTCGGCCGGGAGCGAGAAGAGCAGCTGCAGGCGTGCAGACGGAGGGAGCGCTGGTGTCGGTGGGCCCACGTGGCGCCTGGCGCGTAATACCAGTGCGCGGCCGCAACTGGACCGCGCCCTGGGGGGCGACGACGGAGACGTATAGCGGCCAGTCATTGCCCGTAATTACCGCCGGGCCCCCCGCCTTATCGGCCGGCCCTCATCAGCTTGCAATTAACTAAGCACGGCCCCCGTGTTTGGCCGGCGTCCTCCGGCAGGGCGCTCTCCACGCAGCGAGACAAAACACGCCGGCAGGCTGCATGCAAGTGATTTGGGAACATCGAGGTCTTGAGAGCCGATGAGGTATGGAGTAGCGCCGAAATGCAAGGGCGGGGTAAACGGGAGATCCCCGAGAAAACCCGCCGGCCAGAGGCATCGTCCGGCACGGTTTCCGCATGCGAAAATCCAGGGGAATCGAACCCAGTTCGACTGGGTAGGAGACGAGTAGTCTAACCGCTATGCCACCGTGGCCCCTAAGAGCGTTTAAGTGCCAAAAATTACTTCCTAAATTTTTAAGGTATTTTTTAAGTCTGTGGTTTTACGCGTAATAGGAGTCTGATGAAAGTTTAAGGAACAACAGAAAAAAACAATTTACAGATATTAAATACGGAAGGTATGGGAATGTCCAATTTTTATGTTTTGCCGTAATTTTTTTTTTAAATTTAGCATGTTTGGCAACAGTTCAAATTAATTGCTTATGTCAACACAATAAAATAACATTTTTTTAATAATTTTAATTTTATTTTAAATTACACAACAAAACTTAAATTAAAATAGCTAGAAGTTAAACCTTATTCTCTGGCGAACAAAATGCCAGACTTAAAATAAATGTCTTCGTTGCACTCCTAAGACTTTAACAAACACTTAAGCTGAAATCAAACATTGTGCTCGAGTAACTTTATAATATTTGTTTGTCACAAAATTTAAAGCTAAAATGCTCATAATTCTACTACAAAAAAAAATAAATGTTGAAAAATATATTTCAATCGATTTGGCATTTTCAACAAATTTGTATTGATTTTGTATTACAAAACTGTGAAATAACTTAAAAACACAAAAAAAAAAAAAAAAATTAGGCACTTGAACAGTCTCTGTGGAGTGTCGAGGGCGTAGCTACTTCGACCGCGCATGCGAGTATGAAAACGAGCAATTTGTCCACTATCTATCTTCGGTAGGTTTCAATTGCAAAATCACTCATTCACCTAGTATTATAGGAAAGTGTAGGTTGGTTATTGAAACTACAAAACTGGCATTTACTCAATACCCTCGGTTGGATTTGGGGGTCCTGTTGAATTGAGATACTAGCCTACAATATAAATACGGGCCGCAGTCGGAGGGTCGGTGGTCGGTGATAGCCACCTGGCGTGACTGCGACGAGTGTAGCAAAGATCGAAGAAGAGGACCGGCGGCGAAAGATGGTGTGAGAGACTGCGGTGCACGAGAGAGTGTGCGACAGCTACGAACGAGAGAGCTGCGGAGAGCGAGGTACTCTATACGTGGAGGTCTTCTGCGTATGGGAGTACTTGAGGTGCTCCAGAACATTCCGGACAGGAAAATACTGGTGATACCTGGACTGAAATAATGTGAGACTGGATGGACGAGTGATACAAACATGATTGTAAATAATTTAAACTGTCAAATACCAAATACATAATTTTTAATAGTAATTCAATGGGTGTAAATAAACTGTTTATAGATACTGATTCTAACTATCTTACGGTTTTAATTTCTGTTAGGTGACTCAAGATTGTGTAAATATCAGCCGCAAACAGCAAATGATGACCACTTATGTCAAAATATTAAGTTGTGAATATTTATTACCTGAATTGCTTACAATTAAATTAAAAAAAGAATGATTATTAGTTTTATTAATTGTATTAAGGCCTCCATCCCATAATTAACCTGGCTATGCCTATAGGTTTTAAAGAACTGTAACAACAGTTTCTTCAAAAGGTCCATATTTCAAACATGCTGCAGGGCAGTTCAAGGAGCCAGGAAGGCGACCTTGTACAAGTGATACTACGACCGTGTGTGCGGTAACTATTGTGGTATCTGCGGTTACTACTTAATTTGAAGAAATAACACACCATAATTTTTTGCCGCAGTTTCTTGAGATATTTCTCTACTTGTGTGTTGATACCTGCCAAATGCTGAAGTTTGGAAGTAGGTATTGATTCTGCTCTGCGGCGTGAGGCGCCAGCACTTGATGCTAGCCCTCAGTGACAGGGCGTAGGAATACGTCGACACTGTTGTCTCTGGGTCTAATTTACTAATAACTTACACTTTATTTGTGAGTTCACATAATCGAGTTTTATTGTTGCTTGAACAGGTTAACTGGTACATGAACTCAAGAGACAAACTCCCTCCCTTTTCCTATGTAGGCTACGTATGGTTTGACGCCGCGACTGGCGTCGTGGGGGGGGGGGGGAAGATTCTTCGCACTTGGTGTAGAACTACTTATCTGACACTGCAGCGCTGAATTCCCTCGGCTGGCGGCTTGGAACTGCTCTCGAACTTGGTGGGCGTCTCGGCGCCTGGCTTCGAAGTTCCTTCTTCCCGGGTCCAACGCAGGACTCTGCGTTTGACGAAGTCTGACTGACTTTTCTCGGATGCTTCCCGCCGCACGTCCCGCTTGACGGCCTCCGACTGAGGTCGACGTCGTGATGCATTCTCGATCCTCGACTGACTCCGGCTGACTGACTGACTGCTCGATCCGCGACTGACTGATTCGACGTCTCTCCACTGACTGCCCCGTTGCTCCCCCCTTCGTGTGGTTTTGTAGCGTCCATCACCATATTCAACTTGCCCCGTCTCTGCTGCACGTGTCCGGGGTGCTTGTCGCCCCTCCGGGTCATAAAACACGTGGCCGCTGCTCGTGTGGTCCGCAGCCGGCCTGGCGTCGTCCCTTGGTTCTGGCCTGGAAGTTTATTGTCCCGTTCTGCACGCACGTCCGCTAAAAGCTCTCATGGTTTATTGCGGTACAAGCAAAATGCAGCTGTGTCCGCGCCCTGGTGCCTTCCATTGTCTCCGGATGTCGTCTGCATGTGCAGGAACAGTTGCACTTGCAGAAACCTTTGGTAGCGCGCCTTTGCAGCTGCGAGGCTCCTGGCGTCACTCTGCCGGCACGTCCACAAAACCCTTAATCCTTATTGCGGTCGTCTGGCTGCGAGCTTCGCCAGAGCGTGTGTTCTGACGAATAAAATATAGGGACGCAGAATGCGTCAGTGTGATAAACGAACTAACAAATTATATTAACTTTGCAGATGTCAGCATGGCAGGAATACAATTTGCTTAAAGTACGCGATTCTTAATATTAAAAATAACGATTTGTAGGATTTGGTGTATTTGTGACACTTAGTTGTATTAAAGGAAATTTGATGTCTTATTATAATTTTGTAGCGGGGAAAGATACTCTGGATATAATAATAAATACTATGTTAGTGAAGATTAGAACGTGCGGATGGAGGTTGTTTGGTATTTTACACATGCGGCTTAACTTAAAAATAAGTTTAAGTTGCGAATACTAGACCTCTTGAACAAATGGGAAGTTACAGTATTTTTGTAACGTTGGCGCCGTTCAAAATATTAAACTTAATTAAAAATATTTTTCAAGGAGCTAACCGACAATTTTAACTGACGTAATTTAGAGTCATTATTATGCATTTTTATGCTAATGGGTCAAATATGCGTTATTAAGACGCAATGACCACGAAGAAAATTCAAAGTTTTGGAAGTGCGATATTAAACACGGAAGTCCTGTAGAGATTTGTGCCGATATGCAGCACCGTTGTTTCAAGAAATCTCTTAGTCATGTAGGCCCCATTTAGAAAGAAATGTCACCAAAGCTTGTGCTTGTGTACTAGCGACTATAATATCTATCATAACTGCTTTTTGGAATATTTTAAGGATTTTTTTGCTGCGAAACATGGATTTAACACAAACACATACACGCACCACAATACTAGGAAGGGCAGTAGTTGAAGATCTAAGTCACAAGCATATTGCACTGCCGTAATGCATAAAGAAGAAGTTGAAATTTGACTTTTAGTATTTCCCATGATTTCGTTTCTTTTGCTCTCAAACTACTAGAATTAAATGTGTTGTTGTCCTGATAGTTGTTGTTTGACAAGACAATCGTTGTGACACAATGTGGACTGTTCCTTCTGGCACCCACTCATTATATTCTATTCACGGTTACTTCCAACTTTACTGAAGCATTGCTCAAGTTCTACTTCCGGGATATTCCTCTGCCTCCTGCAAACAAAGCTTAACCGAGTCTAGAAAACTACACCAAGGGACACCGCACTGCATTCGTGCTCACTCAGTGTAATAATACATTGCATAAGAACTATTACTTACTACGCATTACCAACACACCTATTTTCTCCCTGCTTATTTTATAATATGCCAGAATTATAATTTAAATATTACCATCTATATATATATATATATATATAAATGTTGTGTCCGTTTGTTCGGACGCGTATGACTCCCCAAGAAAATTAACCAATTTTCATTCTGTTTTTTTATAAACCTTCCTTTCGTTCCCACGATTGTTTGTACACCTTTCTTTTTTATCTTTATTACCTCCAAAGGTACTAAAATCTGCAAAAAAAAAAAAAAGCTCATTTTTACTATGCCTTCGCGTCAGGAAGCGCCTTTGTTGACAGCTGTCTGTTTGAACATTTCAGTTTGTTGTTCTCTTATTCCATCAGAAATTTCCTTTCACTTTAAAAGAACACAGTTTCTAGTCAGATTGGCATTTGCAATGACAACAAATAAAGCTCAAGGGCAGTCATTGCAAATGTGCGGAATATATTTAGAAACAGAATTTTTTTTTGCACGGTATGTGTCGTGTTCTAGAGTAGGAAAACCATCCAACTTATTCATACACGCGGAAGATGGTAAAACTCTAAACATTGTATACAAACAAATACTTCAATAGTAAAGATTTTGAAAATACATACACTTCTTTCAATTAATTTCACAGAAATTAATAGAACCAAAATCTTTTATGCCACAGCAACGCGTTGCCGAGTAAGCTATTTTATACATAAAATATAAGTAGAAGTTCAATTTAAAAAAGTTTTTTTATGTAAACGCAATTATAAAACATTTGTGATACACGGCATATTTAGGAAACAAACAATCACGCCATACTTGGGGTGATATTTCAAAATATTAGTTGAAAAAGGGTGAAAAAAAACCCACGAATAGCATAGATACTCACGGATAGGAGGGTGGTGCCCTAGGCTCCAACCACAGACTAGGAAAAACAAGAGAACACCGAAAAAAATACCTTTCCACGCGCGCACAATAGTTCCTGATTCTGAACAACCTAAGATCGAACCTGAGTTGCCACACGGCTGTTAGGACCTCACAGTTATCGACTTCGATTCACTATCCTAGCATTCTGACTTTAGCAATAAACAATATCTATTTTCTCTGCTGTGAGGTAGCTGATTCTATAGAAGAAATAGTTACTGTAATTCAATGTTTATAAGTAAATGAAGATAAATACATCTTCTATGTGGGAGTTGCGGGAGCAAGTTAGGGTAAGTTTTGAATGGAGGGTGTGCACTGCATAAGATGTAATTTTCGGTAAGTTGATAGCTTGGAGTACCGAAATGTCTTTAATAAGCCAAATTGAAACTTATACAAAATGGCTGGGCTACTCACGGCGTGTGGTGAAGTGTTGCAAGGTAAGCTGTGTTTTCCGCTGTGCTGTACCTAATCATTTGCTAGTTTGTACGTCAGCCACTTAAACGCAGTAGTGCAGTTGGCGTCACAGCGCGTGTGTAATGGGTGCCTCGCCACTCTCTCGTGAGTGGCCGCAGTATATTCATTTTATCCCGGCCCCGCTCTGGTTACTGGTTCCTGCTGCGTGCGCCGAGTGTGTACAGTACTGAGCAAGCACCAGATTACCTGGCAACACTTCACCACACGCCGCTGGCTGCCCGATACGAAACGCAGAATAGCTCCACTGGAAGTTGAGACCGATGAGTGCTTTAAACAGCGAAGGATCCGTCACGACAATTAAGTATGATAAATGGCCGGAGGGGTTGGTGTAAGAGGGGCTCAAAAGTCTCGATGTTAGACGGCGGGAGGGGGGTTACCTGTATCCCCTCAAGGTAACCCCCTCCACGTTTCGCGGTGCGGCGGACGGACAGGATGATGAACGGCGGGCCGGCTGTTGTGGAAGCGACGGCGTCAGATGATCGGCGCGCCCACACATCATCACCTGGACCACTTCCCCTCGCCATTGTTTCCCCTGCTGGCTGTTTGGTCACGACCAACAGGCGTGGCGAACCGCGCGGACTATGATACTTCCTGCCGGGGCGCCGCGTCGACCCCCTGCCGTCACCCGACCGCTGGCTGCGTGCGACCACACAGTACGACCCGGCGAAGATCAAGGGTAACGAAATCTGTAGGAACAAATACGGAAAAATAAATTTTGCTAATGCGGGAGTAGCAACTGAATAAGGGAAACGAACCAGGTTTAACACGACTCGGCGCGAAAACGATACTTAAAGACATAAGGACATGACTCCGAACGGAAGGACCAGGGGTGGGTTGAGGGGGATCGTGTTGGTGAAGATGTATGGAAGGAGCGCCGGAAAGAAAGAGCGGGGGAGAGGAGAGATCCCAGAGAAAACCCGCCGACCAGCGGCATCGTCCGGCACGATTCCCACTTGCGAAAGTCCGGGAGTGACCGGGCCGGGGATTAAACCCGGTTCGCCTTGGTGGGAGGCGAGCAGGCTAACCGCTCAGCCACCGCGGCTTCTGAGGGGGATTAAGTAAGGTAGTACAGCCCCCCCCCCTCTCCGCTTACTTAGCCAACACTGATGAAAGGATTTGTAATATAGTGGATAAATATATCATTAGTAGTAGTTAGTGCCAATATAGAAGTCATAGTGTATAGAATTAGAGTCCTCTTGATGTGTGGGGAACGGTATTGGGTGGCAGGTCTACCCCGCCACTTCCATACTCCAGGCACAACGGGCAATTACTAAAGTGTGAAAATAGATAGAAATGACAAGCCACTTACGTGGAGAGATGCATGTAACAAATGAAAAAAAAAGTCAAGATTATGTAGTCCGACAACAGAAAGCCATAGGCCAAAATAAAAAATATAAGCAAAATCAGTAAAAGCAAAGGATAACTTTATTACTGCATTTCCCAGAAAGGGTACATTTGTAGGGGTGAAAAGTCGCACATACGAAGTTCAACCTATAGTTGGCCACGAAAAAAAAAAAAAAAAAAAAAAAAAAAAAGGCTTAGAATTTCTTCGTTTTTGTGTCATACATTCAGTTTCAGAAATATAATTGGAATTGTTTGGTTATAGAAAATTTACAACTTACAAGTTTTTTAATACATTTGTATCGAATTTTTACAGTGTGTTATTTCCTGTTTGCAAAAAGGCAGGAACTTACTGATTAAATATACTGTAAATATGTTCTTGACTTTTTACAACCAGCAGATAACACACAGTTGAAATTAAGCATAAAATATTAAACAACTCGTAAAATGTAAATGTTCTATAATCGTACATTGTCAGTAAATACTCTGAATACTTAATTATGTCGTGAAAACGAAGAATTTCTGCACAAGATGTGAAGCCGAGCCTTAAGGAGCCCGCCTACCTGCACGTATTTTCCGTGTTCGAGGGCGATTAGCGCGGGAACGTTAAGTATAGACCATCCACAATTAGCTGAACACTTTTCACAATTAGCTGAGCACTTTGATAGCCCTGCCTAAGATCTAATTGTTTACACATTGTGTTTTCTTCCACCATACGTGCAATTAACATTGTCATTGGTCCGATCACTTAATTCATGTATGCGTCGGTCAAATGAAACTAAGGAATTATTTGAAAAGTAAATATTTTACAAATTTGCTCATTATTGTGTATTAAAAAAACACACAAAAAGAAATAAATTTGTTCAGTATTCATAAATGTTTATCTAACACTTTCAATGCCATATTAAGAGATGGAACTATTTTCTCTCCATCGATACCAACTTTACTGGATGCATGGCAGACAGTGTGCCATTAGAAATATTTGCAGGTAGGGGCAGTGAGATTTTTCAAAAGGTTGGTTATAAAAGTGCTCAATTAACCGTGAACAGCCTATCTCTGTATTCCCACAGCCTACTAGACTAGGCCTACGTATTTGCTGTTTTCTCGCGGTGCTATTAGCTGTACGACCTTTACGAGCCTCGGCTGCCCACGCGGTGTGCGATGGGGACCATGCCCTGTCAACGCGTGTGGTTTTGCCGTTGTGTTATCAAAATCCCTGATGACTAAATTAGGATTTTGTTTGGACTTCCATTGCCTACAATGACTACGAAAAAAGAAACAAAAAAAAAAANCCTGATGACTAAATTAGGATTTTGTTTGGACTTCCATTGCCTACAATGACTACGAAAAAAGAAACAAAAAAAAAAAGAACACAATACATGGATTAGGAAAACAAATACAATAAAAATGAGATGATATAAGTAAAAACATANCAAAAAAAAAAAGAACACAATACATGGATTAGGAAAACAAATACAATAAAAATGAGATGATATAAGTAAAAACATACCTATATGGAACAAGAGACAACGATCCAGTAATAAAAACACCGACACAGAAACAAAAGAACACAGCACAATTATGATTATACGGAAACAGCAAAAACCACAAGCGAAACAGACAATGCAGAAAGTCAAAATAAAGAGACATAAAGGTAAAAGGATCAACTAGTTATAGTGATCCAGTCTGACGATGAACGAAACAAAAAACAAAAAAAGACACCATAAATGTGGTAAAACAACATCAGCAAAATTTACATGCAAAACACGAAACAGCCAAAAAGTCACTAAATCTATAAATGGATCCAAAAATTTATGATTCAGTGAGACAACGAACAACACAAAACACATCCCTGATGTATCTCCAGGACATCACCGGTGTATTGTCGTGACACAGCACTTCGACCGTTCGTTGGGAAGGGGGTTCTTCACTTTCTCATCTAGCATGCAGATTTAACCACTGCCACCACGAGTACAAAACTCTATTGGTCGTTCACCAGTAAGAACCTCCGGTGGCGCCAAACCGATCATCTCGTGACATTACTTACTTTCAACGGCATTCGCGAGTTGTCGTTTGTCAGGACTGCCACTCAGGAAAGGTTTGTTCCAGCCAACACAATACTTGTTTGCATACGGTTAAATATAAATTCAGTAGCCCCAAAAATATTTTGTTAGTTAAAAAAAAAAAGTGAAAATCAACTAAATTGATTTTTTTCATATATCAAAATACACGCCAAAATAAACTAAACCTCTGTGTCGGACCAAAAAGAATAGACTGACAACAAAATATTTAGTTGAATCAACTGTAGGCATATATACACACACACATACACGAGGACCGATTTAGAAGTCATGGAAACTATCGTTTATCTCCCGAAAATGATCCAACACAGGCAATGTACAATGTACATGTGAAAGTGTACGACAAATACGCATGAAAGTGGACACCACGTGGGGTATGGATGCAGGAATGTCCAGCAAGGAACAAAGACAAACTTGGCTGCTTGAAATCACCATTTAGTTGATTTATTCCCGTACATCCTGTACACACTCATTTGAACGGGCACGTATCGTACGTGCACGAGCTGTTTAAAATCCTTCAAAGTGGTCTTCGAGGTCGTACACGGTTCGTTGCGGGCGATGAGGCAGACGGGAAATACCATCGGCTGCATGGGATCCATCAGTGTACGCCACCTCTCGTCGAAGTGCCGTGACGATTTTCCTTGCCGGACAATCCTGCATCCATACCCCACGTAGTGTCACCTTTAAAACGTAGTTGTACACTTTCTACTGTACATAGTACATTTCCTGTGTTGGNTCCATACCCCACGTAGTGTCACCTTTAAAACGTAGTTGTACACTTTCTACTGTACATAGTACATTTCCTGTGTTGGGTCATTGTCGGGAGATAAAGAATAGTTGCCATGACTTCTGAATCAGCCCTCGTGTGTGTGTATATATATATATATATATATATATATATATATATATATGTATGTATGTATATAATACGATTGGGTACTTGGTTACTTATTTGATTGCCTTCATTCGAAAATACAACTCGAGAGATCGTTTGTAATTTTTCTGACAGTTACTGTAGGATTGTGACATTGTTTATGGGTTCTTTTTTGATCGTTAATAATGATATTGAAATCCTAATAAAACAAGTTCAACAGGAAACTATTAAGTAAAGATGTGAAACTTGAAATATTTATTTGCACACGTTGTCCAATACATGTAATGTATGTATTTAAAAACATTACATTACATTTGAACATTGGCCACTTTAACTGAGTTATCTACGTCGTAACGCTTGAACTGAGATGGTCTGGGTCCGATTCTCGGTTGGGCTTCCGAATGCTGTTTTATTAACAGGAACTGTTAAATTTAGGTAGACCTGTGTACCTCATTTAATTCGACTGGTGTTGATTTATGTGCCACGTCATGTTAAATTATTAAATAAACTCGGAATTGTTGATAGTGAGCACCAGGATGCATATGGATGGAGCACAAAAGAACACAGCAAATTGTGAAACTTCCCTGAGATACGAGTTCGAATTAAATGTTTCTATTTTCCACAAGCTTAGATCCCTGACAGACAGTATTGGAATATTTGCATGAACGTGAGTAGGCAAGTTACAGAACCAAGGTGTAGCTGAAAGGCATGTCATAAGTAGGATATTTACCATCAAACCCAGGCAAGTAACTGCTTGTCACTGAGAAGGTATACCTGATGGCATTGCGCTACCAGACAAGAAAAAATGAGCCGATAAATAAAGCAGAATGTAAATAACTTGCATGTAACACTGCGACACAAATAAGAAAACTGTTGTCAACGAAACTTCCAGCACTCGACCAATACGTAGGTTTGCAAAGCGGACAGTCTGGTAACATGCCAAGAGGACTTCCACGGTTTGATGATTTTCTGATATAAAGTCAAAGTGCGCTGGAGAACCAATGGATTCTGTCTGGAAACGTTTAAAAATAATAATAATTTCAAAAGTACGAGGGTTATTCGGAAAGTAGGGTCCGATTTCTTATAAAACATAAACCATCACAGATTTTTTTCAAAAATTTTTTTAATTTAATTTCTTACATGTTTTTCTATTTTTTTTACATAGTTTCCACATTTGTTTAAACGTTTGTCATAACGTTCTACAAGCTTTTATATGCCTAAGTCATTGACGTCAGCAGCCTGTGAGGATAACCAGTCTGTAACTGCTTCTTTCACCTTTCATCTTCTCTAAAAATTGAATTCACCTTTCTTATGATATCGGTCCAAAAAATCAAGAGCACGAGCCATTCTTTTCATTTGGTGTTCCTCAGTAAGCAGCCTGGGAACCCATCGTGCGCACAATATGTGAAATTGCAAATTTTCAGAGACAATTTTGTGCAAAGTTGTTCTACCCAAGTTCGGAAATTCCAATGCTAAAGTTGAAATTGTGAATCGCCGGTCTTCACGAATCTTTTCGTCCATGGCTTTGACCAAATCTTCTGTGATCACTGATGGTCGGCGGTTCATCATGGACATTTTCCCGTCCGTCCTTGAAAGCTCTCACCCACTTACGCACTTTGCTGTCACACATCGCATTGGGGCCATACAGTTGACTTATCTGTCGATGAACTTCTGCTGCTGAATCGTTCCTTGCTGACCGTATTTCACAGTCGGTGGGCTGATCAATTGTTTTAAACATTTTGAACAGACACTGTAAACGGCACACTGCAACAATACCAATGCAAATGGCAACGTTTGATGAGCAAGGCATGCCGGGAGTCGGTGCGCATGCGCGTTACAATGTTCGCACGACATTCGATTAGCTACGGCGATTCGGACCATACTTTCCGAATAACCCTCGTATTTTGGCATTTTAACTCTAATAACATAGTCTAGGTTTAGCCAGATCTATCGGAAAACAAAAGAAACTAACTTCGAACAACCAAGGACGGCCCCTTTTTTAGTTATTTTTATTCGGTGGGTATTTGGGGGGGGGGGCAGAGTGGTAAGGTGTGCTACTGTTAAAAGTTTAGTGACATTTTTGTAACATGTTTGAAACACGGTAACTTCAAACATGGTGCCCATTATTATTGTCTTTAAATTTCAACTCTCATATTCAGAACGGTTATAATAAAATTAGCATTGATGCCAATAAATTAATTCTCTCGATTTCCAACTTCCCCTTCTCAAGCATTACTAATTACGGACAAATTAACTCCCAGTTCCTTAAACAAAAAGTTCGAAGCAAGATTAAGCTACACATACGCTACGTTTACTATATTCATGGGACATAACTTCGGTTAATCATGAAATAAGTAATACAATATCACACACGCGAAACTTGACATATGCAAAAAAAGTGGGTGTGATAATTTATTCTTTATGCTGCACGGTTGACCTTAAAAATTATAATGAGCTTCAACCATTCCTGTCCCGGCCTTGTTCACGCCCTAGTGTAAACGTCTATCGAGAACTCGTTTCTAGTAGAGGCTCGTCATATCCAACTCCATGTGATAGGTAACTCTGCGAGAAGGCTGGAAACAAATGACAGTAAAATATCTTCTAGGGAATCTCCATGTTTGGATGATGAGGTCGAACGCCGCCACTGTCGATAAAAAAGCGTGGAGCGGTGAGGGGTTGAATCCCGGACTTCGAAGTTTTCTAACCATAACAACGATTTAGGCATGTCGTCACATAATTTTTAATGCACAGCACGAAAAAAAATAAGGAAAGGGGGAGGGGTATAAAAGACGAGGTTGTGTTAAAATTAAACGCAGACCGATAAATTCCCGTGAGAAAGGGGGAGTAAGGGGCGAGAGAAAAAAATAAAAAAATAACGGGGGAAAAAAAATACACCCGCAGCTGAACAACTGCCGACACCACGGGACAATTGTTGTCCTTGATGAATGAATTTTTAATTCATGGGCAGAAAACACGCTGTGAAGCTGCGGCGGATGGATCAGTCCATCGCAGGGGGTGTGAAGGGGTGAGCGCGGATACCGACTGGTCTCTCACCCCTCCCCTCCTCACCCACCTCCATAACCCGCACCACACAAACTATCGACACAGCTCATGCTGATTTACTCCTCGAATAACACAACAAACCGTGAGGCCAGAAAAACGGTCCAGAAAAAAATAAATAAAAAGGGCATCTAGCGGCGTTTCGTGTTGAAACCGTACAGGAAGAAGTTTTAATTCAGGACGTTTGTCATTCTGACAAGCGGCACGGTAAAACGATACTGACTGGTTTATAGCCCCGTGGTTGTTTCTTTGCGTCCTGCTGACAGCCACAAGGGTTCGGAAAATATTCTTCATCGTGTTTACACGACTGCAAAAGCTACTGATCGAACAACAAGTTAATGCCTCTGGGGGAAAGTATGCGAATGTAACCGGTTATGTTAACACTGAGTGCTAGTTTTTTTATTATTTTATATTGCGTTTCTCTGGTAAATGTTCGCAAATTGATTAGTATTCATCATTTTAAAGTGATGGTTTTGTGCTGCAGTATCCAATTACTATTGTGATTACAATAGCAATCATTTTCACCCCACTGTATTTTTTTTTTAAAATATCTAACTATTCATGAGGAGTACCGTTCAAAACGCAAACCAACGATTTTAACACACGCACGTTTTTACCATCCTTCAGTGTAAAGAACAAGCCTAACTGCCGTGATGGCAAAATCCGCAATAGTGATGGTGTGATGCCCGTTTGTGATAGCGAACGGAGAATCGTCTACAAATGTGATTACGCATGTGTGTGATACAACTCAAACAATTCGATAGTCTACATTTGCGTGTTTTCTGGGAGGTCAACTATAATATCACAGTGGAGTATGAAATAGTCAGGTATTTTAGTATTCATCGGGTGAGGTGGAAAATGGTAATGCACTGAAGTCACATTCGAGAGGTTCCGGGATCGATTCCCAGTCCGGTCAACTTGATTTAAGTTTTTTCATTTTAAAATACCAAGCGTTATTTACATTATTCGTCTCTGGTGAAGCAATAAGAAATAACTATCCATAGGNTCCGACAATGTTCTCCAGCAGGGCATTTAGGGGTCATTTGAGAGTCACTTAGAGGTCATTTAAGCGTTATCAACAGCACACTCATCACCACACGCACCACAATCAGCTCCACGAGCACCACACTCAGCACCACACGCACCACAATCAGCTCACAAGCACCACACTCAGCACCACATGCCCCACAATCAGCACCACACGCACCACATTCAGCACCACACACACCACAATCAGCCCAACATGCTCCACAATCAGTACCACAAATCATATTTTTAAAATAAAATAATTCTGTTAATTTTGTGTGCTGTATCCTTTTATCCCTCATAACTTTAAAGTGACGCTATGAGCACTCGATTATTAAAGTAAAGATTTGCATACATTACTTGCCATATATTAATCGCAATCGTAAATTCCTTTTCATTTTAAAATACCAAGCGTTATTTACATTATTCGTCTCTGGTGAAGCAATAAGAAATAACTATCCATAGGAAATAACAGTAAGTTAGACGACACTCACATTAGCAACAAAATGCCTGATCCTAAAATCAGTGACAAATGCTGAATATTTTTGTTCCTGTAAAGTTATTTGCATTTTAGGGTGAGTTTTGTAATAAATGTTTAATAAAAAAATCCTTTTATTAAAATTTTTAAGACTGTATAAAATACCGTGTATTGTCATCGCACAATTTAAATTTTGCATGTGCTAAAATTTTGACTTAACATTCTGCCCTCTATTAGCAGCAATTCTATGCTTTAGTTAAGATTATTTATAACTAGGGTTTGTTTTAAGTATATAAGGCACCGTGTTATTTGAAGGGGAGTTATAAGAAAACATCAAATCCCTTTATGTAGCGTCATGAATTTAAGTGAAAATTTTAGCACTGTTTGTTTAAGTAACTTAACTAAATAAAGAATTGTGGTATCTAAATGAATTGCATAGTGATATGATCAAGGTAGATAAATCCCTAAACAGTCGATATATAATCGAATAGTGCGTGTAAATAAATTTCTAACACTTGCACCAGACAACCCAACGCTGTCAGGTTAAGGTGGCTGCCTGGTTAAAGGAATTTTGCACGTCTGAGGTCCAAAAGCGTGGGAGCGCTATGGACGACCGAGACATGCTGTTCAACTATTCCATCGCCTCTACGTGCAAAGCACTGAACTGGCGTGCAGTTTTGCCGACGTTCAGCGGAGACCCTACCATTTTATGACGTAATAATAAGAATAAAGGTTTGATGCACGTCCCTACTCCTTTTTTAATGGTTTTTACCGGAATGTTGATACCTAAAAATGACCGTGAAAACATCCATTTGAGCCATTTTCACTGTCACAAAAACGTGCTTTAGAGAGAAATGGTAGAACTGAAAACGTATATAGATGTGTAAGGTTTCTTAAATGCTATCCGTAAGCAGACTTCACACAGCCACGTTGGGCGGTTTTTAATAAAACTTTTTCTACTGGAGCTCTGCATACCGTTCGGCGGCCTACTCAAGGCGGCCACCTTACCAACACACTTTCAATCTGGGGCGGCATGATGCTGGATTCGCGTACACAGCCGAGTCTTTGACAGTAGTCCTGTAACAGGCGAGGTGCAAAGAGGTGTTATCCTTCAACGGTATATCAGCATGCTTTTCAGGGAAGAAATTCTTGCATATTTTCTATTTATGGATGACAACGCCCGTCCACATGAACTGCACTGGTGGAACATTTACTGAAGACTGACGACATCATCTGTTTGGATTGAGTGGTTACCGGTGGCACAAGAACTAAATTTTGAGGAGGGCACACTTTCCACATATTTACAAATACCGTAAAATACAATACTAGTTATACGTCATTGTAATATTATTACTATAAGTTAAATTTTAATATTTTAATATTATTGTTCATGGTACACCAGGGTATATTTATGCAGTCAGTCTCAATATAATAACCATTTGTTAGTATCTAGGCCAGCTTGTAAAACTCTCTTTTTTTGTCCATTTGTATCAAACAGTTCGAAAAAAAATTAACCATTTCTCAATCGTTTTTAACTACGCAATGTTATATTACATGTCGCTGCTGGCACACTCAGAAACTCTGATGGCCTATTATAACAGTAAATAATACAATTGCAGATAAAATGTACTACATGGAAAAAGTTGTATGAATCTCATGTTGTTTTTCATACTTGTGTTTTTGCCTAGACATAATAGTGGGTTTGACACAATAAAGGGGAGGAGCACGCTCCTTATTGCTTTATTGGCCCTCCCTTAGTTGCGCTTATGCTTGTTACGTCCTCCGATCTCAGTACTATCAAGATACTTGGGCTCCCACGGGAGTCGTATCTCGGGACGCCCGGTACTTCTACGAGCTGTTCACAAGCTTCTGATCAATTTGACGCAGGAATGAGATATTAAACTCCATCGAACGCTCAACAGTATTGCTGATTTTCTTTTTGGCTCAACTTCTCGTCGACAACAGGTCTTTAGAGACGGAACCAAGTACTCGGACTTCAGGAGCGGTGGAGGACAAGGTCTTCGACTATATGAAGGAACCGATCTCGGAATTCGCCTGGAGCGATTTTGAACAACCGAATTCAAGATGGCTAGCTGGGTAATTGAGGACGGGTCCAGTGCCTTATCACTGTGACACCTCACTCAGCATCGGAGCCAGTTGCCCTCATTGCATGCTTCGCCATCCGGGGTGAGCATATATCATTTTACCTCATAACCACATGTCGTTGGTGTGGCATAGGTGGTGTCAGAGATCGTGTGGTCTTGTATTGTCAAACGGACTGTTGGGTACAAAAAGGGAAAGGGAGGAGGTAAAACTCTGTTGTGAATGTCTTTTGGATGTGCTGTTAAACCACAGCGGTATAGTTTGACTTGCATGAACCTTAACTTTTCCACTTGAGTACATTTTTGTAGCAAAGCAGGCCTAGTGTATAATCTTAAGAATGTTCGTATATTTTAACAAGTGTCAAATTGTCGATAGAGAAATAATAAAAAATACCTATATCATTTTAGAAGTAACAATAAAAAATAGTTTTCATGTCTGAAGATGAGAGTTGTCAGGGATTGTAATACATTAGTGGCGTAGCAAACATTTTTTCAAGAGAGTGGTTAGTGAAGGGAATAAAGGAAGGTTACAAGGAATTAGTGGTGCCTACGCACCTGCTAATTAAGATTAAAAGTTCGAAAAAAAATGATTTTGAACATAACATAATGTATCATAGTATCTGGTAACTGCACAATTTTATCACAATGATAGACTAATTATAACTTTAGTACTAATTGATGACAACCTTTGAGGCAAAGAGAAAAAATGGGGGGTTATATCCCCCACATCCCCCCTTGTTGCGCCCCTGCTACACCCTACTCTCTGTCTTCAACAACGGTCATCAACATAAGGAAATTGTGTTAAAATATAACTAGCAAATTTCTCTATTTGTTTCTCTGTACGTCTTTTAGGTGCAAACCCTTAAAGCAACGTTGCTTACAGCTTGAACATCAGCACTTGGGAATACCTTCACTTAAAAATTCTAGTTTGCTACGGAAAACAATTACGAGCATGCGCTGAGTATGTTTTGTCTTAAGGTCCCACAGGATGTTTAAATCAAAATACCTCTTAGAATGCAATTTTATAATTTAGTTCCCTGAGACTATATTTTTATTCTGCAAAATACTGTCAAGTTTTTTTCTACATTCTTAATTTTTGGAGTTAGAAGTTGGTATACATTTATGTGAAAGTTGGTATTTATTTAGTAACAATGGAAAATATTTTGACTTTCGAAAGCGCAGAACGCTGTCTGTGGCCAAATTGAGTTTCGCGATCCTCGACTGTAATTTGTTCCACAGGCACCTTCTTAATTTTAGAGAGGTGTTCGAATTTACTCAGTAGGTAGTTTTCAAGTGCACTGATACAATAATATAATATTTTTTGGTTTTCAGGTGAGGAAATATTACACTTAATCATTTCCATTTTCTTTTGCTTTATCCATTTTTTTTCCCCACATTCTAACAGTCATGTTTTTATACGAATTTAACGAAAAGTATAACCCGATAATTTACTGAGATAACTTAAGACATAGAACATCCTTTGAAATACACGTAAAAAATTATTTAATTTTAGCATATTATGCATTATAGTCGGTTAATAGCAAAACGAATAAAACTTTAGAACCTTTCCTGAGAATTTCTGTAATGTTTCTTTCAAACTGTTCTACTCAAATTTCTGTCTTCCCCTATATTAATTGCATATAAATGACGTCCTGTACGAATGAAACAAATCTTATAGGGTGGAGGTTTTGTATAGTTAGCGTAGACCATTTAGAGAGTTTCTTTTGAAGATTTAAGATTGAACAATGAAAATTGAACTGTTGAACTCATTCGAGATATAGAGGAAACTTCTCGACGCAACGCGGGGCCGAATGTAATTCAAGTTATTGTTATTCTCAGGCTACGTTTTGAAAGTTCCAAGAAATCAGCACAAGTGTTATTGTTTNGTTAATAGCAAAACGAATAAAACTTTAGAACCTTTCCTGAGAATTTCTGTAATGTTTCTTTCAAACTGTTCTACTCTAATTTCTGTCTTCCCCTATATTAATTGCATATAAATGACGTCCTGTACGAATGAAACAAATCTTATAGGGTGGAGGTTTTGTATAGTTAGCGTAGACCATTTAGAGAGTTTCTTTTGAAGATTTACGATTGAACAATGAAAATTGAACTGTTGAACTCATTCGAGATATAGAGGAAACTTCTCGATGCAACGCGGGGCCTAATGTAATTCAAGTTATTGTTATTCTCAGGCTACGTTTTGAAAGTTCCAAGAAATCAGCACAAGTGTTATTGTTTNGAATGTAATTCAAGTTATTGTTATTCTCAGGCTACGTTTTGAAAGTTCCAAGAAATCAGCACAAGTGTTATTGTTTTGCTCATGTAACCTTTCGCCTCAGCTTTTCTCACACATGGAAGCTATGCAGTTTGTCATCTCAGCTGTTGGCATCACCGCATAAAGTTCAGTGCACTCAAGTCAGTGACTGCGTGGTTTTATGTATAACTTACAAACTGAAAACTGCTAAATATAAAACGGGTGTTTGCAGAAATTTTATAGCAAATTAAGATTAAGCTTGTTATCAAAACATGTCAATCGTTTTACTTAGGTACCAAATAATTCTCAATTACCTGCTGCTTTTGTACAACTACAATTCGCCTTAATGCAATTTGCTTACAAATGGTACGCAATAGATGTTTGACTTGTGCCTGCCATGGCCTGCTGGCAACGAAAGTAGTGTGTATTACTTAAGGCCATATTAAATTTATTGGGGTGTTTTATGGGCATCTCGCCCTAACTGAAAATTCGTTTAAAAACATTTCATTTGTTGTGATTGGTGAATTCATAGGCATGGAGCGGCTGGAAAATGGGACGCAGATTCGAACGCAGCTGCACGGAGAGAACAAGAGAACAAAATATTTCTTTGTTTTGGGCAAAAAATGTATTTAGTTGCCTCAGCGAAATAGTTCGTTGAGTAAATAAAACTTGAAAAGCAACAAAATTAATTTTTATCATCTAACAAAATACTCGCTCGAACTAACAAAACTACTGTACTGGGCAAAAAAAATTAAAAATTTAGACTGTCAACAAAATATTTAGTTGAATCAACTATCTGCATTTGTTTGGCCACTCATTTGAGTGCCGTTGTTCAAAAATACTACTCGAGATTTTATTTGTATTTTATTGTGACAGGGTAGTGATAGTGTTTATTAGTGCTTAACAGAGGCACCTATACACATCCTAATAACACAAGTTCTACAGAAATCTAAAAAGTATGGCGGTAAAACATAAAATATTTTTTTGTGCACGTTTTTCAGTATTCAAAATGTATATATTTAAAAACGTTCCTATTTCTTTCATTGTCACTTCAGCTAAGGTTACTAGGGCGCGGANAAACGTTCCTATTTCTTTCATTGTCACTTCAGCTAAGGTTACTAGGGCGCGGAGCTTGTGAGCAAACGACGTGGGTTAGAATCCGAACCACGGTTTGGTTTCTAACTTTTTTTACATTAACTGAAACTGTTCAAGGTACGAGTACATAAAGCCAAACAAATCATTGGCTGCACCAACCAAATCTTTGTTCCGGGCAACCAAATAAGAACTATATAACTTGTGTTCAAACACAAAATATTTCATTGTCCCTATACACACAATTAATTTGGTTGCGCCATACAAACTTTGTTTTATTCAACAAAACCTTTTTCTCAGAATGGGTTTGTTCATGACTATTCATATTATTCATTCCTTTGTTGTAATTACAATGGCAGGATTTCCTATTAAATGTAACTTCCAGCTTGCTGGTAAGTCGTCAGTTCTAACTTTGTTGTACTGTCGTCTTCTTTAATAATTGTACTGAGGGCGTTTTCTGCTACCTTTCACAATATCGCTTTAACCCAAAACAAAAAATTGTGTGCCCTTTGAAGAGAAAAGCCATGCTACAAGAGAACANCTTTCACAATATCGCTTTAACCCAAAACAAAAAATTGTGTGCCCTTTGAAGAGAAAAGCCATGCTACAAGAGAACATGTAGTGTTAAATTAATACGAGCGTGTTGTTTGTGTCGGTGTTGAGTCTATAAATATTAATATGCCCGCAAATTTCAGGGTATTAATTAAAATTTGTACAAAAAATTGTTTTAGAAATGTGGCACGGGCAAAGTTGGACAAAGCGTTGTTTTTTGTTTGATAGCTATATCGTGAAAGATGGTCGAGTCACTCCTAAATAATTTGATACGTAAAAACATATATCGCTTTCACTCGCCGGTCCCGCACCAAGCAGCCGTGCTAAGGCGGAAGTGAAGTGAGCGAGTGAAGAGATTTGGGCGGCTCTTAACATCGAGGTCTTGAGAGCCGACGAGGGTGAAGCGAGGTGAGTATGGAGCAGTGCCGGGATGAAGGGGCGGGGGGAAACGGGAGATCGCCGGGAAAATNGTGCCGGAATGAAGGGGCGGGGGGAAACGGGAGATCGCCGGGAAAATTCTCCAACCAGCGTCATCGTCCAGCACGATTCAAGGCAGAACTAGAGGGATTTCCAATGGAGCACTGAATCCCACTGCACATTAAATAGTGTCATTACTACGAGAGTTTCCAGGAAAGTACGATTTAGCTCCTGCATTGCGCATGACAGTAGAACACATATATCTGCTAACACTTCAAAATATTTCGCTAGAATTCACTTATTCAAATATTTTAAGATAATCAGTTAGACTGTCAACAGGGGCCATTAAAACAATTACTATTGTTTTATGTATGGAAATTTTGGTAATAGTGTTGACAAATATAATATTTGATATTACATACATACGATTCAGTTAAAATAATGATACATTTTGTGGCTAAAATTATTTGCATAAAATCAATTACTGTAAGCGGGGGTCACTTTGTGACAAGTTGGGATCACTTTGTCACACAAAAAAAATCACATTTAAACGTCCCCTTAGTTCAGTGGGATGTTTCAGATGTTCAGTGGAGCCAATTGAACCACTGAAAATTACAAATAGCCTCTTTGAAATGGAAGGAAATGTAAATAACAGAGTTAAACATGTTGTGTAACAAAGTCACCCACTATGTCCAAAGTCACCCCCGCTTACTGTATTTAAAATATTTGTTAACATTGTTACTAATTTTTTATTACGTACAACCAAAGTATTTGCTATAATAGTCTTTCTCGATAAAGTTATTATTTTTTGTTTTGCAAATGTGCTTTTTGAAGCATTCAGAATGGAAACACGCTTAAATTTTGATTCAAATAGACTCTTATTAATGAATCTCCTAAAACATTTAAATTGGTAGATTCTAGCAAAGTATTTTACAGGGTTATAAAGTACATGCATTCTTATTTCACATGCAACACAAACCGTACTTTTCTGACCATATGATAGTGTGTCTACTACTTTTAAATGCGTTGTGAATTATGTACACTCGGTTGCAGTACTCCATTGGAAGACTTGGTAATTTGTTAAGGGATGACTGAAGTTGCAACAAGTTTACAAAAGGGACGAAACTTTAAGTTTGAACTCTGAACAGAATTAGTGCAAATATCATAGTTTGTTTAAGGTTTGTTTTAATAATTAGTACAAAAGCGTACACTTGACCTTAACAAAATCACCTCACACCCTTATAGGTATGAGTGTGCTTTACATATTTTTTTTACATAATAAGTCTGTGCATAGGAAAGTACGATGTAACTGGGGAATAATAATTGATACATAGCTTAACTACTTTTATAATACGGACTCAAGAACTGACAGTTTCCCCAAAGTTCACAACATATATTTGAATGATGTAACAATTGAAAATATATTACTTATTTTTATGCAACTCGGTTGGAATATTTTAGCTAGGTTTAACAGGAGGTCATGAATTTTAAGATACCCAAAAAAAAAAAAAAAACACACACACAAACGTACATATAGGTTCCAAAAAATCTTACAACGCCATTAAAAATAATTTATTTAAAAAATACTGCAATTCATAAATGAGTTGTGGAATAAAACCAGATCCAGTTTGGGCATAAAATGTGCTAAGCCTGCAGAGTTATTAATATTTTACAGTTGGGCCTCTTGTAGGCACTGTAATAATAGAACGACTAAAAATAAATCATCTGTGTCTGAAACTAGCACTTCTTATTTGGACTGTTCGCAAAAAAATTAGAAGCATTTATGATGTTTACAACGTGGAATTTGTCGAAAGCGCCTCCAACATAGGTCTATCCATAACGCGCCTCAAAAAACTCGTACTTTCATAACAAGGTAAAGTTCAGCGGGTGTGCGTGTTCGTTTAGTGACCGTTTCATACAAGAACATGAAAACATAAAAAAAATATTCATCACTGCTCGTGAAGGAAGGGGGAGTATAGGAAAGTTTCAGTATTGTGATGCGAATGTGATAATTTAATATTAATGTAAGCTGTTCACGGTAAACTGAGAACTTTTAATACACGCTCTCAAGATCTACTTGTAAGCACAATTTGTATTCTTCCACCATATGTCAAATTAACATTTCCATGGGCCTTATCACTTTATTAATACGTTGATCAAAAGAAAGTGTAAATTATTCGGGAAGCAAATATTTTACTAATTTACTAATTTTCCGTTTTTTGAATGTATAAATAAGTGTAATTATAAGCACACACACACACACACACATATATATATATATATATATATATATATATATATATATATATAGAGAGAGAGAGAGAGAGAGAGAGAGAGAGATAGAGAGAGTTTTACTTGACCGATGCAACGCACGAATAAAGCGACCAGGTTAATGAGAGTGTTAATTTTACTTATGGTGGAATGGTGGAAGAATACAAGTAGATCTTGGAAAGGGCTTTCAAAAGTGCTCAGTTTACCGTGAACAACCTATAACATTTCAAATTCAATTTTAAGACATGGAAGTAATTTATCTCCGTCATTATAGGCTATTCACGGCAAGGTGAGCACTTTTGAAAGCCCTCATATTAAAAATAATAGTCAATAAATATATTCGATTTTAGCCTTATACGTTAACTTCCGAGGGCGGTGGAATAAACGCACTGGGTTTATTACTTATATGGCAATATATATTTTAAAATGTGGTAAAAGGAAAAAAAAAATGGCCAAAAGGCAAACGTAACTAGGGCCTCAAACGTGCTCATTTTACCGAGAGCAGCCTACACCAACTTTAATGGGCACATGCCAGTCAGTGTGCCCTTTCGAATGAATGCATTTATGTATTTCTTCAAATGTTGTTTCGAAAAGTGCTCAGTTAACTGTGAACAACCCATAGTACACCTAAAACATCACTGTATGTAAATTATAACAGGAAATGACTGCACTATTTCCCTAGAAAACAAGGTTAAAAGAAGAAGACTCAAAAAGTACATTATTTGTACGAAAGCAATACGTCAACCAACATGGCGTCGTTATCATATCGAATGATAACCTTATTATATATGACGTTTCCAATAACACGAGGCGGACCGGAACACAGTATCGCATTAAAAATACGTAACAGTTTATGAAGTTTTAGAAAACAAAGAGGATACACG
Source organism: Clitarchus hookeri (assembly GCA_002778355.1). Lineage (NCBI taxonomy): Eukaryota > Metazoa > Arthropoda > Insecta > Phasmatodea > Phasmatidae > Clitarchus > Clitarchus hookeri. Next base: position 794,759 of record NQII01000360.1, on the reverse strand, counting down.
GCAGTTTTAAAAAAGTTATTAGGTTACTAAAAAAACGATACTGTTTTTTAACTTTTGACGGGAATATTATAGCTGTTTATTTAATTTGGGTGTACTGCTTTCAACAAGTGCTGCCAACATGAATGCACACAAGATTTTGTTCTGAAATGGATTAAAAATAATGGAAGTAGAATTGGAAGGACAGTTTGTACATTTCAACGAATAAGTATCTCATGCACACTGAGTTAATTTGCTGCCGTAAAGAATTATCTTGCGCTGTTGCGAGAAGTTTCCCATGTTGTCACGAAAAGGTTTTTTTTTTCTATTCTTAGATTTTCAGGCGTATCATCTCCACACAGAAGAAAACCATTTCTTAAATTTCATATTAGTTTGTGTAGCATATGAGATGCATCCAACATGTATTTTTAAAAAGTGCCATGTACGGAAAATAGTGTAATGTTTCGCAACACCGTTACAAATTTTGGTGGTTCTACCTGTCACCCAACTGTCAAAATCTGGCCTTCATGGTTGGGACGAAGTACACCCACAGTATGAGCCAAAAAAGATCCGTTACCCTCTAAGGACTACATAATTAACTGTTAATTAATGGACAGTTTGTTGTAGTTTGTGATTTATGTATAAAATTTTGCCGATAAGTCAACTTATATCCTGTTAATTGGTGTTTCTTGAGTTTCAGGTGGTGACATATCTAAACTATGCCTGTTGAGTGAATGTATGCTTTGAAAGAATGAATCGTAACTCACACGTGGGAACACGAACGAACGCTCACAGGAAATTTATGAAAGACAATTAAAACCGTACCGTCAAGAAGACCACCAACAAGACAAGAAACTTATGCTAAGGCTGTAACGTCAGTAGAACGTTTACCTGAAAAGTTCGTTCATAAGCGATCACTAGAACTCGGAGTTCCGTGCTCAACATTAATAAGACACACGGTGAAATTTTTTTGTTTAAAGCCATTTAAATATTTTTTGTAAACGAATTAAGGTAGAAGTAAAGTGGAACTCCTTATAGTGATGCAACTATCAACACAGTAAATACAGAACACTTTAAAAAGTNTTAAGGTAGAAGTAAAGTGGAACTCCTTATAGTGATGCAACTATCAACACAGTAAATACAGAACACTTTAAAAAGTACTGTACATATTTCCAAAATCGTTAGAAAAATATGGCTTGAGTTTCATATGAAAGATAAGTTATTGTATTTTTTTTTAGTGTAAAATACGTCACAGTAGTCAGTTTCTTTAATAGTTAAATTAATTAATTAAAAACTAAAATTTCCATTTTTACTTAAGAATGTGCGGTTTTTCTTCTCTGAATGAATTATAAAGTTAGTTTTATTAAAAAAAACGTCATCTAATCAAATTAGCAGTTTTTTTCTATGCAACATAGACTCTTTTATTTCGCGTAACATATTATAGGTGTGCTAAAAGTTAAGTTTATGAAAATAATTTACAATACATATTACACCTGTTGACTCAATTATTAATTTTTAAAATTTAAAATAATATCAAATACAACTTTTTTTTTGCAAACAGACAAAGATATTAATGTATAATTTCATATAAATAAATCGCAGTAACAATAACATGACAAATAACAGTACAATCTTGGAAAAATATAAAAATTCTATAATATACCTAGGAAGCTGCTGCCTTCGTAGCGCAGTGGTAGTAAGTAGAACTACGTGAAGATGTCGAAAGATGAATGAACTGGGAGGGTGAGGTGATGATGTGCGCGATAACAGGCCTGGCAATGGGTTGTGAACAGTTGGAAGAGTTCTGAGCACCTGTCTAACTGCAGAGGCGGAGGGGACGCGTGTCTACCTGTGTCTCTGGCTATCGCCACAAGCATTTGCTGCTGCCTAGAAAAATTACAGTGATGCAACTAATGCGATCATGAGCAACCAAGGTGTATGTTATTATGCTTGTTGTCATGCTGCCAAAAAAAATTATCCTTTTATAATGTAAATCGCACACATTTCCCTTATCTCAATTTGAAACTAAAATTTTATTCTGTAATTACTGTAAACTTACAATTATGGAGGTTTTCATGCGTAAAACTCAATAAAATGTAAATACAGCACACAACAAATATTGTAATGTGTGTACTTGTCTATACAATGACATTTGAAAGGAGTGGTTATGTGTAAAATCGATGAAAATGTGATTTAAAAAGAATAATATTCGTGAGCGATTAATAAAATTTTAATCTTATTGTTCACGTAATTTATGAAAAAAAAATAATTATATATATATATAATGTTCTGTAGTCTTCTTCGAACTCACTTTCTTCGTAGAGCTACAACTATCTGCACAATCAATGCATAGCATACCAAACTATACTAGAGCACCTGCCATAATTTAAAAGAAAATAAACTGTATTTCTTGTATAGATTGTACACTGAAGAGCCAAAAAAAACTGGTATAGGTGTGCGTATGCAAATAACAGAGGTCCTAAAACAATCAGAGTAACGCGATGCGGTTGGAAGCGCCTATATAAGACAACAAGCATCTGGCAAAGATGCTAGATCGGTTTCTGCTGCGACAATGGCAGGTTATCAANAAGACAACAAGCATCTGGCAAAGATGCTAGATCGGTTTCTGCTGCGACAATGGCAGGTTATCAATATTTAAGTGAGCTTGAACGTGGTGTTACAGTCGGCGCACGAGAGATGGGACATTGCATCTCCGAGGTAGCGATACAATTTGGATTTTNTATTTACAAATCAGTTGGCAGTGCGCTCTGGGCGACCGAGAATCACACTACCTCCCACTTGACCTTTACCTTAAGTGACACTGGCATGAACAGAAAACATGAAAAAAATGTGGATGGTTTCACGACGTATTTCAAGCAATTGCCCCGCACTGGGAAGCGATTTCTCAGACGATTGTGCAGTTTACCGTGGCGCAAAGCTAGGAAACATTTACGTCTGGAGTGAAGAGAACCCATACTTCTTTGAAGTATTGGAAGGCGAACCCGCCACGTGTGATGACGTGGGCTGAAATGTCTGCCACATTTCTTTGAAGATGCTGTGGATCATCACCACGTCACGCGACTGGTTTGTACTTCAACTGAAAGATCCAGGACTTTTCAGTCAAGTCTTGCTTCCGGCAGGACGAGTCACCACCTCATTATGCAGTTGGCTTAAGGGAATATCTTAGTTACTTGTTTCGAGAAGACTGGAAGTGGTTCTGCACAGGTGCCAGCGCCGCTAGTCCTGAGCCGTCATCGTGTGATAATTCATAGCTGGGATTCACCGAACATAAGTTGGCCACCAGTCGTCATAAGACAGTTGACGAACTTAAATTCGACGTCGCTCGAAAAGCATTTGTTTCAGCCACTCCAGTAATACTGAGGAGGTTTTTACATCACGCTTGGAGATCACGCTGTAGTCTCTGTTGTAATGGACCAGAGTAATTATTATGATGATCGTACTTGATGAAAAAAGGTGAAGTACAAAAACTTTTTATAGCATCTAGAACGGAAATACTCTTAAATTTTTATTAAAAATATACTTGTAAAAATTTATTTTTAAAAAAAATTTGCAAAAAATTCTAGCAAACCATTTTTTAAAGTTACTAAGTATATGCTTTCTTCTTTCAAATGCAAGTTAAATCGAACTTTTCTGGCAATTTAGGTAGCATGGATACTGTTTTTTTTATAGGACTCTGCTCGTTGTACAGTCAGGTGCGGTGATCCAATGAAAGCCTATCTCCTTTTACCATAAGGGGAATGGGTTAAGAAAGCAATACATTTACCCGATTTCAGTCATATGTTGTTTTTCAAAGGGTTTATCGAAATTTTTGGCACGACAGGTCATAATTAATAACTTTGAAAGCCCTCTTTCATTTTCAGATATTCACTGCCTTTGTTATTCTCGGATAAATGATGGAAGATAAGAAATAGGATATTATTTCTTATCTTCCATGAGTNTATTCACTGCCTTTGTTATTCTCGGATAAATGATGGAAGATAAGAAATAGGATATTATTTCTTATCTTCCATGAGTGTTTCGAGAATAATTAAGGCATTGAAAAGGTGTGAAAAGATGTTCGGTATTATTGTTATAGCGTGTCGTGCCAAAAAAGTTCGAAAAATCTTCTGAAAAAAACAATTTGTGACAAAAATGAGATAAATATACGGTTTTCGTGCACAATTCCTCTGTATGGGAACCTTCCCCATCATATGTNGTTTGTGACAAAAATGAGATAAATATACGGTTTTCGTGCACAATTCCTCTGTATGGGAACCTTCCCCATCATATGTATGGTATCATTGTTTTTTTGTTGATGTTTTGAAATGAAAATATTTAAAGTACCCTATACCCAACCAGTTATTGACCTGATACAGCAGTACAGGCAGAACGACTGAGCTACGAAATCATAATTACGTCACAATATTAATATTGCAACAATTTGGCAAAAGTAATAATTTGACATAAATATGAGTTTATAGTGCAGTCGTTAAGCTTATAGTGAGTGATGTGCAAGGGTACTTTCAAGATTGTTTTTTTTAATGTACACAAGTTAAAAAAACCAAGACTCCAACAAGGCGAGGGAAGGTTTCCCCTTAAGAGGACTATGAACTGAAACATTTTCTTTGAGATCGTTGTTTGCGCGAACAAGCATATGTCGGTAAATTAAAGTTTTCGAAATACGACTGTTTGCCAGAAAAAAAAGAAAAAGAAAAACACAATTACCTATGTCCATATCTCTTTACTTTTATCATAATAAGTGTATTCACGGAGAAAAATAGTTAAATATCGCATTTTAAAGCTTACCTATGCGGTTTACTTAAGCGGAAAAAAGAAATGTACGATTATACACGCGTAGTTTAATCTGCGGGCTTTCATCGCGCGAAATAAAGTCCCACCGTTACCGATCTAAAATCCACAGTACAGAATAACGACGGAAACACTGTACGACTTGCGCGTATAGTCTGTTCGCGGTTTCTTCTCACTTTTTGAATCAAACCTTTGAAAGTTCACCTCATTTATGACGTGTTTGGTTGCTTCTTAAATATGTCCACAATCACAAGCGTTTTATACTCGTGTTAATATAACAATACCTTATTTCTGATTAAATGGAACTTTCACTTATATTTTGTCTATAAAATACAATATTCCCTTTATAACTAATATGAATAACGGCAAAGAGAAAAAATGTGTGTTGGTAATGCCTAGTAAGAAATAATTCTTATGCAAAATATCATTACACTGAGTGCGCACGAACACGGTGCGTTGGCCGTATGGTGTAATTTTCTAAGCTTTGGTAGATGAGGCGGAGGAATATCCTGGAAGGAAGACTTCAGTATGGCTTCAGAAAAGTTGGAAGTAACCATGAATGGTCTATATGAGTGTTGAGGCGCAAGGGGTGCGTGTTAGTGTCGTCCGTATCACTCCCTCGCTTCTTAACATCGAACGCTCACCTAGTCCTCTAAGATGCCCGTCTACCTGGAGCTTTTTTCTACATTCGAGGCTGAGAGCCGCAGGAGCGATAAGGGCGACACTGCTTCGCGCATCAAGTACGACATTGCCACTAAACTCTGAACTGTAGCGTGCAGTGTTCTCGTCACACTGCATGTACCCAAGGAGAACGTAAGGAGCATGTAAGCGTGTACCTGTAGTACTTCAGCGGTGACCCCATTATATTATTGGTAGAGAGTCTGTAGGAAGGTTTAATGAAAGGCCCTTGAGTAGTTTTATATGTATCTGACGCGTATATTTTGAAATAGAACGCTTTNTGTAGGAAGGTTTAATGAAAGGCCCTTGAGTAGTTTTATATGTATCTGACGCGTATATTTTGAAATAGAACGCTTTGAAAAAGCCGTATTTAACCATTATGGAGAACTCTGATATTGCGTTTCTTATGTGTGTGACGTCTTGAAAGCACTCAACAGCCTTCCTCTGAAGTGTGTGTTCTTTTCGTCTGAAGTGTGTGTTCTTTTCGTAGAGCAGCACATTGGACGCAATAGTTTCGTGGAAAAGCGAGAATTTCGAAAATTCTGCAACGAATTTCAAGTGCCAGGTAAGCGGAAACCTTAAGGTCTTTCGTATAAAGAGAAGGAGTGTATTCNTTACACACGCTCGCGCGGACGTGGGGTCGGAGTGTCGGCCCCGGGTTCGCCGCCTTCCTAACTCCGGGAAGACATGCTACGGTGCCCCCGCGCCGCCCCAGGGGCCCCCGACGGAAATGGATTGACCCCCCTCCCCTCTTCTTCGCCGTCGAGGCGGCCGTTTGATTTGCATGCCGACACCCCCATCCCGGTCTTTCGTCACGCCACGTGCTGGCACCGTCGACTGTCCCCACTCGGCCCCGTACGGTAGGAGACGTAATTAATGTCGCGCAAGGAGCCATAAATTCATTTCCCCGTGCGTACATTAGCTTGCGTACGTTCACAAACAATTATTGATGACTGCCTTTTTCTGTCGGGCGATCTTCGACTGGTTAATTTCGCTGAACTTAAATGCAACCCACGTGAGAAGCATGGGAGTTGATTCGATGAAACATCGGCGAGTGAGTTTTACACAATTTTCTTTTGCGTCGATATTTATCCACACTGCCAAACATAATCTGCTCGAAATTCCAAACGAAGTGGCCAAACGCACTAGATTTACAACGGAACATGCTCTTCTAGTTAGCGCATAGTGTGAAGTGAACCTTACCGGGAGCCAGTTTATTCCCAACTTCGGGTAAAAGTGCCACATACGTTTATTCGTCTATTATTGCAAATAACTATCCATCGCTGACTTATATAATCTCTTGTGGGTCTAGTGGCCACGATGCCTGCCACGATGCACTGGTGATTTGGTATTTATACAATTAAGTAAACGATGTATAACTGAGGAGCTTAATTTCCTTTACGTAGATGTAAGTAATTTTGATGAAGTTCTTGAAGACCTTAGATGATAGAAGTAGGCTCTGGCGTGTTGATATATGCATCGTTAGAGATGGAACCAGTAACATATGCAACACTATTGAGACAATTACAAATACATATGTGCCTTACCCGGGAAACGAAACCAGAAGCCCTCATATGGTAAGCTGACATACATACAACCAATCGCACTACGGAGGTAAGATTAGGACCGTTAACTTCGGTTGTAATCAGTATAACGTTTTGTTATACAGAGCTTATTAACCTAAAATATTTGCAGGGCCGTCATTTTAATTATGTGAGTCACTTTAATCATGTAAGTTTACATGGCCCATTGCAACACTACATGTGTGAAAAATTTAGTGATAGTTAGTTGGCTGGATCCCGAAATGGGACTTAAATGTTCCATTTTTTCACCTGGCATTATCTTAAAAAAAGACGGACGAGCAAAGGGGCCCTTATAGCTATAGTTGATGCTTATAATGGATACTTTTGAGTTCTGTTAAATTGTTTAATATATATAACATGCCAATCGACATTATTTATAGGCCTTTTTCCACCACTCAAAAAATGCCTGACCCACTTAAAACATGTACGTCTACATGTCATACTGTAGCACTACTTGCGTGCAAAATTTGGCGGAAACGGTTGATTTATCCCAGACATAAGGCATAAAAAGGCCCATTTTCTCATGTGATACCATCTTCATAAAGTGCTGACAAAAATATTATGTAGTAGCACATTCGATGTTTGTCATGTATACTGCCAGCATATAGGTAAAGTTATTTGAAATTATTTGGGATACATTGCATACTTTCTTAAAATATTTCCATGATTGTTATGTTGAAAATTTGTGATTAACCCCTTAAGTCATATAGATTTAGATGAACTACAAAAGATAACTTGTCACCTGAATTTGGTGAGAATCGGACTATTGTTTCCCGAGATATGCCATACGTAACGTTGTTTACTTCATGTGGCGTTATCTTAGATTGACAGAGAAAAGAGGCTCTATATAGGTACATTTGATGGCTGGCATAGATGCTGCCAGTATATAAAGTTCAGTTGAAATTGGTTACGTGGTTTCCTACATATAGCATACCAAACTAAAATATTTAAATGCCACCATTTTAAAATTAGTTTCTGACTTATCGGTTGATTGTTTCCCGAGATATTACACAACGGCTTTATTTTCTGGTGAGGTACAAATGAGCTGGCGCTCCATCTATTCTGTACTACATGGTGATTCTCGTCTGAATGGCATCTTATCCATTAGTTTCGGCAGCCCGTGCTGCAAGAAGGGGATGTAGCGATTTGTGTTGATTCGAGATCACGAAAGAATGGTCCTGTTTTGTGGCCCTAAGTATACCGGTTTACACGCAGAAACATCGCTGGACTTAGAACGCAGAATCCCGCATCCCACCGATTCGTGTCGCTCAGGTAATATATTTTATGTAAATTCACTTTTGTGAACTCAAGCTTCGTCTGTGAATATCACCGTTGCCAAGATTGGCTCATGCAGCTGTTGACGTATAGTTACATGTCATGAGGGTGGAAATTTTTCTTCATAGGTAAGACTGGCTGGTTTTGAACGGCCTATTTCGCATGGATTTTAGGATGACCGGTGTTATAATCTTAACACTTGCTCAGTTATTGCCTCGTTGTTGAGAGATAAATCTCTTTGGGGATGAGATTTCCTATGTAGTGCACCTGTTACTCGAAGGTGGTACGCAACTCGTCCAAGAGTGTGATCCGTTGCAACTCTGCTTTGAGGGAATCTATCACGGTTAATATGGCATGCCTCTATTGCATTTTCAAGACTCTCCATCTAACATCATGTTCCAATAATCTGTGTTACAACACATAGTCGTGCACTGAAGACGAGTAGAGTAAGGACTGCCTGTGTAAGGGCATACAGGTGGTATGTGAGAATGTTTCATTTCATGTAATATGTACTGACAAAGATAGTTGAAATTTTGAAATTTTTTGCAAATGAACAACGTTCTCGGAAATATGTGGACATCAACAAAAACAGAACTCGTTTGAACAAGGATTAGAACCATGGTTATCTGACTTGGAAGCCAAGCATGATAACCATTAAATTATTAGAGAACGTTGCCAATGAAAATGCAGTAGCGTGATCATGATAGGCCCAGTTAGTAACGATGCAATAGTGGGGGTGTTTGCACGATGTAAACTTAAAGCAGAAATAAACTACTTACGTTTGTAATTCATATGCTTCAGTTATAGGGTAACTGTTTATATCGTCAACACTCCTCTTTAGACTCGTCCTACAAGATATATGTGTACATACACTGTGGCAAAACGGTGTGAATTGCTTGTGTGTATGAGTGTATGTATGCATGTGTGTATACAGTCATGGCCATAAATGTACATACATCTTAGCTGGGTGAAAACGCTACAATTTATTGCTGTTTGGCAAACAGTGAGACATTTTAATTTGAGACAGATGAACACTTATCCATAAAACTGAAAATACATATCAACATATAAGAGAAAACACTGCCATAAAAACACTAAATAAATGTACTAATTGAAATACATATCAACATATAAGAGGAAACACTGCCATTAAACATCTAAATAAATATATTCCTTCACTCAACATGTGTATCTGAGGCTGAAAAAAAGTGATCATACAGTAACAACGCAAGAAAAAAAAACACACATGTCTTCAATTAATACTTTTTATGCAGTCATCTGCTGTGGATGACCGCCCTCGATCTATTAGGCGTTAAATGCATAAGAGACTTGGTTGTTCCAGCTGCCATATTCCTCCATTCCTACAGGAGTATCTCTTTCAGTCTTTCAGTCTTGTCTTGCTGGTTATTTCATGTTTTCGTACCTTGGTTTCCAGTTCACTCCAGAGGTGCTCCATCGGATTAAAGTCCGGTGACTGGGGTGGGGTTTGAAGTGTATGTGGGGTGTGATATAATAACCAAAGACAGACAACCTCTGCCATGCGTTTTGGGTCGTTATACCGCTGGAAGTAATACACATTTCCAAGACCCAACATATGTTCATTCTTCTGAAAATCTCCCTTCAGTATGTCCAAATATACAAATCTGTCCATGGTTCCCTCAATAAATACCAGCTCTACCAACCCCGAGGCTGACATGCACACACAGACCATAACTCCACCACCATGTTTGACGGTATATTGCAGGTCCTGAGGCTCCAGCTCAGTTTTGGGCCTTCATTTTGCCACCATAATGAAGTACGTTGAATTCACTTTCGTCAGTAAATAGCACTGTGACCCAGAAGTCCGTGTCTTTGGGTTCGTAGCCCTGAGAAAAGACCAAGCTCTTCTTTTGGTTCTGTTTGCTGATGTAAGGCTTCTTTCTCGGTACCCTCGTTCTGTACCCTGCTCGGTTGAAAATCTACGGATAGTTCTAGGTGAAACTGGTTTTACGAAGTATGTGTGCACATGCGCTGCTACTTCACACGAGGTGTTTTTAGGTCGAGTCTTCATGATTCTATGTAGAGACCTCGTTTTTCTTGTACTTAGTTTCTGAGGACGGCCAGTCTTTCCTTGTTTATGAACACCTTGGGATCCTTATGTCGCTTGACGATCCTCTATACAGTCGCCCGAAGTCTTCAAATTATGTTTGCAATTTGGGAATATGATTTCTTCTTGTCATAGAAGTCGATAATAATGCGTCTCACTTCTGCTGTTGTTCCTTTGCGTTGTGGGCCCATGGTGGCTGTTTGCACTTCACGAACAACACACCCACTTCTCCGCTCACGCCACTGCGCTCGCAGTAAACAACTGTCAGGTGATGCATGCTGTACGGGGTCGTTTACAGTTCAATGACGCGTATTGGTTCACGCTGTATGATCACTTTGTCCAGCCTCAGATACACATGTTTTCGGAATACATTTTTTTATGTTTTTTGCGGCAGTATTTCCTCTTATATGTTTATATGTATTTTTAGTTTGATAGATAAGTGGTATCTATCTCAAATTAAAATATCTGACTCTTTGCCTAACAGCAAAAAATTGCAGTGTTTATCACACGGCTACGTTGTATGCACCTTTATGGCCATGACTCTATGTAAATAGACAGGATAATTCAGCTAAGATATTCACCCTAAATATATTCCGAACCGCTGAAGTTATCGAAATTTTGATTTCGAATTCACAAATGGCACTACGGGGCTCACAATACACCGTCTATGTCTGTCCCGAGATGTAATTAATTGCTGATATTGCGATACCAACTTAGGTTTTTTAAATGGGAATATACATATTTCTTCCAACATCATTACATGTTATTAAGCGGCGAGCTCAGTGACGTGATTATTTTGAAAATCTGATGAGCACTTTTTGAGATGTAAGGGGGTTTCATAGGTGTATGCATTTGACTGTAGCTGTGGCGGGGTATGTGGTGTCATTTACTGACTGGGATATGTCCAGCGGATAGTTCCCACCTTACCTCGCTGCACACATTGCTCGTGAAAAAAAGGAACGTATAAACGTACTCCGTCCATTGCAAAATACGATGTACTGCAAAGTTTCGACGCTTTTGTTGCATTGGTGTGGACTGTGAAACAGACACGATTGCTCGGTGAATTATTTGAAAACTATCTATGAACATCAAATGTAAAACACGCATTATATTTGCCTGTAGCTTCAACAACACCAACAAACAACCTTACACTTGCATTCGATACCTGTGTTACTGTATCACTAGCGCGTGCGTCACTTGTGTAGGAACACTCCGCTGGATGTCCCAGCGGACGATGCAACCTACCCCGCCACAGCTACAGTCTAATGCATACTGCTATAAACACACCCTTATATCTCCACATGTGCTCGTCGGGTTTTAAAAATAACCACGCTACTGATGTCACCACTTAATAACATNGGGGGGGTGAGTTGAAATCTATATGTACGTAATTACATCCTGGAAAATAAATAGACATAGACGGTGTCTTGTGAGTCCTGTAATGCCATTAACGAATTCTAAATCACATTTTCGATACCTTGAGCGGTTAGGAAGATATTTGGGTTAAATATCTTAGCTGAATAACGCTGTATATGTATACATACAAATTACAATTTTTCGTTTTCGATGGCAGAAAATTGTTATGTACAGTCTGGGAAAAACCCTGGTGAAAGCAGCCGCTCTCTTCGACGCGAGGAGGGCCATGCGCCGTTTTTGCGCGGAGGGAGGCGCACTCAAACCAGGGAACTTCAACGGGTGAGTAAGACACCAACACCAACAGGCAGGCAACCAGGCAGGCAGGTATATACCGGCCAGACCAGTAACGATATTTGGATGTCCTGACACACCAATCATTGGGGCTGCTCATTAAAATGCAGCCTCCGCTAGCACCAGCGGGTGATATTTCCCGCACGTCTCCCCCTCCTTGCCTCCCCCCACCCCTACTCAACGTTGGTAACAGCCGCCACCGGTAGCCAACACCACTGGAACTCCTCCGCGGGCTACCAGCAGACACGCGGTCAACACGTGAACGCTTCTCAGGCATTCCTTCTGCGCACGCCTGTAGACTACTGTTAACGATGTTAAACTGATTTGCACAAGCTATTTATTAACATCTAAGAACCATGTTTGTCTCGCTGTTGATTATTTCTGGTCCGTCATGTGTCCTTCTGATACATGTAGACGTTCACATTTCGATCAGCATCCATGCGTGAACTACGAGACGCTCGGCCATCTCATTTAACCTGCTGGATGAACCATTTTTTTTTCTGCACCCGTCAAAGTTTCGCCTATCCTGCCCGCCTGCGGTAGTATTGAAGGTTGACAGCATCATGGTTTGTTGGCGGTGTTTTGCTTGTGACGATAGGTGACTTTGCACTTTGCGTCCACAGTACGAAAGTGCCGCCTTTCCGGTGTTACAACTGTGAAACGAAACAGTGAAATTTCTTTAAGCACTAACATATTTCTGCTACGCAAATTGTTACTTGAAACCGTTAAAAATATAAATGAAACCAATTTCACCAGCCGCCAATGTTACTTATTAAATTTTTATTATTTCGAACGGCTTTTCGGTTTATTTAAAACTTAAATAAAATTTTTTTCTTGCAGTTACTTTTTGTCATTTCTCGCCATCTCCAAATTTCTGCCGCTTCGATGCTCATCTTCTGCTTTGCAAAGGTGCATATTTCAATTTATAGAAGTAACGTGATTCGTGGAAATTGTTACGCTTGATATTTTATGCCATGTGTGTTCACGTGCATGTTTCTAAGAATATTTCTCTTAACTATGACGCTTGTCTTGCCGGAACTGTTTTTCTCTTCACTTCTGCTGAGCAACTATTGTCTTAAACAGTTATTCTACTTAGGCATCAAAAATGATTTGTTTCCCCACCTTTTCCCGTCAGCTATTGGCATCTCATTAACTATAATTTTGTAAGTGGTATTTCCTTATCCGCGTAACAGATTCAACTTTAACGGTCGGTTACCTGATCTCGACGTCATTCAAATATAGGATGATGATTGTCTGTAAACGTACAATTCTTCCAAAGTGGATGAAGGGTGAACTTTTTATGCCCTTACTACGGCCCATGACGTTGACAGTATTTCAGAGAGTTTAGGCTGGGAAGCACTTGGGTGCAACTTGGCTCTATAAACTCAGTACTGCTGGAGGTTGAACGCAAATTTCCTCAATGTGACGACCTAGCCACATTAACACATCTTATTGTGTATATACACCTGGGACAATTGTTTAAATGATTCTTGCTATGGGGGTAATGAATTTTTTTGAACAATTATGGACATTCGCAATTGCAAACACTTCGATGTAGTTTCAGAAAACCTACTAGGCAAAAAATAAAACTTAGATTTAGAAACAAATATATAAATTAAATAAATAGGAATAAAGGAGCCTGAGTCGTCGATGTTGTGTCGTCCAACTTTACATCATTCCAGCCATTGTGTTAGGTTGTGCTGTCTTCGCTGTTCATCCAGTTTTTGTAATATTATTCATATTCCTTACTTGTTGTTTGTCTGTTTGTCCAACAGTTCTGGTTGTGTTGTGTTATTTTTTTGGTGTCATCTGACTACATTCCTGCTCTGAATTATAAGTATGTTACATTTCCTTTGTGTTGTGTCGTTCTGTCATTTGTTCTCTGACTTAATTCATTCTTGGAATTAAACGTATGTTACATTTTTGTCAACAACAGCTAAATCAGGCTCGTTCATTCCTATTTTTTTAAATTTATATTTTTTTAATCTAAGTTATTTTGTTTTACCTAGTAGGTTTTCTAAGACTTCATCGAAGTGTTTGCAATGGCGTGTTTCTATAATTATTGAAACAATCAGTGTGGAGCTGATTTCCGTATTTTAAGGCGAGAAGCATGCGAGTAATAAGGGTGACACTGTCACGTGCATCGAGTGTGCCATCGCCGCTACGCGTAAGGCTCTAAACTCGCATGCAGCGTGTACCTATGCGACTTTAAGCTGAACCGTGGTATTTTATTTGTGGAAAGTCTAAATTCAATTCGAAGCCCAATACTAGTTTCGCAGGAATCCATCCAGAATATTTTAAGGTATAACACTCTGAAAATGTAGTTTTAGGTTATGTTGAAGATTTTCTTAAAAGTGTTTGCAATAAGCGTAATCTGTTGAAAGTTGTATTCCACTCTAGTCTAAAATGTTGTTTATTTTCACTTCCAAACCGATTGTGCACACGAAAAATAAATTTATTGGATTTATAAGTGTGCATTACAAACACAGTAACCCAGTTCGCACGCTAGGTATACGGGCGCCTTAAAGACAATATACGTGTTTTTATACAATTTTTTTAAAATGAAACTAACACTTCGAATGATTTGCTTTAGGTACTCAGCGCACATTTGGTTAAAACACCAAGTTACTATAACTAAGACTTATATCAAGAAAGTGTTATTTGAATGACTTTTACCAAAAAATTGTAAAGCTATCTTGCTTGTGATTGATAAAGTGTGTAAGGCATGATTCCACAGTTTAAAAAAAGTTTTTATACCCAACCTTTACAAGGATAACGTTAAAAGTTGTGTGATGTTTGGTAAGAAAATAAGTTAGTTAAAATTAAGGGTAGTCATTTTATACGGATAAATTTATATTAAAAGCAAATGTAACATAATCTTTTATGGTAAATTGAAATATTAAAAAAAAAATTTGATACATTTTTGTGTGCATTTACAAAAACCTATGTGCGTTAATTATATAAAATAACTTCTAATGATTTATACCAAAGTTAAAATATTTAGCATTGTCACTGGTACGACGATTGATAATAAAAGAGTTGGGAGCATATATAAAGTAAAATTTGCATGCCATTTTCTTTGCCGATCCAGGAACACAAATCTGAAAAAGCACGCTGTAATCACTCTGGTTTGGAAAAAAAAACCTGATTTAATTTACAGGCTGAGAAATAGAATTACGCCAGCATGGCTCAATTATTCGTACTGGGAGGTTAATATTATCTAAAACATGAACTGGAATCCATGACAATTGAAGAGATCAGATTTGCATACCAAATGGCAGAATTCCTCTACCAGCACCCAGGCTCAATACCAGTGGGGATCCGTAGGCCTCTAGAACGGGAAAACAAAAGAATTTTGTGTACTTTTCCGAAGGCAGCCTCCATCCAATCTGGAGTCCCGGGTAATCATGGATGTGTGTGTCGCTTTTAGTCCACCTTCCTCTGCAAAGAGTTGTGAGAATGCATTCATCTGTGTTTTTGTGCGTGTCCAAAAATAATAACGGTTTCTGTGGAATTTCTCCCTAAAAGCTTCACTAATAGTGTCTACTATATGTGGATAGGTAAAAAAAAAAAGTTACAATTGTGTAGTTTTCAAAAATATCGATTGCTTATTTTCAAATTTAAAAAATAGGAACAGTTCAAATTTTACTAGTGCAATATCATATCTCAAGAACAGCAACAACCGAAGTAAACCAACTTAATATTCTGGTAATTTTTGTGAAAGATTTTTATTTAGAAATAATTTGCCTTTACCATCCACCATTTCGGAATATATTGCCATATTTTTGGACACAATCCGGGGATACTTTTGAGAATTTTCATCTCTTTACATTACTTATTATAATGTGAACTTTTCCATCATCGTATACCAATATAGGTCTGTGTATGTATATTTTTCCGAGCCATGAATTTTGCACCGGATATAATTTCTGGTGTGCAACTTATCAGAACATTATTTGAATGTTGTCTTGATGTTTGTAATCACTGTTGATACTGACAGACTTCGTCAACTCTGCTGATGATGGTCTAATTATTTAGATGTTCGCTTGCATGAGAATTATTGCTCCAAAGATGCTTTACTTCGAGGTAAATATAAAATCAATTTCATCAGTTTCTATAGCCCTACAAACAGTTAGTTGATTTCTGAAAAAGTGGCAGTATGTTTCACTAAATTCCTCTATTTTGGAATATTTCTGTAGTCTAGTTATTTCATCGAAGTAAACATTTTCATCCAAAATAACTTCATTATTCTTTCCGACGAACTTAACACAATTTCTGTCTTTTCTATCTCTAGGGCTTAAAAATAGCAGAGATTCAGGTTCATGAAAGACGTCAAATCTACTCAACAGGATTTCAAATAATTGGCAGTTGTTTCATAGGCCTCCTGTAATTTATTTAAAATTTCAAAGTGGAAATAAGATCAACTCCTGAGTGTTCCAAAATTTCTTTAGATTTAGTAGGTATGAATCTTCTTGTTGCCAAGTGGAAAGTACTCGAATAAAATCAGTTACAATTTGGCGACTTGACTAAAGTCAAATGTTCCGATTCCTTTTTAATCACAGTGTCTTTAAATATTAGCAATGGAGAATATGTAAAAAGCATTCGAAAATAGGTTGAAGGTTGAAAAAACGTCTTTATTATAAAAACGGAGCACGGCTCATTTTCGGACAGAAAAAAAGGGGGCATCAAATAGTTTACGTAACATTTCCACTGCTGGTAATTAATTCAGCCACCTTACCCTAGTGTAAGAAAGAATTTATTTTTACTGCAAGCAAAACATTCACGAAAATCTCTTACTTCCTCTACTATGTGAAAGTTACCATATTAACAACTGAAATAACTACACATAAAATCAATTAGGAAAATTATTTTTCATATGATTATCAATATTTTCTTGCTTGAAACTATTATAATTATGATTTCCCTACTTGACAAAATTTGTCTTGCAAAATGTGCTTTCTGAAGCATCCAAATTGTAAATACGCTTAACTTAAGATGAAAAGTAAACTATT
The DNA here is from genome assembly GCA_002778355.1 of Clitarchus hookeri. Lineage (NCBI taxonomy): Eukaryota > Metazoa > Arthropoda > Insecta > Phasmatodea > Phasmatidae > Clitarchus > Clitarchus hookeri. The sequence continues at coordinate 777,633 of NQII01000360.1, read as the reverse complement.
ATTAAACTATTAAAAAATATAAAAATAAGTAAATTCGAACAAAAAAAGGGGCTGCGGTGGTGTAGTGATTAAGACTACTCGCTTCCAACCTAGATGAACTCCGCTCGATTCCAGGCAGGGTAACTCCCGGATTTTCACATGTGGCGAAACGTGCCGGACGATGCCGCTGGTCGGTGGGCTTTCTCGGGGATCTCTCGTTTCCCTCGTCCTTGCATTCCGACGCTAATAGGTACTAACCTCACCATCATCGGCTCTCAAGACCTCGGCGTTAAGAGCCGTCCAAATATTTTCACTCACTCACTCAGCCAACAGTCGCCGAGCGTCGCCAGAAGTTTCGCAGAAGAAGGAGAGGGCACGCGGCCGCGATCAGGCGGAAGTAGCGGACAGGTTGGCCAACACGAGAGACCCGAACACGAATCTGGAACTCTGGGCAATTCGCCCCCCGCTGCGTGTGTTGATTGTAACGGGGAAGCATTCCCGAAGAGGCCCCCGTATCGCGACAGCTGCGGCCACCGTAACTCGCGCATTTTATGTGGCCGCGGCTTCCCAGGGGGGCTTTCCCCCCCTTTCCTCTTAACAAAATACGGAGCCGTGCTGTCAAACCCGGTCCAAAACATGCGTAAAGCTGCTAATCTCGTTTATTACGTTGAAACCCGTAAAAAATGTACAGGATCATCGAAAAATAACGGTAAAATTTTAAAAAATTACAGCTTCGAATCTATTTGACAGATTTGGTTGGTTCTTGCAACAAAATGTACATATGGGATAAAAGTATTTCTTACCTTAAAATGGTTCGATGTGAGCTCCGTTGATAGCTCTGCATATGTTCAGGCGATATTCAACCTCCATCTACGTATTCCGGAGAATTGTCGGTGTAATTTTCTTAATGGCAGCAGTGATTCTCTGACGCAAATACTTATAATCTCTAATCTTCACAGCGTAGACAATGCTCTTGACATATCCCCAAAAGAAAAAGTCTAGAGGAGTAAAATCGGGGTTTCTGGCAGGCCAAAGGATACGGCCACCTCTCCTGATCCAACCGTGTGGATACCTCGCGTGCAGGGCATTGCACAAGGCTAGGCTCCAATGCGGCGGTGCGCCATCTTCCTGGCAGATTACACTGTCGCCACTTTGCGGTTCAATATCCTCAATCAACGTATAGATACATGTTGCCTGTGATCGGTTTTTCAGCGAACACGAAAGGCCCTACAACTCGAACATGCATCAACCCACGAATTCAGTTTGGGAGAGTCGCGAATGCGTTCATGAGTTGCGTTAGGTTGTTACGATCCCCAGATTCTGCAGACGTGACGATCAACACAACCATCAACGCGAAAAGTTGCCTCGTCACTGTACGGCACCCGATTTGCATAATTTATTTCCGTGTCCATTTCGGTTAACACGAAAGCAGCGAATGCGAAACGTTTGGGCCGATCTTCCAGCTTAATCTCATGCCTCAATTGAATCTTGTAGGCATACAATCTCAAACGTTTATGAAGAACCTTTTGCGCGGTAGTATTCGAAATGCAAAGCTCCAAACTGCTTTGCACAGTCACTAGACTCGAACTCCGCGAATCACAGAACACACTGTGCTTTCTGCTACACAGTCGCCAATCTCACTGAAGGGGTCGGCGCAGATGCCAGATAGCGCGCTCACCCCTGCCACAATATCAAGGTCGATGTGCAACTGTCGGACCCCCCCCCCTCCCAAAAAAAACTTTTGTCCNGTCCTTCCACTACAATTTTGTACAAGAATCAGCTAACTCCGTTAAATAGTTTCGTCGCTATAAAGTTATGAATTTGTACCATTATTTTTTGATGATCCTGTATAAATAAATAAAACCGAGCGTGGTAACAACTTGTACTTGCACTCGAGAGGACCCGGGTTGGTTTTTCGGTCCGGCCATCCTTCATGATTTCTGTTTTCCATCATTTCCCGAAATCACTCTCGCAGGATGCTGGGAGAGGTCTTTTATGACATGTCATGGCTGGTTACTTCCTCGTTTCTCACTCTCTGAGCAACTTGCTCCGTCTTTAATGACCTCGCTGTCGACGAGACCGACCTACCTACTTACCATAAGAAATATGACTTGTATACGTTGAAACTTAAATTCGTGTTCGTACAATTTTGGGAACGCGGTGGTGTCGTGTTCGGACTACTCGCTTCCCACTACGGTGAACTGGGTTAGATTCCTGACACGCTTACTCCTGACCTTCGAGATGTGGTAAATGTGGCGACGTTGCAATTGAACGATGGTTTTTTTTGTGGGTATTCCTGTTTTCTCCACCATTGAATCCCGTCGCCGCTCCATTTACACCTTGTTTAACTCATCTGCGCTTAATGCATCTTGATGGTCGGCTCCACGAAAATCTTCCACTTACTCCAACAACGCTATTCTTGACCAACATGTACGTGACGAGTGGACGTCTACAAATTGGCGTGTCGAGTGCAGAAGGCCTCTAGCATTTATTTTAGTATTTTAGCAGGAGAGTAAGCACAGCATATAGGTTTTTATTTTACTCGTCACGTTAAGAAATTAATACGGACAATTGTTTTTATTTCACGAAGCACTGTTTTACCAAAACCAAGTTTATTCATTTATAGTCGCGTATGAACGACTGAACCTTAGACAAAGCGTCAACTGCGAGGGAAAATTTTTTTCTTTCTTGCATGTGCATGCTCTCTTACGCATACGAAGTTTGATGGAGATCCAATTTATACTATTATTGATATTTTATACGCGCGCGAAGTACAGTGTATCATTTTTTACGAATGTCCCGTACAGCCAGATACACCATACATTTGAGAACGAAGGTAATTTTACGACGAGTAATAAGTCAATTCATAACGAAGAGTCCCAAATACATACAACATGCAGACTAGGCAACACAAATCTCTCCAGCAATGCAGAAATCGTAAACAAGTACAGGCTATACAGTAGATGCCCTACGCGCGATAGCAGGCCCGAAAAACAAACTGTGTAATGGCTGTTCGTGGATAAGTGGAGACTTCTGCAAACTCGCATTAGTTCCTCTTTTCCGCATGCTGGAGAAAACATTGAGGGTCCCTCGCCCATTGATGTGTCCTTGCAGTGAGCGGTGACAGCTCCGGTTCTGTCCTGGATAGACGGTAGTTCCAAAACGTTACTCCGAGAGTAAAGTAACAGAGAGTAACAGCTGAGAAAAGCAAAAGTAAACGTGGTTTCGGAACGAGCATGATGTAAATATCATTCCGTGTTTACAAATATGTACTGATTAGGCAACCAACGTAAATTCCAAACAATGTGTGTCCATTTTCCCTAATTATTTATTTTTTAATATATCTGTTATATACATAAACAGCTTTACTTGCGATAAATTAATTATAAACGTAACGTCTAAAAATACAACCTTCATAAAAGTTAACTTTTAAATAAAAATACGGGTTTTATCAATTGTCATTTCTAATTTTTCCGTGTTGTTTGTAAACAGAATGTCCATATTTCCTTTAGATTTGTTTAGTTCTACTAAACTTTCCGCCAATATCAGTTTACCCTTCGTTACTCGCTGAAATAGTGCGTGTAAAAGATTTGCTCGGCCAAGATACTCAAAGTATTTATTCTGCAGTTTTGGGACCCTGCCGAGAGCAAGTAAAACATTTTTTCAAAGTGTTTTGGTACAGCCAGAGAGAAAAGTTTACTCGCAGAGTAACGTTTTGGAACGCCGCCCATAGGTGAGAATGGGAGATGCAAAGCAAAGAGTCTGACATCTCATGGCGGATTTCCGAACCCGTGGAATGGCGATAAACCATTTGGCTTTTATCTTTCACGTGTATAACGGTGGAAGAAATGTTAACATAAAAATCAACATCTGGCGGTACTGTTTAGTTTTCCAATTTAATTCACCTGCTTGAATACTTTTTCTTTGCAAAAAATTCTTTAATCTATGTAAAGAATTGTGCCAAGAAGCTGATTTATTGTAAACATGTTTACGAACAGTTTTCATTTTCATATGCCGAAACTTCTGTCAAGAATATTGTATTCGCGCATAACTAACAAGACACACTTTACCGAATATAAAAATTCTCTGTTCTGCATTTCAAATTCTGTATATCTTTTTGCCCCACTACAGTGATTTCAATCGTCATCGTAGGCATGGAAACAACCTATGATAACGGAGCAGATTAGGCCTATGGCCTACACATTGACAGAGTCATACAAAGTAATGTTATTATTTTTAATTCAAATCGTGATTTTATTATTGACAAGGCATTATTGGTATACAGATTTTTAAATTATTTATCAAGCCGTTGCGGCTTTTTACAAATATCTTCATGTGATACACTTTCCGTTACTTGCTTCCATGAAAAATTAGTTTACAAAGAATGTTCGTAAAAAAAGAGCTGAACTTAATATTGAAAAACTACAATGTTGCATTCAATAAAAAACCAAATTCTTACTTAATTATATGCATTGTGAACAGTTAGGAGTTCTTTGCATCGTAGCGTTGCAAAATAAAAATAACCCCTTCATTCTAGTTTATCTAGCTGGTAAAATATTATAATTTTTTTAATTAATTCATGTAATTGAGCAGTTTTTAAAATAAATTTTCATGTAAACTGTATTATCATAGTGTGCTTATATTTTTTCAGTTGGAGTACAGTATATTATATAAGGCCAATTTTGCTTCGTACACAATTTTATCAATACTGTAGCATATAAAATTAATAAATGCTTTATTTTTATTTTGGAAGTTATATTTTTATGGCAACAATCATTATTGATAATCACTTTTCGTCACAGCGTCTTTAAATGAGTGTTCCGAACAGACACCATGGCGACTTTTCTAACAAATTTTGCCTTAAATTAACTACATTTAACGTGTTTCTTATTAAATAGTTTCTCCCCTTTGGTATTTATTCTGTAATTATAAGCTACGAGAAAAATTAAATCCAGAAAGTATTTGGAAACAAAACTAACCACGCTTTCTCATTTGCCTAGCACATGAAAAAAAAAACATTTTTGTAGTTTATTCGCGGTTTCTTCACAATTTTTGAATCTAACATTTGAAACATCACCTCATTTATGACGCGTTTGACTGTTTTATAAATGTGGCATGTATTATAAATTTTTTATACTTGTGTCAACATAAAATTGCCTTATTTTTGGCTGGATTGAACTTTTATTTATATTTTACTTACTATTCAAAATAATTCATTTATAATTTACATGCATGAAGCCGGAGAAAAAGTAGGCGTGTTGGTAATGCCTAGTACGAAATAGCTGTTTAAAAAAAATGATTGCACTGAGTGTGCAAGAATGCGGTGCGTTGTCCCTTTTTGTGTAATTTTTCTAGACTTGCTGTATTTCAGTTTTGTTTGCGTGAGGCGGAGGAATATCCTGAAAGTAGAACTTTAGCAGGGCTTCAGAGAAGTGGGAAGTAACCACGAACGGACTGCATCACAGCTAGACGCGACGGTGCCGCTGCTGGAGTTACTTGGCGCCTGTCGCAGCACCTTGGCCGGACTACAAAGTTCCCGGTGGAACCCGGCGCTTTCCTCTCCAACCTCCCCTCCTGGTGGCCGATACCTATTTAAGGTTGCACCAGGAGCACTAACTTTCTAGTCTTACGTTAACTCTCTCGAAACAAAATCTAAATCGGCACTTTTCCATCTCGAGGAACCACTTTGTGTTTTAGAAACCGCCATGCGGGCCAAAAAGTATGCTAATTGCCGTTCGCTCCTACCGCGCCTGCGCAATGCCTTCTTTCACGTCATATTGCGCATGGCGGTGAAACCCATTAACACTTCCACGACCCAGTGCGACCGAGTGTATGGCCGGACCACAGGTGGATGTGGGTGCCAGAGCCTCGGTGGCTTTGCGGGAGAGCACCGAAAACGCAAAACAGCACCGGCCTTGCTGATTGCGTCTGGCCAGCTGCTGTGTTAGCTGGGAGTGGCTGCACTGATCGAGCATATCTCAGTCCTTCGCTGGTCGGGTCCTTCGCACAAGATTCGGCCCGCGATCAGTACTGCTATGAGGATATCCATGCGCGACAGATAGCGTGTTGTTACCTCGTCTCTTCTTACATGTATACAAAAATTCACCCTGCTGTCGACCTCGTGACTAGTATTCACGCGCAAGTCAACTTACAGTGTTATATTTTCACAAGCAGGACTAATTTTTGGTGAAATTTATACTGTTGAAAGTAAGTTTATTGTTCACCAGTTCGTGAATTAAAAGGAAGACGTTAAGACATTGCAGTACTTCTAATTTGCCGTCAAAATAACGATAAATAAATATTTATTTTAAAATGTATATATTGATAACGAACTAGCTTTATATATGTAAACTTTTTTTTTCAATGCCTCGACGAGAAACGGAAATCAAACCTTCGAAACAATGCTATAGTGTACACTAGTAGTAATTTTTATTGCAAAACTGATTTGTAAACATTATAAATCATAAAAAAGAAATAATTCTTGAAAATAACTGACTTCCACAGGGCCTAAAGCACACAGTTAAGGTTTTCGAGCGGGCACGCTCTGCCCTAGTCAAGGGCAGATCTCACTACGAGATTATTAGCATGCGAACAATCTCGTCACAACACACACTGCTTGCGAAGGCGTCACGGGTGCGCAGTTATCTCGTCCGGTGTAAGGAGGATATGTCCTACTTTTTGCGCATTTTTTTGCGTCGGGCCGGATTACTCGTGGTGATCAAAAAAATATCAGGAATTTTTGACCTGGTAAAAAATAATATTAGTCTACATATTATTTTGATAATACTAATTTTTGTGCAGAAAAACTTGTTATACCTGTGTAGTCAACATTCAATTGATATTCGCAAAAAAAAAGTTTGTTTGTTATTTCTTTAAAAAAACACTTTTTCAACAGAAAAAAAATTTTATCGGGCAGGACTGCCATAATAATTACTTTAGTTGCATATAACAAAAATTTGAATTTATTTTTAACACATATTTTTAATTATTAATTTTATGCGCATCCTTTTCAGTTATAAAATAATAACTTCCGTAACTAAAATGGACGCTCATAAAATTAATAACTTATAATATTTGTGCATATTACTATTAGATTTTATTATGTACAACCAAAACATTTAATGATGGTCTTGCTTGATAAACTTTTGTTTTTTTAATGTGCCTTCTAAAGCATTCAAAATGGAAATACGCTTAAATTTGTATTTAAGATAGACTCTTATTAATTAATTTTTTTTACATTTAATTGAGGAAAATTTTAGCAAAATATTTTACAGCGTTACAGATCATAATCAAACATTAGAAAAATTTACCCATGTACGACGTGTGTGGTCGTTTCCTAAATACGTAAACCATCACAAGCATTGTGTGCTTCTGTTAACACAAAAATATATATTTTTTAGTTAAACTGAACTTTTAGTTATAATATATCTATAAATTATGGTATTTCATTAATAATCAATAAGAAAAAATAGAGAAAATATATTTGTTGGTAATGCCTAGTATTAAATATCGCTCATGTAAACATATTACTGAACTTAGTACGCATGAATGCGGTGCGTTGTGCCTTTGGTGTAACTTTCTACACTTGGTTAAACTTGCTTGCATGAGGTGGAACAATAGCATGAAAGAAGTTTAGCAGAGCTTCTGAAAAGTTGGAAGTAACCATGACTGGACTGTAGCGGTGAAAGGGATTCGTTTTCGCCGGCCTTGAGCGTCGTTGTGCAGTTTAGTTAGAAATTCCCGTTCTTATGGCTGCTCACAGCTTCTTAGCAAGGTTGTTTGCCGTGCTCCGACTGAGGTTGTCTGGCAGCTAAGGCCCGATCGCATTGAAGCTAGCGTGGAGCTCGTTGCGTTAACTTTGCGTTGTCGTTATGTTTACGTGTATATCGCGTAGCAGAGTATTCATATTAAATTAAGAGCGACGTAAAGTTAAACTTTCCATGCGAGAAGTTGGACCCAACTTCAATATAACGCCATTAAGTCGGAATTGTAAAACAGAAAACCACGAAAAAAGTTAGCTAAGACGTGAATAAAAAACGATATTACATGGTTAGCTCAGTGAATCCGTGTTCCAATTGACACTTTTTGTTAACAAAATCGTCACGTGACCCGTTTTGTCTACAAAATCTATGACGTATTTTTGCAATTTCCGTTTTGCGTTTTGTCATCTTCGAAGCTGACAAATTAAAAAATACTAATTACCAAACCACTGCTATATTAGTTTTTTTCTGTTTGAAACGTTTAAATACACATAGACTAGGTTATAGGACTAAACAAATGTGTTTTGTACTAACAATATTTATTCACAAATCAAGCTGTTGAAACATTCTTGAAATACGTATTTTCTCATGGCAGAATTTTTGTTAAGAAACAATTTCACATCATATTGGTTTCATTTCGTTAATTTTTAATTTTCAACGGCCCTTGAAAAACTTTCTGTGAATAATTACTGTTTATTTTAAGACTTCGTGTACTNTTCTGTTTGAAACGTTTAAATACACATAGACTAGGTTATAGGAATAAACAAATGTGTTTTGTACTAACAATATTTATTCACAAATCAAGCTGTTGAAACATTCTTGAAATACGTATTTTCTCATGGCAGAATTTTTGTTAAGTAACAATTTCACATCATATTGGTTTCATTTTGTTAATTTTTAATTTTCAACGGCCCTTGAAAAACTTTCTGTGAATAATTACTGTTTATTTTAAGACTTCGTGTACTTTTTATTTTGGAATAATGAGAACATCAAAAGAATAGCAGCATGGCGTTCTAGACAGNCTTTTTATTTTGGAATAATGAGAACATCAAAAGAATAGCAGCATGGCGTTCTAGACAGTTGAATGTCGTGGTGTTCCAACTAAAATTTACAAAATGCTAAATACAAATTACGAAAAACTAAACTCGAAGCGAATTAGAACACGGCCTGACTTGCGAATGCAAGAGGCTACCCTTCGCGCCCAATCCCCACCAAGGGTTGTACATTTTAGTAACGTTATTTCGGGTTATCTGTTGCGAAGTGTTTGTACGGTGAGTGAGTGAAGAGATTTGGGCGGCTCTTAACGGCAAGGTCTTGAGATCCAGTGAGGATGATTGAGGTGAATATGGAGCAGCGCCGGAATGCAAGGGCGTGGGAAACCGGAGATCCCCGACAAAACCCGCCGACCAGCGGCATTGTCCGACACGATTCCCACATGCGAAAATCCGGGAGTGACCCGGCCAGGGATTGAACACTTCGCCTTGGTGGGAGGTGAGCAGGCTAACCGCTCAGCCACCGCGGCTCCTGTTTGTACGGTGTTACGTGATGACGGATATTTAACTGTTTCCCCTATTTATTACGTGATTTTCCCGTGAAGTTCTTTGGAAATGTTCCCTTATTTGTAATAAAATTTCCCTGAACTTTTTCATTTTTATTNGTGATTTTCCCGTGAAGTTCTTTGGAAATGTTCCCTTATTTGTAATAAAATTTCCCTGAACTTTTTCATTTTTATTTTCGTACCAAATGGAATAATCCAATATTGGTAATGTAAATTTAACACAATTTCGTAAGGCAAAATTCCCATAAATGTAAGTACACTGTTTTTCCTTTATATGCTAGGGAATTTTCGGAATCAAAAAAGTGCCGTACGTAGTTGGGTAAGCCGATGTGCAATTATTCTGAGTTCAAATGTTGCAACTACGTAATTTGTTGGCATATGCCGTACTTGTATTCAGCGCTTGTGAACAACTTTCTGCGTACTCCAATATATTGACATANGTAATTTGTTGGCATATGCCGTACTTGTATTCAGCGCTTGTGAACAACTTTCTGCGTACTCCAATATATTGACATAAACCATTCATGTCACACTGAGAAAAAAAAAAGTAGTTGTTGAATCATACAAAGTCGATTTGGCGCAACAAAATTAATTGTTTGTATTGGGGAAATGAAATATTTTGTTGTTGAAAACAAATTTTTTTTGTTCTTATTTGGTTGTCCCAAACTGTACGATTTGGTTGGTACAAATAAATATTTGTCTGGCTCTATACGTGCATTAAACAGTTGTGGTTAATATAAATAAAAATTAAAGTACGGCCGAGAGTCGAAGCTAGTTCGTTTGCAGCCGACTAATATACCGTAGCAACCTGACTGCTGGTGAAATAAGTATGTACATTAATACATACCATTCAAGTACTGGATAACGTGCGTGGATAAATATTTCAATATTTACAACTATACATTTTAGTTTCCTTTCAAACTTGTTTTATTTGGATTTTTATACTATTATTAGAAATCAATAAACGCACTAACAAACGCTGTTACTATCCTAATTGTTACAAAAACTACAAACCAACTCTGGAGTTGTATTTACGACCGAAGACAATCAAATGAGTGGACATAGAAATATATACAGTTGATTTGACTAAATACATACGGCAAAGATTGTTGCCCATATAATATTTTTGGGCCCAGCGGTTTTGTTTGTTCCATCATGAATTTTGTTAGATGAACAATATTAATTTTGTTGCTTTTCAAGTTTTGTTTCTTGAACGAAATATTTTGTTGCGGCAAATAAATATGCTTTCGGCTCTGTACAAGCAAATAATCTGTTGGCTGGAACAAACGTTTCTCTCAGATCAAAGAGGCGTATAAAATTTCACAAATTAGATTAGCCGCGAGGATGCCTTACTGTGTACGATCCCGCTCATAAATATCATTCATATGCAACGTGTCGACAACCGTGGAGAGTGACTGAAGGGGTTAAATTTGGCGTAAGAAACTTAAATGTTTTATAAAATATACGTTTGATTTTCGTGACTTTGGGTTGATGTTATCTTGAACCATAATGATCCTATATTTTGCTGCTGCGGATACTTAACGGCGTTGCCAAGTTTATTTATGTACTAAGTTTGATCCACATTGGTGCAGGTTCTGGTTGTTTCAGGAGTAAGATATTGGATGTTAAGATTTTTTATGTTTTAAAAATTAGAGCCGGATAAAATTAAAAATTTGCCTCTACATTTGTTTAGTTTATTTACTCCCTAACGCTAGTTGAGTACCGTTTTTAAAGAAATATGTAGCTGGATTCGCAAAATATTTTCGGTGCGCTAAATTTCATAACGACAGCTTTAGCAATAACGTACATTTATAATGGATCATCTTATTTCAAATGTAAGGACATTATTTTTGTATTGAAAACGTAATCGTTTTATATCACTTTATATTATCGAGCAGTAACCCGTGAAAATAGATAAACAACATGTAAGGGAAGCAAATTCCACTTACATGTAAAATAAAATTACATAAAAATTTGTGGTAAACTTACGTGAGAAGCAAGGGTATATTATTTTACTCTAAGCGACAAGAACCTGGCAAAAATACAGGAAAATTACATCGGAAAAGGGAGATATTCTAGAAAATCACCCGACCATCAGTATCGTCCGGCGCGATTCCCACGAGTGAAAGTCCGGTGATCAGATCAGCCCCCTGGTGGGAGTCAAACCAGGTCCGCCACGGTGGGAGCCGAGCGCTCTAGCCTCTACGTCACCGCGTCCCCTAGAGGGCAAGGAGGGCACCCCCCAACAGTCACACTTGGGTGGTGGGGGGAGAGACTTAACAGGGGGGCGCAACAAGAAAGCAATAAGCAATAGTATCATAACCTATGTGTGGCCATGAACTTACTTTATATGTAAGGCGATCAATGCCAGTAGCGGTCACGGAGATATTGCTGTCTTGTATTTTTTTTCTTTGCTGTGGTTTGTGGTTGGTCAACAAACTTACTTCCAGTTTTTGTTCTCGGCATTTTGAAACAATGGAATCATAAGACGTATCATCAATTCATACTATCTTAGCTTGCGATACCTGAAAATACGACGTTACCCATCGATTATACATCACTGTGAGTCTAAACAACTTAATTTATGGATTCCGCACTTGTCGTTATATTTTAGTTTCCGTTAGTCCNTATACATCACTGTGAGTCTAAACAACTTAATTTATGGATTCCGCACTTGTCGTTATATTTTAGTTTCCGTTAGTCCATTGCAATCAGTAGTCCTGAGAAGTTTCATTCTGAAGACTGAGCTATTGATGGCAATAACTTGGGCTAGAGAATGCTATTTTCACTGAGAAGTTCAATCAAAAATACATTTATGAAGATATTTGGCTTCCGTTGTTTTACATGATCCAAAAATAACCTCACACTACCCACGGATCGAAAGGAAAAGATGTATATTACACAACGTAGATTAAAATTCATATTTTACGTGCAGTTAATAAAAATGTAGATAAATATAATATTAAATAGCTGGTGATTTTTATACTGTAAGTATTTTGAGTCTAAATAGTTCAATAGGAAGCAATGTGTTGTAAATGCAGCCATAACTGATTTCAGAACAAAATTTTAGCGAGGGACGCATTTTGCAGCATCAAGCAGAGATGCCAAATTCTTTACAAGACCTTTTCCCCTACCGGAAATGGTTTTAACGCCCCTGAAAGCCATTGCATGGGAAACGTAACGGCGTAAANGGAACGGCGTAAAATCAGTACCTTCCATTGCAAAATACATCAAAGAATTTATGTTACTCAAAATAATGTATGCACATCCACGTGACACCGAGCATTGCCTCCTTTCGAAGTCGCCAATCAGTTTGAATTCTTGTGGGCTCGTGATAAGAACGAAGTGCCTTCAGAGTATCGTTGATGGTGGATAATCCAGCGTTAAGACGGAAACCTGTTTTAAGCGTCCCGTAAACTTTCTTATTATACGAGCTGTTGCTGTGGCGTCAAATTTCCTCCCGGTGTGCCGCCGATTTAAGACTTAGAGCCACCCTTACTTAGAAGCTCACTAATTCTGGCCACTTACTGTCATGAAATTTACATGTTAATTCGATGGCACGTAGATACCTTCCAACATCTGTTTCCACATTGTAGGGAAACATTTTTTTCACTTTCATCTCTTTGGAGAATATTCTCCTTGGTTTGACGGAAAATATAGAAGAGACATGACTGCCTTGAAATACAGCGCATTCTTCACTCCAGCAATGCCATTCTACATCAAAACTGCATTATTATTGGGAATAACTTGGTCCTTCTTACGGGCGTTGGATAGGAGAAAAAATGGTATTTTATATCTGTAGAAAACACTGTTTCAACTTGTAGACTTTAGACGCTGGCACATAAAGTTAAAATCTTGCCCGTCAAAAACATTTAATATTTTCGGAACAAGCAAATACAAACCTTCACTTGCCACCGAAAGGAAATGATGTATCTNGTTATTAGATGTTACAAGTTAACTCACACCAACAAAAAATTTGCTTTTTTTTATTTTTGCACTTGGGGACGTTTGCATAATATTCATTTCTACAGTTTGCTTTAAGAGTTCAGATTTTTTAGAAATTTTTTACCCAATTTTATTTTTAAAAAAAATGATTTTGGTACGTGTTTACGCAATAAATATATAATAATATTTTTTCTTAAAATTACGTTATTGTAATGCATACAAGAGAAACTGTTTNGTGTTTACGCAATAAATATATAATAATATTTTTTCTTAAAATTACGTTATTGTAATGCATACAAGAGAAACTGTTTGACACAGATATAGTAGAATGAATTCTTGCTATGGAAGCCCTTAAACCTTGTAGGACTACACGAGAAAACGTCTTGTATTCTAAGTAAAGTATTGTTTGCATGAGGCGGAGGAATATCCAGAAAGTAGAATTTTAGCAGGGCTTCAGAAAAGTTGGAAATGACCGTGAATGGACTTTATACAGAATTATCCGGCAGTAGTTTTGGGAAAGCCTAGTAATGGGACCGATTCCACCCAATCGACGTACGGGCTTATAAATCACGGGAATATTGTTGCACCTCGAATTAATGGCCGTGTTTAAGAAACTAAAAATCATCGATCCGCCAGATTTAATAATCCTATTTTGTATAAAATATCTGTATAAATTCGTGCAATGAGAACACATTTCCTGAGATAAATACACAAAAATCGGATTTCGTTATATGAGGTTACGTCTCTAAGCTCAAAATCAATATGTTAAAAATATTTCTGTAATAGAACTATGAAAGCAAAAAAATACATTAAAACTTTGCAGTTAAATAATTCAACAACCAGCAATAAAATTTTACGTGGAAATAATTTGTTTATTAATGATATTGTGAGGTAAACCACATGAACACACTAACTTCTCTATATGCCACTCTTTTTCTAGACACAAATCCCACGGTATTTATAAGGATACACACCGACAGTTAATATGGAGTTTTACTATCCTCAACAGCAATCAAGATCTTATCTTTATTACACGTGGATATTTACTGTTATTTTAGATTAAAACAAGAATTCTAGCGTCTGCTGCGTCTTTAATTGTGAAACTTAAATACTAATGACGACAAACATTTTTAAATTTCCTCTCGGCCTTAATAAGCCGGCATGAAATAAAATTTGTATCTTCTTGTGACACAAACTCTTGAACGTTTTAAAATTTCAATGTTTATTAGAAAACACAGTAAGGCTTTCTAGAGAAACCTGTTCCTTGATTCCCTTTGAGCTGGTAGGACGTCGCTATAAATTGTCACATGAAGCTACGAAAAGAAAGCAACGGACCCCAGCTCTTTATGAACATGTCCTACAGTTCACAGATGTTTTAAAAAAAGAAGAAAAAAAACACGGAGTAAAAAACTGAAATAAAAATCAAAGTTCATAATTCATTGTTCTGCTGCACTTTTAATTAAACTCGCTGTTTATGGCCAAGTGAGATTNAATAAAAATCAAAGTTCATAATTCATTGTTCTGCTGCACTTTTAATTAAACTCGCTGTTTATGGCCAAGTGAGATTCAATATTTTTTTTTTCGGGTTCCTCAAGCAATAGTTTTCTTTTATTTCGGGATATATAAACCGAGCCTTACTTATACAATTTGACACTTTGCTTCCCAACTAATAAANTTCGGGATATATAAACCGAGCCTTACTTATACAATTTGACACTTTGCTTCCCAACTAATAAAAGCACAAATACTGCCGAAAACAAGGAAATAAAACTACTCCCAAGCGGGATGGAAACCGCCGTGAAGTCCAAAACGTAGCAAGAGGCAAAAGGAGGAACTGGTCAGTATTGATAATGGAGCATAAAAAGAAGATATTTATTCAGTTGGCCGTAAAGTAGGAGGAGGGGGTCTTGAAAGGTAGGAAGATAAGATATAGAAAATATTGGCGATAAGTTACGAGTAAGCAACTGTTTATTACGCCGTAAATAGCGGCCATCATGAAGACATTCTAGTTTTCCCGGCCCAGGGAAAATAACGCTCGGCCGAGGCAGTTGCGTTCAAACGGAACCGGTTCGCACGTAGCGAGTCGACGTCCGCCTCACCCGGTCTGTTTTCCTGTGAAAACACTGTGTTGCGGCCACGACGTGAAATAACAACACGACACCAGACATTACCTACCAGAATCGACCCACGATTCCTTAATTTTTTTTTTACGACCTCTTCTGCGGTTTAGATTACTTCGCTTGACGTTTTCGCAGTGCGTTTCCTCTTACGGAAGGTACAGTTTTCAATAAATGTTGCGCAGAGCAAGCATAACTTTCTAGCTATTCAACGCAAACAAAACCCGGCATTTTCAGAAGGTAACTACTGTAACAAACTCCGAGAAGTGATTCCTGGGATCAAAACAAGCAAAAATGACCCTATGAAAATATATCCTTCAAATCGTTGTTATTGAGTTACAGGCGTTTCAAATTATGGTAGCATGTATCACTGCCGGCATTTACTATGTTGTAACGTTTAGTTTGGAGACGAATGTACCGCCCAACGATTGCATTACGACACTAGAGTTAACGTAGTTCTTGAAATTGTACGTCAGGGGCGAAATAAGTTTCCCGTACACAGACGGCACTTGTGTACATTCACGTAAGCAGCATGACGTGTACAGTACAGGAGCGAGGGCACAGTTCCGCTAGTGTAGCGAGTCCGTGATGAGGCGTTGCCACGCATGCGTTGCTGCCCATGGCGGACACTTCGAGCATTGCCTGTGTGATGTGGCCCACGTACGGCATATGTACATAGGAACACATTTTTGCTTGTTTCGATCCCAGGAATTGCCTCCTCAAGTTTGGTACAATAGTTGAGATAAACACACAAGCACTATCTCTCTTACTCTCCCTCTCCCTCCCTCCGATCATCCCTAACTTTACACACGCTCATATATATANATATATATATATATTTATATCTGTGTACTACACCTATTCTATTCTCATTCTTAGGGGAAGAAATTTAAAAAATCCTGAAATTAGTTTTAGGTTATGGGTAGCTCTTTGCAACAAAGATAATTACGATATCTCATCGGGTTAAGGAACTATTGACGAGTCTCCTTAAAAAAATTTGAACCCTTTTCCCTCTCTTAGGGATTGAGGTTCGAAAAACCATTTTTAGGTTGGTGTCTGCGCCTTGTGTGGAAGCTATCCCAAAATTGACATGATTTTGCGTGGGCGTGAATGACCTCGCAGAAGAGTGTGTGACGCGCATTTGGGGAGTTGTCCGTTTGATTCCACGCGGATGTACGGAGGAAGATGTTCCTCAATCAAGTGGATCACAATTCCAGACCAATTCCACCGCAGTTCCGACGCAGTTTCTTAGTTACAGTCGATCCACTTCCTTGCCCATTGGACCTCGGTGCGAGATAATAAATGTTACATTAGAATAAATCATATACGGGGTTGAGTAAAAATTTGCCGAAGAACTTTCGTTCACAGAACTGTAGTTTCACAGCTTGAAGCCATGGGAATATTATTTTATTGTAGCTATCACGTTCTTGTTAATTCTTGCTAACAGAAACATTTTAGGATATTTTCACAGCAGGCAGTGTTTAAGAATACTTTATTTTTACACATAAACAGTAAATTAATTTTAACTTATGCGATTTTTTTGGAAAATATTTAAGATAATATTTTTAACATCACAAGTGAATCTGAACAAGGTTGACAACAGTTTGTAATGCGAAAATACAAAGCTACTGCTTATTTGAACTAGTAAATTTTGTAGACTTCATGTTATGATAAAAAATGAATATATACCCCAATATTAATTTAGAATGTTTCATGTATCTCAGTGTCGCAAATATAAAATAATGTACTTGTAGTGTTACAAAAATCTAATTGGGAAATATTTTCCAAGGAATTGTTTATGAAACGTGAAAACATGTTTTACTCTATAGTTTTGTTCTGAAAAGGTGTTTGATTATGAACATTCATTTAGCATAATAACGTGCTTCACAACAACATGTAAAAATATCTCTATAGAGATGCATCAGTCTGGCAGAATGTTTGCCCACAAAGTTGGCAAAAACAGATTTCTATAATTGCCTTATCCTCCTCTGCCTTTCTATGTTGGCTTCCAAAAAATCAGCTGACTTCATTTAACGTGTTTGGCATCAATATATGCCCCAAGCGCTCTTTAAGTTCCATTTTTGAAATCAGCACGACATAAAATTTAAAGAGACATTTAAGGGACTACGTGCACGTGTCATTTTTGCCCTAGTCACTCAGTTACTTTGGTGCTTCGAACAAGCATAATTTCTCAACGTAAGAAGCCATCTTAAAGGCATTAAAGGCATTGGCTACGGAAAATGTTTTTGTTTTATATTTGTACAAAATGTTTGTCAACTTGTAGACATTATATGTGGTTACCTTTTCCTCAGGTAAAACTTTTTTAGATCACGTGGTTTCTTTATAATGACGTGCCAAATTCAAAATCTTACTGTTTTTGTACTGTACAAATAAAGTAAAATAAACTATTTGCAGAACATTTAATAAGTGCAACTGAAAGATCTTTTCTTAGTTAATTTTAAGGTATGCTTAGTAAAAGTAATTTTCTGTAAATTTAGGGGACTGTCACAAACCAAAAATATGCAATAATTTCCTTATTTTCAGCAATTTTTTGAAATTGCGTAAACATTTCGTTTTGCAATTTTATAGACGTCTTGGAGTAGTTCTTGGCAACTTCTTTCAGTGTTGCGCCGTCCTGCGCTACCTTTGAGTGGTCTCTACTTCGGCGCTGTCTACGCGGATTGCACAGTCGTTTCCCCTACCCTCATCCTTTCCTTCAACCTCTATGCCTTGCCCATCCCCTTTCCCAGCGCATGCGTATTCGACACTTCTGTACTTTAGATTTGTTTAATTATCTGAGTCCTGGGCACTCCACTGCTTGGTACCGTGGCGTAACGACATACACTACTTAGGCATCATGTTTTAACGGGCGTCGCTAACTTTAAGGTAAGTCATGGGTGCAGTGTTTGACCTTTTAGTAACGTTTGAGAGTTGTTAATATGATGTGTGCAGGCTAGGGTTTAGTGATTTAAGGGAGCTTATGT
Organism: Clitarchus hookeri; assembly: GCA_002778355.1. NCBI lineage: Eukaryota > Metazoa > Arthropoda > Insecta > Phasmatodea > Phasmatidae > Clitarchus > Clitarchus hookeri. Next base: position 759,290 of record NQII01000360.1, on the reverse strand, counting down.
GTAGTTGGCTTAATTTTAAATTGTATTTTAGTCGTCATTCAAAACTGAGTTTCGGTAAGCCGCTTCACGGCATGCTGTCTGGATTTCACATGTAATTTTTTTTATTGAATTTTGTTGGAAAGTTTGTGCATATTAACAATGGTTGAATGAGCCTTAGTGTGTTGCCCTTGATTGTACCTGTTTTTAAAACTGCACTCGTTGACTTTCGGGCAAGTTCCTCTTTTTTAAGTCATCCCTTTTTTGGATTTTGGTATTGATATTATATGTACATGAACCCTGGTATTAAGCTTTAACGTAATGCTTGCAGTTTTTTAAACTATTAAACTATAAAACTGTAAAATTGTGATTTTGACATGTATTCATCTAAAAATATATGCTCGAAATTTTTCTTTTGCGAGGAAAGAGTACTCACTGATAATGTCGAAAAGTTGAACAGTGTATGGTACAAATATAAAATAATACATTCTTCCGTGTTTTTATTGAATTGTTCCACCAATGTTTGGAAAACTGGTAAAGTAAACGTCATTACACGGTATTTTGTTTTGATTTGCGATTGTTTGAATAACAAATGTCGTTATAAAAAAGTGTAATTTCGTTAAACTACATATTTGACTTTCGATGATGGATTCCCTCCAAAAAAGGTTACGCGTATTAATTCTTAATTTTTGAAGGGCAAGTTTCACTTTTAAATGATAAATACGTGAACGCCCTCTTCATTATACCAGCGTTGTTCGTGAACGGGTCACAGATAGCCCGTCGTTAAGAACCGTTGGCGATAGATGTCGCGGTGACTGGCCGTTATCGTAGAAGCTTAATGAATGGAATATCGTTTTTTTTAGAATTTCACAGGTATGTGTGATGCCTGAGAGGTTGATACATCAGAATTAAGTAGCAAATTGTGTAACATTTCAGTAGCAGTAGCCCAGCATGGTGGCCCCATGTGCAGTTAGCGTCAGGCAGCGGAATAGTTTGGGCGAATCTAAGCCAGCACTTGCCATATTCATCGGCACGTCTTAGGATCACTCAACTACAGTGACTCATCTTCAAAGACAGGAGAACACAGCACCTTTTGGGAGAATGGTTTTCTTTCAGTCATCTTAGCATATAGCAGAGCCTGCTTGGACGTAACGAGCTTTCCCTCAATTTACTTTCTAACATTCTAGACAGTCAGGTAAGTATCTAGCGCTCTCGCCGCTAAATTTAACGTTATGTTCCACGCGCCAGTGGGCCGAAAATATCTCTATTTGAGACTGCAGTTAAACATATTCAAGTGGCATTTCTGGCGTAGAAGCGCTAATTGCCATGACAACATAGACAATTGCGTACTTAAAGTAACAGATATAACGTTTCTTTCATTTCACCACCGTTTGTGTACGTATACATAGTTAATACTTCAAGAGTGTTGTCACTACTCTTCCGAAACATAAGTTTCTCTCTTGAGAAAAATAAATATGAAAGACGGACACAGCACATAAAATAAAAATAATTCCAAGCAACGCATTTAGTTTTTTCGGAAAAATAGCTTGTTTGTTCTTTTTAATGACATCAGACATAACCCCGGATATTTTTCTGCAACGTGGCAGCCAGTGTTGCCAACAGAACATGAGTAATAAAATGATTTCGTTTGTTTGGGCACAACGGGATCTGGGAATGGACCTCGGAGCTGTTCATGCTCTATCATTCCGGTCCGCAGGTGGCCATCTTGTCCGTAATGTTGGATGTCTGTGATCTTGACCTTTGACCTTGACCCAGGTGACCTTTAACAGTGAAAGCCCCAAAAATCTCACAAAATCAAAAAAAAAAAATTCTCCAAATATTTCCTAAAAACATTATAAAAAAAATAATTTCAAATTTTATTAAAAAATTTTTATTTAAAAACTTATAAAATTAAAATTTCGAATGTTTGTGCTTAAAGGTAAAGGGGAAGGTGGAGCCGACCTTTCTGCCATGTTGTAAAATCATCCGACCGTCATGTTGGATGTCGGTGACCTTGACCTTCGATATTGACCCCATTACTATAACATTCGATGACCTTGAACCCAAAAATGTGCTACATTGTTTTAAATATTAAAAAAATATTATATTAACACTAAAAGTTAATTTTAAAAATACAAAAAAATGTATTACAAATTTATTTAACAATTTTATAAACAATTACATGTTCGAATGTTTTACCTTGGAGAGGAAGGGAGACTGGAGTCGACCAGCTACCATGTTATGTCACCCAACCACCATATTGAATCAAAATGACCTTGAACTTGATCCATAACCTTGAATCTATAACCGTGATGTAACATGACCTTAAAAACATGAACTCGAGAAAAAATTTAAATGGATTAAAAAGCTATAAAAAAATATTTATTTTTTTTTGTAAAAACTTACATTTCAGGAGCTTCCCTCAGTACCATGTCTAGCAGACGACTGACTCTCACCAATTATTCTCATTGGTTGATTACTTGTGTTAGCTTCGCCACCCAACAGTTTTTTTTTATTGGTTGATTACTCGTGTACATTCAACCCACCACCAATGTTTCTCATTGTATTAACATTCCCCTCCCCTGTCCCCTCACCGGTGCTCATTCTGTCGAATGCACTCTACCCACCATATTCACTTTTTANTTAACATTCCCCTCCCCTGTCCCCTCACCGGTGCTCATTCTGTCGAATGCACTCTACCCACCATATTCACTTTTTAGTTTGTCATTTGTTTAATTTTTTATGACCTAGGTCACGCTAGTGTGTTAATTATCGATTTCGCCAGCTGTTGATTCAGCCACCATGTTGGTTGTTGTCGACCTTGTCGTTGACCTCAATTACATAGAACTCGAAAAGTCGAGAAAAATCACAGTACATACAATTGACCATTGCTAGCTGGTCCCAAGGATCCATACCATNCAGTACATACAATTGACCATTGCTAGCTGGTCACAAGGATCCATACCAACTAACCATAATAACCAACGATTGACTCCACCTAAGACTAACTCCACCTAAGACTAACTCCACCCAAGACTGGTTCGTGGCGAGATTGACTGAGCACAAGACTAGCTCGTGACGAGACCAGTTCCTGCAAAACTTACTAGAACAACCGACAAGACCAACCTGCCATACCACCCACCTATATAAACGATAATAGACAATCTCGAAAAAATTCTTCATAAAATTCTCGTAGCTAACCTCTTCGCACAAAATCTTTGCAACATTTTTGCAAAACATTTCTACCACAGCTGACCATACCAAAGGGTCGTACTAACTTACCAAGTCAATTGACCAAGCCAACCAACTAGTTGCGAAACATTCCTCAAAAATATTCCTCTAATTTCATTCGTTCGCCATACAGAACTCATCCATTTTAAACGACTCCGAGTATGACATAATACTTCAGATCAATTATAGCCCTCCTCCTGCACATGCTCACATAAATGTTTTCTATAACAGACTCTCGCAATTGATTGTTTACACCTCTGAATCGATAAACCTTTTAGAGAAGCAGAAGAGACTGTAAAAGAAATTAACCTCACATTGATATGTATATATAAATGTAATTTATTTACATATTATATGCGTTCTATTTTCTAACTATTTTGAACATTTGATATTTACATTTCCCAGATGTTTGCAAATCACAGATAGTAGCCAACAGTCTCATCTGATGTAACCCCGATCCTGCATTTCATCGTTGATTGAAGATATCTCAATGTGTGAGAGATCCCCGCGTTTTTGCTGGTCAATAAAATATCTGAGTCTATCGACAACTTCATTCGGGTTTTCAGGAAATATGTAACGAGCGTTATTGACGCCTTCTTCCTTCTTCGTATCAATTGTCGAAGGAAACTCGTTGGTGGAATGCGCAGGAACGTCGAAGAAATCATCATCCTTCTCATCAGATACTTCATCTACACTGTCAACATAGTCATTATCATCAATGCTGTCTTCATGATCGCCTTCACCTCCTGTTTCATCCTCAATATCAAGTTTACCTTTATTTGTAGGATTCACATGGTTATCATCAGTATTGAGCTGACAACTGTTAATCCTGAAGTTCTTTGACTTCACCACGCCTTGCAAGTTTACATTCCACACATACCAACTCAATAATACCTCGTAGGTCATTCCGTCATTAGCATTAACTGTCTCGTCATAATCGTCTGCGGAAACAGTACCCATCGATGTATCAGGAGGCATTGGCGACATCACTTGCTGGCTCCCAGTAGGCGAACCCTTCCAGATATTGATATGTTCCTTCATTGTATAACCTTACCTAAACTGCATGTGGTAATTGTCACAATGCTTCATCATGCGAGTTCCCTCGTCATCTGCGAACTTTTAATGTAGTGTATTATCAGGAGGTAACGAAGCCATCACATGCTGTTTCTCAGTGGGCAAAAAAACACTACATTTATCAGCCTTGATGTGTAAAGACTGAAGAGCCAAAAAAACTGGTACACCTGCCTAATATCGTGTAGCCCCCCCCCCCGAGCATGCAGAAGTGCCGCAAGATGGCGTGGCATGGACTCAACTAATGTCTGAAGGTATGCAGGAGGCAATTCACACCATGAATCCTGCAGGGCAGTCCACAAATCCAATCCGCGCCAATTTGAGAATGGGTTGCACGTCTGTCACGTTTAGTAATTCTCGTCAGTCGTCGTTTGTCCCGTTCTTTCACGATCTTTTCCCGGCCACAGCGATGTCGAAGATGTGATTTTTACCGGATTCCCGATATTCACGGTACACTCGTGAAATGGTCGTACGCAAATATCCACATGTTATCGCTACCTCGGGGATGCTATGTCCCATCTCTCGTNGTTTTACCGGATTCCCGATATTCACGGTACACTCGTGAAATGGTCGTACGCGAACATCCAAATGTTATCGCTACCTCGGAGATGCTATGTCCCATCTCTCGTGCGCCGACTATAACACCACGTTCAAACTCACTTAAATCTTGATAACCTGCCATTGTAGCAGCAGTAACCGATCTAGCGGCCGACCGCATCGCGTTACTCTGGTTGGTTCCATACCTCTGTTATTTGCATACGCACGCCTGTACCAGTTTTTTTTTGGCTCTTCAGTGTATTTAAGTTATCATTCGAGTGAACTGTCTGGAACATTTATAACAGCTAAGAATAGCATGATATGAGTTCTTCAAACAGTCACTCTTCTCATGTCGCCGCGCATTGCAACTTTTACTGAAGGACTTGGCACAGTAACAGCATTGTTTTCCATGTAATTTTTGGGCAGTCGTTGAAGGTATTCATGTAGTCGTACAGGACATACTCGATTTCACATTGTCAGTGGCTTGCATCGTCTTCAAACATACATGAATTCATACACTTTATTCCTGCCACTGACTCTTGCAGACTGACTCTTGCCGACTGACTCCTGCCGACTGACTCCTGCAGACTGACTCCTACAGACTGATTCCTTCCTGCCGCCTGACTCCTGCCGACTGACTCCTGCCGAATGAAATCTGCAAACTGACTCCTGCCGTCTGACTCCTGCCGTCTGACTCCTGCCGTCTGACTCCTGTCGACAGACTCCTGCCGAATGAAATCTGCAGATTGACTCCTGCCGTCTGACTCCTGCCGTCTGACTCCTGCCGTCTGACTCCTGTCGACAGACTCCTGCCGAATGAAATCTGCAGATTGACTCCTGCCGTCTGACTCCTGCCGTCTGACTCCTGCCGTCTGACTCCTGTCGACAGACTCCTGCCGAATGAAATCTGCAGATTGACTCCTGCCGTCTGACTCCTGCCGTCTGACTCCTGCCGTCTGACTCCTGTCGACAGACTCCTGCCGAATGAAATCTGCAGATTGACTCCTGCCGTCTGACTCCTGCCGTCTGACTCCTGCCGTCTGACTCCTGTCGACAGACTCCTGCCGAATGAAATCTGCAGATTGACTCCTGCCGTCTGACTCCTGCCGTCTGACTCCTGCCGTCTGACNTAGTCGTACAGGACATACTCGATTTCACATTGTCAGTGGCTTGCATCGTCGTCAAACATACATGAATTCATACACTTTATTCCTGCCACTGACTCTTGCAGACTGACTCTTGCCGACTGACATCTGCAGACAGACTGCTGCACACTAACTCCTACCAAGATGTTACTGATTTGCTGGTTCAATATCAACTAACATATGAGGTATGACTATTTAATTTATATATGCAGATAATTCATCGTGTTCATTGAATGTCGTGTCAGGTATCAGCCACTTGTCGTATGGCACATGGCCGAAGCTGTTTTACAAGCTATTGTCCGACGAATTCTCGAGCTAAACGAACGGACGCTGGATAACTCACCATCCATACCGCTCACTCGCGAGCATGCCCACGATAGTCGATGTAGCACTATCCGATCANGACGCTGGATAACTCACCATCCATACCGCTCACTCGCGAGCATGCCCACGATAGTCGATGTAGCACTATCCGATCAGGACTCGAACCAACGACACACTCGCCATCATCTTCGATGTTCAGAAGCAAGTCGTCCCTTTGCGAAGCATTTCGCAAAACTTTTAAAGATCAATTCATTCATTGTACGAACTAACCCCCTCAAATAACTTCACGAAACACATTGTGAATGATCCATATGATTGGAGGAACATTTCAGGTACTGATCTTTTAAAGCGCTCGTCTTATTCTCCCAGAAGGACTTCTGCCATACACTTTAAATTAAAAATAATGTGGGAGCACTCTGAGAAAACCCACATACTCTTTCTCCAGAGAATAAAATACGCAGATACTTATATATTATTTAAAAAATATTTTAATAGGCTTGTAGGTTTATATGTATTTATAGAGAAATATATATTTATAGAAATATAAAATATTTTAATTTATTCTATTCTTAATTATCTCTATTCCTATCTGATAAATATATATTCATATGCTATTAATTAGTAATATATTTATAATATATATTCATATGCTAGTAACACTGTCTTTCTAGTAGCCACTTCTTCACCCACAATTTCCTACTACAATTACTACTCGCGAACACACCACATTCGTCTAGTACGATGACTGCAGCTGCTACTTGCTTCGACAAACTCATTTTGGCAACTGAAATGGACGAGTATAGCTCGGCGTCTGTTGGTCTCGTGTGGGTCGAAGTTATCCGAGTCTGGGTCGCGAGCCACACTCGCCGAGCCGGGCTCACGTATGTGCGTGGACCGCTGGAATCATCGCCGTCATCAAACGAGGAAGAGATAGATGACAATCATTTGTGTGACGACAATGAGAATGATGGCATTGACCCAGCACAGTTCGGTGATGATGTCAACGTGTGTGTTGTATGCCACGAATTCGAAAAAAAAAAAAAATAAAAATAAAAATATGGTTTTGTCGCACTGTTCGTTCCAAATGGGCTCCTTCCGAATTCAGTCGCTATGGAATCAGCTGATTAAAGCCTATGTGTGTGACTTTTGTGCGTTTCCTTAGAGTAGCCTAATAAGCGGGAATGTACGTGATTGCACAGTATCTTATAGTGCTCTAATAAACATTAGACTAGGCTATGTATTATTTGCACACAAACAATATGAATAACTGAACTGGGCTTTGAATCAGTCAAAGTCTATGTACATATGTGACTTTGGTTCGTTTCTCTAGTGTAGCCTAATATAATAAGTGTAAATGTATGTGATAACATAGGAACATATATGTTCTAATAAATATTATGTATTATTTACGCACAATATGAATACATGAAGTGGGTGGCGGAATCGCCCCGAGTAGTGGGGTAATTCCGCCATTTGCAGAAACTTAAATACATTGTAATTACTCCTAAAATACTTTATTATCTTGTTCTTTCATATTTAGAGTATAAGCTAGACCCCAACTGTAACACATAACTGTTCACTTCCAGTCGGTCATCATTCTGTCATGGCACTATCAATTAATTTCTTAAGGTGATGCCATTCCCTTACTATCCCCTACTTAAGGTTATTGCAGCTTGCTTAAGTTTTTACCTCTGACTACTTATTTTGAATCTTCAACTTACGTTCATCGCGGATGTCTGGCACTATTGCAATCAAGAAACTGTTTACACATTAAATAATAAAAGTGTTATATAGCGTTTCAAGTTACTCATTATCGTAAACATTTTTGTATTATTTCCTACAATTCTCTTTATGATTGCGCTAGGTACATAAAGTGTAGTAAGGCTAATTGTTTCGTTGCACCAGGTATATTTTATAATTCCCGAAATACTGTGATTTAAAGACTATTTGTGTATTTAACGAAAAAAAAAAAAAATACTGAAATTAATTAGCAAGATGTGTTTTCCCTTTGTTCAGATGCGCAGTAGTGAGGCCCTACAGTATTAACACATTTCCCTTGGCTTTCCTTACACAGGATTATCAGCTCTCATTTCCACGTATCTTGCATTGCCGTGAGCACTCCAGCCTCAACAAACTGATTTTACTACAAACATTTACCGAATAATATGTTTATTTTTCTCGACAAATTATAATTTATGTCAAAAATGGTCAGGCTTCAAGAGTCATCCACGCAAGCTTAAATACCGAATTATCAGTTCTTCATAAGACGAGCATAAAGAAAAAAATATTGTGTGTTAAGTCCTCTATACTTAACACTTTTATATGTTTATTTAAAANCATAAGACGAGCATAAAGAAAAAAATATTGTGTGTTAAGTCCTCTATACTTAACACTTTTATATGTTTATTTAAAAGGAAACTTCTTTCCTTCTTACTATGTGAAAGTAAATAACTTCAGTTAATTTTAAAGAGGACTCGATTCACAAGAATGTAATTTCCTTGTTGTAGCTCTAATACCACTGGATGTTCGAACCTTCTACCACGNAGAGGACTCGATTCACAAGAATGTAATTTCCTTGTTGTAGCTCTAATACCACTGGATGTTCGAACCTTCTACCACGCTCGGAAATGGGTTTTGCTGACGTAGATTACTGCAATAGTAGTCATTTGCTAGTTTTCAAACCATTCTACGCAAAGATTTAAAGTTTTTGGTACATAAACACATTTTATCAGGAAAATTAAACCGATGTTAGACTTATTTCCAATTGAACCAAAATATATTCCAAAATGGATTAGTCAGATTATAATAAACACTAAAATGATGAAAACAAAAACTTGGAAATACCGACTGCACTGTAGACGTGCTTAATTATATATTTCTCAACTTTGGAAAGAAAAAAAAGTACGTATCTTACAAGATTACGTGAACTCCTTTTCGAACCATTATTTATTTCGATGTTTTAAGTGGCATGATCATTTTTAATTTAATTTGGCATATTGTTTTGGGGCGACAGCTTTTAACCGGTTCCAAAGGTAACGGATATAAACTTCTAAAATACTGTTGGCTACCATCTCTGAGCTTTATGATTCAACATATTTAATTATTCATATAAATATTTTGTATGAATCAAATTATATTTTTAAGGCCACAAGCGGTAAACCTTGCTAAATCTTGTACATGTCATTTTTAATTATTTATGCGAAAAATAATACAGCGAAGAGAGGTTGTTTGCGTAAAGTGTAGCAATTAATGTTTCGGAAATATCCAGTTTTAATGATTACGGTGTGAGACACCGTCTTGAGCTGTAATCAAAGTTATTATGGTGTAACAAGGTAACAGAATTTTTATTTTGTTTAAAATAGGGAAACCTGCAAATTAAATAAAGTTTTTCATACTTAACTGACTTCATTGCAGCTATTTTCACACGTGGTCGAAGGAAAAGAATGAATCATAGTTCCTCAATATGTTGTTCAACGACCACCTTGTGTTGTTTTCAAGATGGTCGACTGTTATATTAAAGGTGCCTTAGGTACTGTGTTTGATTTCAGCCGGGTTAGGGGATTTCCCAAATGTAAAAAATTACCTTTTTAAGTTGACGGCTGGGTAGTGTGTAGTACATTTCCCTTGGGTCTAATAGTAGGGAGGACAATGTTAAAACAACGGGCTGAACACATCATTCTCAGTAGGTTGTTTTTAATAAGCTTCGACCTACGTTATACAAAGTTGCAACTTTAACCCTTCTAAAAGCACTGTTACAAAGTATTTTATTTAGTAAGCAGCCCTATGTTACTTTTAATTACTTAGATTGTTGGTATTGTCCAAAGAGTGGCAGTGTAGATTTTATGCACCTATATGAGAACCGGGCGGAGCGAATTCACTTCGTCTTTGATATGTTTTAGGTCCTCGTCCCAAAGATCGTTTGGTCTGATTTTATCTGATAGGTGCAATGCGGTATACAGGATGGTTCTAAAATCATGGGGCAAGCATTGAGGAGCGGTAGAGCTAACTAAAACAAACAATTATTGTATAGGAATATATTGGCGGAAGTGACGCGTTGAGGCACAAACACAAAAACATAACNAAACAATTATTGTATAGGAATATATTGGCGGAAGTGACGCGTTGAGGCACAAACACAAAAACATAACACATTAACGAAAACATAACACATTAACGAAAACATAAAATGTTCATTGGCAGCATACTTAACGAGTGATTCCGTACATAACATGTTAAAACAGCTGCTGGAAATTCATCCACCAACAGTCACGCATGCTTGGCGACCTCTACATATTGCGTGATTGGCTGACAATGGTGGCGATAGTTGAGAGCAGTCAAACGGTGCGCCAGTGACCTGCTGCATCAGCGAACAAAGCATTTGCGCTTGAGAGTTCGGCCGTGATGGGTGATTTTACGAATAGCGAAAAGGCAGACATGCATTTAATGTGTTGCATTTCATGTGTTATTTTCGTGTTTGTGCCTCAACGAGTCACTTCCGCCCATATATTCCTTTACAATAATTGTTTGTTTTAGTGAGCTCTACCACCCCTCAGTGTTTGTCCCATGATTTTAGAATCAACCTGTATACATATTGAATATTTGATATATTTGTAAGACAAAAAGCGGGAACGTTCGAAGTCTCTCCACCCTGTTGTCTCGGGTTGGTGTTTACTGATGTCCGTAACGGCATGCATCTATATTTGATAGGTTTTGTTTCCGGTGGGAGTAAAATGAAAAAAACTTACATACTGTCTGAAATCAGTTAGTTTTATCTTGACAAACTATGGCCTATGTTTCAGATTATACTGTACATATTACAAAATAAAAGGATATGTAAAAAATATTATATTTATATACTACTATTTTTTGTTCTTATAACATGCTTAACAGGGCTCATTTGTTGTGTTTTACTATCGACATTTTTTCGTCGTGAAACTTAAACAATGTNTGTTTTACTATCGACATTTTTTCGTCGTGAAACTTAAACAATGTCGTGACCTCTAGATATTTTATAATTTCACTTTGCGGGAAGTAAATTAAATATACGTTGAGTACAATAAATAAGTGCATAACGAGAATAAAACTTCTAACTAATTTTACGAAAACGGTTTTAATCAAATTTCTTGATAATTCTGTCCAGAAATTAAGAAATACTGTCGAAGAAATATTTTTTACTAACTTATTAAGAAATGGTAACAGGTGGTTTCATTACGTAAGATGATTAGCTGCTGTTGCTCATAAATGGTTGATTCTGCCGTCTAAAAAGCGTGTTATGTATGGAGGCAGGTGTGCTATTAAAGACCGGAAACAAGCTGGGAAGAATAAATACTTCAGAAATCCTCAAGGAGTAACAAGAAAATCGTTGGCTCACCTTGCTGGAAAGAACAAACCATAATGGAACACTTTAAATACCCTCGCCTGTAAAAATGTTTCACATTTAGCAAATACACTAGAAACCTCTAGTGTATTTGCTGTTAGTATAAAATAGTCATAGCACGTCTCAAATTAGTGCATTTGATCATTATTCAATTCTTACTGCCAGCCAATTTCCCTTTGAGTTCTGTATGTGCGGCTGTTTGTTCCTTCCTTTCTCAANCATTATTCAATTCTTACTGCCAGCCAATTTCCCTTTGAGTTCTGTATGTGCGGCTGTTTGTTCCTTCCTTTCTCAAGAAGCATACTCTTTTCAGACTTATTTTAGTAGACTAAATATTTTGCAGGAGAAAGAAACAATATCAGCAAAGAATACTGTGAAAAAATCGTGTATGTACTGTACGTTGCAAATAAGTACAATTATTACGGTCGCGTTTCGCGCGGCTAGCAAACTGTACCTGTGCAGCCATAGCCTTTCTGTGGTTAATACCACACTGGTCGCTACTGGCATGCCGATACTTTATAACTGGTTGCAATTTATTGTAGTATTACTTTCACTCCAATATCCAAGTTACTTATATGACAACTTGGTTCGCTTACAACTACTCACTAGCATCACATACTACATGTTGTATTCACTGAAGTGTCTACTAATCGTGGGGTATTTAAAAACAACCTGTCATCCTACACTCCCCACACACACCTACACTGTTTCACTTCAGTGGTGCCCATTCGTGGGGTCTTTTCTCAATACCACCACGTTTTTACATTGTGCAGCGTCCTATCCTTACCCATACTCTATACATCTATTTTCTTTTCAGCAAATCGCACGGAACTTATAGAAAACAACTAATCGTACATGAAAAGGCAATTTTCACTAAACTAGAACTGCAATACGATCAGTGCTGTTAAACAGTTTTCAAAATTTACCGTCTTACAAAGATGTTTAGAAGGGTCAAAGTTTCGTCTAAAAATTATATATATAAATCCATCTATATAAATCCGTGTGTGTATATATATCCGTTTACAAGCGCCAAACCAAAGTTTATTGTTTCCTTTCCTATTACTCGCATTTCATTTTAAGTATAGATTCGTAAGTTATTAATTTACTTCTTACAACATTGTATTAGGAACCAAGAGGATATTCCAGCGAGGAAAGAAGCCGTTATACGTCATCTCGTGTTAAAAGTGGGGTGTCTTGTTTTTTTATGGCTCCCGTATTCTCCTTATTAGGTCCGTTAAAAAGTTAGTTTTTTTTAACTTAAGCCAAACTTGGAAAGTAACGAATTCACACAGTTCAGGAAATAAAAAATTTGCAAACGACGCTGCAAACAATCTCAATAGCAGATTTTCGTAATTGGTTTTATTAGGTCAAGAGTATCATTAGGAAAGGAAGATATTTGGANTTCATCCTACACTCCCCACACACACCTACACTGTTTCACTTCAGTGGTGCCCATTCGTGGGGTCTTTTCTCAATACCACCACGTTTTTACATTGTGCAGCGTCCTATCCTTACCCATACTCTATACATCTATTTTCTTTTCAGCAAATCGCACGGAACTTATAGAAAACAACTAATCGTACATGAAAAGGCAATTTTCACTAAACTAGAACTGCAATACGATCAGTGCTGTTAAACAGTTTTCAAAATTTACCGTCTTACAAAGATGTTTAGAANACTAAACTAGAACTGCAATACGATCAGTGCTGTTAAACAGTTTTCAAAATTTACCGTCTTACAAAGATGTTTAGAAAGGTCAAAGTTTCGTCTAAAAATTATATATATATAAATCCATCTATATAAATCCGTGTGTGTATATATATCCGTTTACAAGCGCCAAACCACTTGTTTCCTTTCCTATTACTCGCATTTCATTTTAAGTATAGATTCGTAAGTTATTAATTTACTTCTTACAACATTGTATTAGGAACCAAGAGGATATTCCAGCGAGGAAAGAAGCCCTTATACGTCATCTCGTGTTAAAAGTGGGGTGTCTTGTTTTTTATGGCTCCCGTATTCTCCTTATTAGGTCCGTTAAAAAGTTAGTTTTTTTTTTTTAACTTAAGCCAAACTTGGAAAGTAACGAATTCACACAGTTCAGGAAATAAAAAATTTGCAAACGACGCTGCGAACAATCTCAATAGCAGATTTTCGTAATTGGTTTTATTAGGTCAAGAGTATCATTAGGAAAGGAAGATATTTGGAGGGTGACAAGGCTCGACAGATCACAAAAAAAAAAAAAAAAAAAAAC
>NQII01000360.1:689499-745351 GCA_002778355.1 Clitarchus hookeri | reverse complement strand
TTTTTTTTTTTTTTTTGCACAGACGTATGCAACGTGGTCTAAGAAATATAGTTGTGTCACTGCGCACATATTTCTGACTTAATTTTACATTAGTGCGCGAACAAAATTACCCTTTCAGAAAATAAATAATGTTCCAGCAATACGGTATAACCAACTGAGAATGCCGTCAAGTTGGTAGATGCGCAGCAGGTTGCGTACACGAAGCGCCGTTCCATCATACCTGCTGTGTCGCTGGCGAGCGCTCGCTGGGAGCAAGTGGGGTTCCTTCACACGCAGCCACGGCCTCAGAGAAGCGGTGCTGCTGAAGCTCCCAGAGGTTGGCTTAGTCATCCGTGGCGGCGCTACACGACGAAACTGAACTACAGGTTCCACACGGGGTTGCAGCCACGCCACTATTTCAGCGTCGAGCAACGCGTACGTGGCGCTGTTGTAACGCGTGAGTGTGTGACCACTACTCACTTCCGTCCTGTGGCAGTTTCGTTGTGACAGCGATGTCGGAGGGATGATAAATGGAGAATTACTTCGGTTGTGCGCTATTGCAGAGCTATGTCCGAAGTAATTTCTCACTTAATCACTTACCCCCATTGCAAGTACTATTTAAATAATATATATCGGAGGGAGTCTCGAGGTAAGATCCCCCAAACCCACAGACAGTTTCTAACCTAGTTACATTGTTGATTTTCAGCTAGAATATCTGCATCTACTTCCAATTCATTAAATAAATAAAGCATGGAAAAGTCCCCAGTTCCGTCTTTCTGAAATCAGCGAATGAACCCAGAATGTTCTATTATTATTCCTGCGACTGCTTGTACTCTGTACGAGCAGTATCATGAACAGATCTGCTTCCAGTTATACTCCAAATATTTGTTTTTTAGGGTTTTGCAAAGGCGTCGACAACGAAATTCCGACAGTCAAGACTAGTACTGCTGACGAGCCACTAAGAAGGTATGTTAAGTGGTTGTGTGCAAATGGCCTCTAAAGTATCGGATGGTGCTGGTGTCGCACTTTTTATGTCAGTGAGTGTACGCTAGACCACATCGCAGCGACCACGCGTGAACAGCGGTCAGCTCGCCTCCTGACGGCTAACGATGTTAACAACACCTGCCACCACTTCCCGCCTTTACAATTAATGAACCAAGATTTAAAAAAAAAAAAAAAAAAAAAACCTCCCCGTTGCGTCCCTGCACGGTCGGCATTGCGATAGTCTGCTCCTGGAATGGGCAATACATTATGCAGATGGGCGCTCTGCACCGTCGCTGGGATAAAGGAATGTAGACGTTCTTTACGGTCCGGGATTGTTAACGTACCGTAATCTGACCGTAATACACATAGCAGATGATGCACTATGCTGGAAGCTATTCAACACGCGACTCTTTACTTGCAGTCTTAGTGAAATCAACGTGAGTTTATACAGTAGGTACAACTATTTAGGCTGATGAACAGAATTTCAGAAACTACTGTAGTGTAATTTTATTTTACATCCATTGTATCCAGATGGCTTTACAAGCGGGGAAAAAAGTGTAGCAAGTTAATTTGAAAACTAATAATTCGTTGATACTCCTATGATTTTTTCGCTTTCGCCTCTCCGGTTTATACGTAAAAAATATTGAAGAACGGTACCATTACTTTAATAGACTGAAAAAATGGTACACAACATTTCGTCGTTTATGCATACCATCAGCTCTGTAATTAATTATTCTCCATTCTGGCTTCACATTTATGTTGGTGCTATTTTTACAGTTGTCTATGTTTTTATCTTGCATAGTAACCGCCATCAAATCTGTGAAGTTGGAGCACATGTTTGAAATTAAGTTATTTTTAAAAGTATGATTACGTTGTATGATTTAGTTGTCAGGAAACGTTTGAGTGATGTGACTCAATTGAACTAACATCGGTAACAAAATTGGAACAAAAAATAAACTCATTAGTGTTACAAAAAAAAAAAGTACTTCAAAACACGGGAAAGAGACATTTTAATTATTGTAGCAATATTTGTAATGGTTTTTTTTTTTCACTTTAGTGCCCTCTTCGGAATATTTACCCATAATTAGAAACTCTAGCGGAAATTTCCATGCCATAACTGATTTGGCGTTCTTTGAGGGAAGGAAATATTTAAATAGGCTGCAAATGGGGCACTATTCGGCATGTAAAAACATCCACATCTACTCACCAGGACAGATAAAACATTGGGTTTCTTCTTATTAATATCAAAATATCAGTGCTTTTGTAAATTTTTCGATGAAACTCGCAAATTTCAGAAAGTCATGCAACCAAATCCGTACATATTTGATCAAGAGGCAATGATTCGCTCCCCTCTGTGAATTCCCGGAGTTAGTTTGTTGGTGTATGTGGCTATACGCTAAATTTGACATAAAAATAAAAAGAAATGGCTTATTGTCTTATTTCCCCAAAAATGCGTGCAATGAATTTGAGGCATATTTTTTTTTTTAGATTTTATTCACATATTTTTGTACGACAAACAAATGCTTTTCACGTGAATTATTAGCCTATTTACTGCGGAAAAATCTTGGCCTGGCGTCATTGTATTTTAAAGAACAATAAATATCAAATTATTTTCTTAATTTGAAAAGTTAATACAATATCTGTTTTCTTGGCCCGGATTTCTTCTGCAAAATTTTCTTGATTAGTTATACAGAAACGTGTATGTTCTTTGGCAAACTATTTAATTTTTGTTTAAGAAACGTTTTTCTCATTTCTTATTTTGATTAATTTTTAATACTGCAGTGTGTATTAAAATATTTTGTAGCATTATGAAACTGTACCGGTAATTATAAAAGGTTATTTTTCTGGTACTTCGTCGTCAAATATTTTGTTACCTGTTAATATAAATATGTTATGTTATTAACTAAACGTATGAAAATTTTTGGCTAGAAATAATACTGTCATGATTAAACTATTTTTTGAACTTATTAATATTAAGCTATGTACAAAAATGTTTCTGTGGTTCTCCAGTATAAATAGCTGCATTGCGGCGATAATAAAATTTTGTTGTTCTACTTTTTAATTAAATGTCTACCTTTCCCAGAGTGAACGTCCTCCTTTTTTTATTACGAGTGTTTGGTGTGTTACTTGTAGAGCGGCCGGCCCCGCTTAGCGGCAGCCCCCTCTTATCCATAAAAGACCCGGCCTAACGCGAGAACCACGTGTTGATTTTCATTTTTTTTTTGTGAACGAGTTATGTTGAAATAAATAGCGACCAAATTTCGCGGTGGCAATTTGATCGAAGCATGGATATTCTACTCTCACGCCATTGTTAATTTAGCAAGCGGTGGAAGGAAACACGATGAGGTGAAAGATGAAGCTCTTAACTTCTGTATAGTCCAATCACGGTTATTTCCTACTTTTCTGAAACCCTGCCTGAGTTCTACTTTCAGGGTATTCCTCCGCTTCATGCAAGCAAAGCTTAACCTAGTCTAGAAAATTGCACCATAGAGACACCGCATCTAATTCGTGCGCTCAGTCTAATAATATTTTGCATTTTGCATATCCTACTAGGCATCACCAACGCATATATTTCATCTATGCTTTAATTGAAATTAATTATAAATAACATATTATAACTTACAGATTTGATAGACGTGAAAGTTGAATTTAACCAAAAATAAGGTACTTTTGTGTTAATACAAGTATAGAACGATTGTTATACATGGTATATTTAAGAAACAACGAGACACTTCATAGAACCCCACATGCGGGTGCATTTTCAAAGATTTGATTCAGAAAGTGCGAAGAATCCGCGAATAAACTACAGTCTATTCACCATTTATTCACACTTTTTGGATCAAACCTTTGAAAAATACCCTCACGCATGACTTATTTGGTTGTTTCATATAATTATGTTATGTAACGTAACCTTTTTATACTTCTGTTAACGTAAAATTATTTTATTTTTGAGTTAATTGCACATTTGCTAATATTTAATATATAAATTATAATATTAAATTTATTGTTAACATGAATAAATACAAAGAGAAAAAAGGTGTGTTGATAATTAATGCTTGGTAAGAAATAGTTCTGATGCAAAATACTATTACACTGTGTGCGCACAGAAACGTTGAGTTGTCCTTTTAGTGTGATTTTCTACACTAGATTAAGCTTTGTTTGAATGGAGCGGAGGAATAACCTGAAAGTAGAAGTATAGCAGAAAAGTTTGAAGTATCAATGGGCGGCCATACAGTATTATATCTCTATCCTCGCACGGATGCGATCACAGAGTAGATAAGCACACGGAGGCGAAATTGCGTGGCGGCTCCTTTGATTTGTCCCTACCAATTATCTGATTGGCGAATGGCCTGCCGACATGCTGCTGGCCAGCGACGCCATTTTGGAGGCGTGTGCGTCTGGAGTTCGCGATACAAGCGGTTATTTCACCTCTGTATTCTTGAGCACAGGCTGTTCACGGTAATCCGAGCATTTTTGAAAGCCCTGCTTTAGATCTACTTGTATGCACGTTGTGTATTTTTTCCACCACATGTAAAATAAACATTGGCATCGACCTGCTTACTTCGTTCACGCGTTGGTCTTGGGAATGTGTCTGATCATTACAAACGTAAATATTTTGCAAATTCTCTAAACGTTACACTTATATGTATTAAAAGAAAAATAAAGTAAAATAAATGTTTTCAGTACCCAAAAATATTTACCTGACACTTTAAGTCCTACCTAGAGACATGGAACTGCTTACCCTCCTTTGTTGCCAACTTAACTGGGCGCATGTCAGTTGGTGTGCTCGTTGAAATGTGCGCAGGAACGGGGCAGTGGCGTTTTTTGAAGGTTTATTTCAAAAGTGCTCACTTTACTGTGAACCGCCTTTACTCTGTCACACGATGCTGTTTTGATGATGCGCGGTGCATGAGAGAGGACCAGTGTACGGTGGGGGATGGGGGATGAATGTATCGACCCTATCACGTGCTCGCGAGCCGAGGGAATGCTAGAGTAAGGTGGGCGAGGGAAGAGGGATAAAACAGTGGGTGGTGAGCCCCCACGCTGGTAGGGACACGTGTTTACAGGCCCGAGGCCCAAAACACCTGTCCGCAGCCTGCCGCGTCTTCATCCCTTCATTCCCCCCTCGGTCGAGCCGCAGGGAAGGAGTGTGGACGTCTGGATGGTGTGCCATCCCCTACTCCTCAACCCCCCACCGCACTCCCACACCGACCTCCGGAATACATATACATACATTAATCGCCATTTGTATCAGAGATGAAGTTCCTCCCGCGCGTGCGAGGCCGCCGCACAGTCACGAGACTCGGGAAAAAAATATCCTGGAGGGCCGCGGCTGTTCTGCTCGACTTGCGCTGTGCCGGGAGTGCGCAGGAGCGCGCATGCCGGCTGCGCAGCAACAATTTCCGCGTCTCATCGCTCAACTGCTACTCTTCCTACACAACTATCAAAACCGAGTGTTTTCGACATGTCCCGATTTAAAAGGATGCTCTTTCTAGAGAGAGCGTTCTTTCGCACAACCTGGCGAGAGCACTGCTTCCCGCTCTCTCGTGCTCTCGCTCTGTGAAAACTGAGGCAACCACTCTCTCGTTTCTCTCTGACAGCTGATGCCAACAAAGGCGTGAAAGCATGCTAAGCTTAAGTCACGGTCACAGCTATTGGAATTATGTTAAAAAAAACTCACAAATGATCATAGCACTACCGGAATAATTGTTAGCGCATAAAATACTGTTATTTTTGCTATACATAATACCGTCGTGTTGCAGTAAAGTGACAAAAATAAACGAGACTTCGCCAGAAACTTTTATTTTTATTTTTATAAATATATGTTATGTAAGTTGTTTCGTTGACTAAAACCGTTTAAATTATTCACTTACAGGTAAAATGCGACATGGTTTTGGCCAAAAAGCTGCTATAACATTTTTCAAACACTGAAACAATGTAAAAAATAATGGCGCGGGGCTTAGAGTGTGCTAGAGAGCGCCAGCGAGTATACAACTTTGTGCTCTCGCTCTTTTGCGCTCCCTCCGACGAATTGAGACGTTCAGACTGTGCTCTCTGACGTCACAATGACGTGTCGCAAGAGTGAAAGCACGAGAGAGCGCTCTCTGTGCTAATTGAGGCACGGCTTAAGGTTAGCAAACTGTTTAATTAAACGTGCATTTTCATGTATAGCAGTGCACCACTTTAGACTACTTTGTAACGCAAAAACTAAGAAATCAATTTACGCAAAATGTGCCCCCCCCCACCCCCTTCTGTAAAAGCGCACGTTCGGTAAACCAGATGAAAACGAACGGCACATCATTGTTGAAACACTTGAATCTGACAGTTCTCCTGACAGTTCTTGAATCAACGTTGGGTACTTGCACAGAATACGAATTTCAGTCCATCCCATCTTTATGAGTTGCAGACTCTCTTTCACTGCTTCTTAATGGACGGCACCAATGGAAATACTGTATATGGGCAAGACATATAACACGGAATGTTGAAGAACACCTGCAGTTAAGCATTTTTAGTTATTTATGACGTATAAAAATCATCACTGTTAAAATCTCCATAAATTGACACATTTAAAAAATACGAAACAAACAAAAATTAATAATTTTTGTTGCATATAGGACATGCGCTCCACATACACATGCAAGTAAAAATACAAAAGGTAATTGCCACAACGAACAAGTCAGGTGTGAAAAATATAGTGAAGGGTATCGTAAAAACTATGTCAATTTTTTACGAGTCAAAGAGCAATATATATTTTTTTTTCTCGCGAGAATTGCAAGTAAATCGGAAGAAACGAACCAATGTTAAAAAATGTGAGAATGCTTTTCCTTCCCGTTTCCCTATCAAACATGTTTTATGTGTGCATTTTCAATCATTGTTTATCCCATTACAGATAGTTGACAGTGCATAAGTGTTGATTTTGTTTGCGGTTTTCTGTGTAGTTAAAGTTGTCTGCNCCCTTGTCAACCCCCCCCCCCCTACAGTGCAGGTTGCTCTTTTATAATTTTTGTTGGTGCCACAACGTGGAGTAATTCAAAAATAATTTTGGGATAAGGAAATTCAACGTATAAAAATATCATGAGGTAAATTTTTCATTTATTTATAACAACTGTATTTATAACAGCAGTTTTACAGAATTCGAATCTGCACAAATAATAGAAACAAATTAACAAGATACGAGTCTCAAATTAAAATTCGCATGCACGGATATTACAAATAGTAACAGGGGAAAGCAAAGTTAATGAGATATACGACAATAATTATTTAAAAAAAAAAAAAAAAAAACAAACAACAATCTAAAATTAAAGAAATACAAATTGAATTACACTTACACAAATCAGCATCTAAATATATAACACATGCAAACTTATACCGATAAAACATTTATTTACAGGTGGTTCACGATAAAGTGAGCACACTCAAAATCAACCTTTGAAAAAATCAGTCACATAACTGCATACATTGTAGCGTAAGCAATGACCAGAGCACTCACAGTACGTAAGGTTGGCAGCGGATTAGGAGCAGCAGTTCCAAATCTAAACGCCTAGCTAGACACAATTTTAAACATTAACGGCACCTGGAATTTGTCACTTTCTCTTTATTTTATGCACATAAGAATAAAAATTGCGCCTTGATAACACTTCGTATTTCTAAAGAACTCATAACATCACTTGGCTGATGCAAAGTTTCAAGTTATTGGGCCCGTTGTTTTGTTTATTCGTTTTTTTTTTACTTCTTTCCATTCCAGAGTTTAAATGTCAGAATTCCGATGAATTTACTCTTCAGTGTCTGTTCTGTTCCTTGGTTAGTTATCGTTATGTGCCTTGAAAAATGTGATTTGTGTGGCAGTTCGTAACCCCAAATATAAAGCATTTATTTACATAATAAATAAAACGTTTGGGCCCATATATCTGTAGCCAATAAAGTAGTACATTTTATAACTAATTTTTGTCTTTCGACGTTGTTTCTGGTCACAGGAAGTCTACAACATTTCACATAACATGCCGACCTGGCCAGCGTGTGTACATGTAATTAAAGCTGATTATAATAACATAAATGCTTGAAGAAACTTAGGTCGAGTGCATTTTATTATATTTGCAGCATCGTTTTGCGATTATGGAGCTTCAATGGATGTGTGTTATATATTCGTGACCATCCGAGAATACGAGTCTATACATCGGTACGTATTTCATTAGTTTTTAGCAAATAACGCTACGAAATTGCTTTATATTACACGTGGAACATTCCTCCTGTACTTTTAATATGTTGGAACAGTTCCGCGACATTTTGTTGAACCTTTCAGTGTGCCCGGGCCAACATAAACAGTGAACATTCCGAGTTGCCACAAATAACCTCAATTTCTGCAATGGAAATTGTATTCTGCATTAAATGCGTCAATGCAATTTCAAATCGGCAGAAATGTCTTCTTGCAACTGTACGCAATCAGTTAAATCTTTAATATTTTTATAAATAAATATTCAAATCATCAGCATATAGAAGTGCTCGAAAATTATTTATATCACAAAAAATATAATTTATGAATATATTAAATGACAATGGTGATGGTGTTCCACTCGGTGGAACACCAGAAGATAAATTATAATGAGATGAAAGTGAAAATTCTGTTTTCACTGCAAACCTTCCTTCAGAGAAATAACTAGAAAACCATTTGATATAGGTGCTATCTAAACCTATTTCTTGTAATTTTTCCAAAATTACCGAGTCTTGACAAGTATCAAAAGCTTTTCATAATTCAAATATATTGAATCAATTTTATTTCTAGTTTTATCATCTCCATATAGATCATTAACATATTTAAATAAAATAGTTGTTTTACCCATGCTGACTATATGAAATTAAGTTTTTTTGTGTAAAAATTTATGTGTCGAAGAATTACCTTCCCAAATATCTTTGAGAAACAACATAATAAATATATAGGTCTATAATTATTAACGTCATGTTTGTGACCTTTCTTAACAATAGGAACAACTATTGCTTTTTTCCACAAACTTGGATCGACACCACATAAAATACTAAAATAAAAAATATGAGTTAATAGTGAAATAAATGTATTAGTACAACCTTTGAGTATAACATTAGGAATATCATCAATCCCAGTAGCCTTACTGATTTTAAGTCTTTTAATTGACTAATGACCAAACCTTGAGATATTGTCGGGGGTTGGTAGTGCAAAATATCACCATAATAATTGCATTGAGAATCAACATTATCAGTTCACTGAACATACACCTCTGCGAAATGTTTGGCAAAAATATTGACAAAGGTGTCATTATCTTGAACCATTGAATCATTGAATAATAATGCTATTTTCTCTCTGTAGTCATTTTTCATAATTTTAACGTATTTCCAAAAATTTCATGGATTTTTTTTTAAAATTATCATTAATATTGGTTTGCCATTTTTCTTATCTATTTTAATTTTTTCTTTCGCAACTTTCCTATACTCAGGAAAGCGAGAATAATTATAGTCAGATTTATTTCGTTTGTATAACCTGAATAAATGTTCTTTTATTTTGAAAATAATGATTAGATCTTTTGAAAACCACGCAAGATATTTACGTTTTGAAATTTTAACCTTTGGAATAAACGTATTAACTAATATTTGAGAGTTGCTAGTAAGGTAGTCTACCATTTGGTCAACATCTTGCATATGATATATAGGACTACAATCGAAAGCATTCAAAACTAAAAATAATGATAAGTAGTCTCCTTTTTTTATAATTCCTATTATGGTAAGTAGTATTACTTTCTTTATAACTTTTAAAATCAACTTTACAGTAATAGAGTAAAGCAGGATGATACACATCTTCCTCTACAAAAGGATTCACAGATTTTTCAACATGATCTATATGAAAATTAGGAAAAAACCAAGTGAAGTAATTTAGAAAATTGCCTAGTGAAATCAAATTGCCCCAGATTAAGAAAACTCATTTTTTATATAAGGATTTGCCGTTTTTGTTTATTATAATAATCAACAATATTTTGAGTATGAAGTTCATTCCAATCAATACCAGGAACCTTAAAATCACCGACAATAATTATTTGATGAGCATAACCGGACAATTTAGAATTTAGTAAATTAAAGTAATAATTAGCATCATTAATATACAATTGTAGAGGAAAATAAATATTTCCGATGGACATTTTTTTTTGCATATCTAGTAATTTAAATCCAAACAGACTCAATGTTTTCTTTCAGAAATTCAAATTTTTGTACACTACGAGGCTATGTAGATGAATTTACAGCTATAAGAACACCGCCTCCTCTTGTGAGGTTAGAAAATGTAGAATCGCGATCTTTGCGAAATATATGGAAATTATTCGAAAAATAATGAGAATAAAGATAATTACTATTGAACCAAGTTTCAGTTAAACAAATGGGAGAGTAATCAACACTATTGATATCTTGAGAAAACAATAAATATTTAGTTCGAAGACCCCTTACATATTGATAATGAAGATAAAAATCATCCTTCCCTGGAGTCATACATAATTGATAATACACAGCACCTCCGTTTGCCTCAACATACATTTAGACATGATAACCTAGATAGATTCAGTTTCGACTCCTCCGGCCACGTCACTATTTGTTACTAATAACAGAAGGCTGTTCCTGATTCTGTGCCGTTAAATTAGGAGACTTTGATGCGCGTGTTGCGCCAAACAGTTGATCGTTCTGAAGCCTGCCATAGAAGGCGGCTAATTAAGCAACATGCGCGCCAAAAAAAAAGTATCAAAAATACGTACATAATCAGTTTCCGCCACCGACGCATAGAAAGAAGAGTATGAGTCATACCTGGTTTTCAATTTTACAACTTTCAAGTTTGAAACTAGTTCTTGGTTGATATGTCACTATATCATTCTCCTGTACATCAGGAGCAAACTGGTAAACAAAGATGGCCTTCATACGTGGCTTCACAGTTTTGGGGACTATTTTTATACTCACGTAGTTCCCACTTGCTTCCGCGCCGCAGCTGGCTTGGATGTCGGTGACCCACTCGCGGCGGACGACTTTGTTCGGCGTCTGCGGGCCTACGCAAAGCCATCCTCGTCAGCGGCCGGCTTACACAGCATTTCCTGCTGAGCCCTAGTTTTTTTTGTAGTGCGTGACGGCAGCGTGGTTTTATCATATGGCATATTAGATTCAGCTTTTATGTTATTAGATACAACAAAATCAGAACTAGAAGCAGATTCTTGACCATTCGAGGTAATTTCACTGTAGGATTTTTTTCTGTGGATGGTGTGAAACCCCGGCATCCAAACAAGATGCACGAATATTTTTGTCTTTATTTAATTGAAAATTCTCAAACACAGCCCGAAGTTGCGAATTATTTTATTTTAGATCTCCTACCTCCTTAATTAATCCATCGATTTTGCCACATAGAGCCTCAAACATAGTTTTAACACTGGAATCCATTTTATCAGTTAACTTGGTAGACATGTCTTCTTGTCCTTCAACTTCGCTATCCACGAGTGTCACCTTCAGGGCATAATTCTTATGTCCAGCGCTTCAATTAGTTTTTTCAACAGAGTTATTCGCCTTATTACTCTTTTAGGTGGCGTAAAACTGAACAGAGTTGAATCATCACTACAGTTTATACGTACATAGTTTTAACTTTCACTTGACCTATTTATACAATGAGTACGTAAACGGGTGCAACAATTTCCCGAACACTTTATGAACTTTTGTTTTCTATAAAACGGCTTACCGCATACTGAACATTAATCTGAACTCGGGGGCATATATAAAACCTCTAATTTTTAGAAAACCCAGAAGTTAACAAAACTTTAAAATACTTTAAAACGATGGTCAAGCAGGAGCAGTCCTGAGACACATCCTACTCTTAAGAGCACCGATCGCCGAATGCGATAATAAAAAATAAAATAAAAATAACAACAACGCGAATGAAAAAATACTTACACATCTGAACATTTCAACTTTTACTAACTTACTCATTTCAGTGAACTGGTTCCAGTTCAGCTGAAATAACGTCTAGTGGAAAATATTAACATTAATTACAAAAAATTTGAAGTAATTGCCGATGTATGTTCGTTTGTGCATGTGTGAGTACACGTGCAAAGGAATTTCTCTTCCCTCTTTTCCATCAAATTATTTTGATATAAAAATACATCTCCACGTGTTAATCTTTCCTAAAAAAAAAAAAAAAAAAAAAAAAAAACGATGCGTTTATAAAAAATTCCTCTCTTGGGTCATTATATTACGATTCTGTACTTTTTTTCCTCAGACTTTAACATTACCCTGCCATTATTTGTGGGCGTTTGGTCTCCTAACGGAATTTAAGGTTTAAAAAAACTACAGTGTTAACATATGTTACATACGAACAGAATTATGCCAGCCATTTAATTTTGATATGACATTTCTCGGTAGGATACAAAAAAGAATAATATTTTTAATGACTGTTCAAAATATTCCCACTTTATGCAGGTAGGTGGTTTGAATAGGTTGAACCGTATATACGTCAATGGTTCACCTTAAATTGAAACCTGTGACGTTGTGGTAACGCCTTAACGAGTGAGGTAGTTTAATTTTTTAACAATTTACACTGGCATGGGAAAGTTTTCCACAGGATAGGCTACATTAGTACAGGTTCTTTGCTACCTCGAGCAAATCATTGCCGCGCCTATTCCAACAAGTAGTGCATATAATCTATTCGCTGTTTCTTTACACTTTAAATCAAACCTTCAAAAATTTGCTCCTTGTATGGCGTGTTTGGTTATTTCCTAAATAGGTCATATATCACAGGCATTTTATACTTCTGCTATCATAAAAGTATCTTATTTTTTATTAAATTAAACATTTACTTACATTTTATTTATAAACTATAATATTTCATTTATAAGTCATATGAATAAAAACAGTAAGAAATATGTGTACTCGTAGTGCCTAAGAAATAGTTCCATTGGAAAATATTATTACAATAAATGCGTACGAATGTATTGCGTTGTCCCTTTGGCATAATTTTCTAGACTTCGTTAAGCTTAGTGTGTATGAGGGGGAGGGACTATAGTTAACTATAGTCCATGAATGGACTATAGTTAATTTGCGGCAGCGAGGGAACAGTGACTGCGAGCCGCGGAGGAACCCCGAGGCATGAATAAGCGCAGCCGACAGACTTCTCGTATGATCGCAGGCCATGGCTGGTATAATCCTCATAATACAGCGCATTCCTCGGCGACCGCGTCATTCGATCTGGTAACATGAAGGATGCGTGCATTGTGTTGTAAACAGGAGGGGGTGGCAGCCCCCCTGCGGCGACGTCTGACGTCGGCTCCGGGGGTCCAGTGCCTCCCCTTGCCCCTCCAAAGTACTTCCCTCCGTCACCTTCACGGACCACCACAGGCTGTTCCCACAGGCAGCCTCGCCAGTTTGTTGCTGAGATATGGAGATCGTTTAACATTGGGAACCTAGTTCTTTTTATCCCGTTTCTCAAACTTACATAGGTCGTGTTCGAATTCACCAGCTAAAGGCCATCGAAAAGTGCATCCCGGATGTGACGTTACATTGCCGCTGTCCGAATTCACAGCAAGGGCACATTATGCACCCTAGATTGAACTCTCCAGTCAAGGAAGGGCAAGAGTAACGTTCCCTTCTCGAGCCCTAGGTAGTTTTCTAATGCGCAACTGTTTGAAACATTTAATTTGTTCGTGTTTTTTTTTGTGTTTGCAACTCTGCACGGCCGCGGAAAACACATTAAAATGTCACAAAGACAAATGAAATTCGCAGAGAGTGATATTCGACAGAATAAATCTCGAGGAGGAAACGAACACCAGCGTCCGAGCATACTTACGGATATTTCTCATGAAGGAAACAAGGGCTCGTGAAACGGGAAGGGATCAAGGGTAAGTGATCATGGCCACATTGCACTGAAATCGAACACAGCCTTCGAAATCTGCTTTTTAAAAACACTTTCTCAATACTATTTAACTTTCATTCTTACTTCCGACTGATGACGTAAATACATTACAAACATTTCTCAAAACTATGATTTTGATTTCCTCCATATGGAATCTTTTCGGGAAAGGTGTCGTAGATATTCCCTCTCATAGGACTAACCTATCTAGATATGTTTTCCGCGTTAGAAATAGAGAAGAGAGGGAACGATAAGGACGAGACTGCCACGCGCATAAAGTGTGCCATCGTCGTTACGTGTAAAGTTCTGAACGGGCGTGCATTGTTCTCATGCTGCGTGTACGTGTGGGAGTTCAAGCCGAGATCTATCGCTTTGTTGGCTGAAAGTCTGTAACCAGGTTCAGTGCAGGTGTCTCGAGTAGTTTTGTATGTATCCGACCCAAATGTTTTGAGATGAAACGATCTAAGAAAAAGTCGTATTTAGCTACGCCGGAGAGCTCCGAGATGTTTTGTTTTCTAATAATCGCGATGTCTTGAAAGTAATCGACAGGTATCGTCTGAAGTGTGTGTTCTTCTCGAATAACAACAAGTTTGGTGCACGTTTAACAGTTTCGGAAAAAGGAAAGGATTTCCAACACACTGTAAATCAATTCAAGCGCCAGGTAGGCGGACCTCTTAACATCAAAGTGGAGCTACAAACTGTGTGACGTCTCAGTACCCGTAGCTCTGCACAAGTGCAGGCAATGGTAATGTGTTGTTAAAAGCTGAACTACACTCTGTGGCCGAAAGTCACCGGGAACATCTTTGCTCCAAGTGAACTGACCCAGTAGGACGCTATATAAGACAAGACACGAACATTTGCACTATATACACTAATTTGTTGCCATAATGAGTCGACGGAGATAGTTGTGTAGGTTCGGAAGGGGTATGATTGTTGGAGTCCATAAGTCAGAGGATTTTGTCACATACATTTCTCGGCAATCGAACGTGCATCGGCCCACTGTTATCGATGTCATTGTCAAGTGGAAAAGTCCTGGAAGCATTGGTTCCAAGCATCGCTCTGGCAAACCGAAGACACAAGCTTATCGGCTTCGGTGAATTCTGAAGTGGGTCGTGAGAACCATTTGTCAGACAACCCTAACCAGTGTTATCCGCTTGCCTCTGTCGTAGTTCATGTTCAGATAAAGAGAGTGGTTAAAGGACTCTCCGTCGAAAGGTAATGTCACTTGGTTTTCACGGTCGTGCGGCTGCCTGTAAGCCACTAATCGCATACACCAATGCCTTTCGTCGTTTGTAGTAGTGCAAACAACGCTGTAATTGGACTGTGAATAGTGTAAGAAGCTCTTATGGAGCCATATGAGTCACGGAGCTGTGACACGCCACCGTATAGGGTATTCACGATAAAGTGAGTACATTTTAAGGTCATGCTAATTTTTTCCCTTTAACCAATTTCTATCTTTCTGCCACTTTTGGCCAGATGGTGCAGTTCAACTGCCTGGCAATGCATTGCCATTGTATGCATTTTTTAATACAAAACATTGCCATGTGACTAATAAACAGAGTGTATACATTTTAACACTCTCAAAAGTTAATGTCTGAGGCTGCAATAAAATATTTTTATTAGTGATTGATGCCTCTTGGGTGGATCTTAAAAAGTGATCACATTACCTTGAATGGCTTTTACAAAATGGTATTCATATGGCTCCCCTCTTACGATCCCCATTACGAAGTTAGTAAATGCGCCTGTAGTGGACAGCGCCTCTTTACAACCGCTTTACCTGATGAGAAATTGAAAATATGTATGCGTCAGCAAAATGTACGTATATATTCGTCACTACACAAATACTGTGACATCAGTAGATGGGTGACTACAGTACTGAATTGTCAGACATTTTATTTGTGATCACCTACCGGTCTGTAATAAAACAAATGGGGGCGTGGTTGTGACTGGGAAACTAATTTCCCTTTTTACTAAACTGTTAAAACGTGCACCAAACTTGCTGTTCTCCCAGAAGAACACACAGTTCAGACGAGACCTGTCGATTACTTTCAAGACATCGTGCATATTAGAAAAAAAAATGTTTCGGAACTCTCCGGCGTAGCTAAATACGACGACTTTTATTTAGAGCGTTTTATCTCAAAACATTCTGATCGGATGCATACAAAACTACTCGAGACACCTGCATTGAACCTTGTTACAGACTTTAAGCCAATAAAAAGAATATGTCTCCGCTTGAACTCCCATACGTACACGCAGCACGAGAAGAATGCACGCCCGTTCAGAACTTTACGCGTAGCGGCGATGGCACACTTGATGAGCGTGGCAGTGTCGTCCTTATTGTTCCCTCTTCTCGACCTCAAACGCGGAAAACAGCTCCAGATAGGCGAGTCCTATGAGAAAGAATATCTACTTAGCAAGTAAACATTTCGACTGAAAGTGCGTTTTACGTAAGCATGTGTGCATTAGCGGGTAATATTTTCTTTGTGATATAAAAATGAAATGATATTAACCTAATGTATACTTGACTTTTATGGCTTTAATCGACATGGAGACTACACTTCCGTTTGTCTCTCCAAGTCAGGGCGCTATCACATTGTGGTCGCGAGATATACTGTCCCATGTACAAAATTTCGTCAGTTAACTAGTTTCACCTGGATACCATCCACGCTCACCTCACCCGATTAATTCATTTATCAAACCACCGACGTGGTATTTTGTGATCTTATGTTAGCATAGTATGCCACGCGACTTCCGATCATCTCAGGTGAACTGCGTGTTGCCTACATAGACGGCTACGGTATTTCGTGGTAGTGTACTTTATGTATTTATTCCTCGGAAACGGTTGGGATTAGGGCAATGATGATTCGGGAATTTGTAGCTTATTTTAACGTGTTACTTCATAATAAACCACATAAAAAGTAATGAACTACTGGTAACACACAATTTTATTGCATAATAAGGGTTGCAACCCTTATTTTGCCACGAATAAATGTTTTGGTGGTGTAAACACCACGCTGATCGTTGAACTTTGTCCATTTAATCCTTTTCTACATTCTTACGATTATATTGTAGATACTTTTGGTAGAAAGTGCAATCACCTGGTCTTACTACTGCTATTTCAAAAGGAAGGAGGGGGGTATTGCCCTTGGGATGCACTTTAGACAGTAAGTCGCATTAATGTTTTCGCCTTATTTTTTTAGTTAGGAATATGAATGCGGAGTTTGTCCACGTATTTAAGAATCCTCCTGTATATATGTTAATTCACAAAAATAAAAAGGAAATAAAAGTCGTTAAATGTTCCATAAATCTACTGACCGTTAACTCTGATAATAGGAGTTTGTAAATTTACTAATTAATAGGTTCGATTTTTGCCAGTCCTTTAACGTAAACCTGTGGAATATTCTGTGTATAGTCCTTTCCCGGTTAGTTCCAACTTTTCTGAAGCCCTGTTAAAGTTATACTTTCAGGATATTCCTCCGTCTCATGCAAACAAAGCTGAAGTAGTCTAAAAAATTACGCCACCGGGACAACACACCGCATTCCTACGCACTCTCTTTAATAATATTTTGCATTGACTATTTGTTACAAGGCATTATTAACAAACCCATTTTCTCCCTGCTTTTGTTGATATTAATTACAAATTAAATATTATAATTTATTTATAATACATATATAACTGAAAGTTAAATTTAATGAGAAATAAGATACTTTTATGTTAACAGAAATATAAAACGCTTGAAAGTGTGAAGAAACAGCGAATAGATAATAACGTGGCAACGGTGCACAACGGTTCACTGGTATAGGCTGTGCACGGTTAAGTAAACATGAAATCAACCTTTGAAAAAAGTTACTGCCCGGAAAATGCATATATGTTATCGTACATAGTGGCATGGAGGCTCCTTGTTAAGTTGGCAGCGGAGTCAGTAAAATAATTCCAAGTAATGACGTTGTACTGCTAATAAAATGTTAAAATTTATGCCAACTTAAGTTGGTGGTTTTTAAAATTCACATTAGAGAAATAATAAGAATAATAATAACACATTTTTATTTCTAACAATATCACGTTCTCTTTCAACTGACGCAATAATAAAGAGAAAAGGTTCACGGCAATGGATAATTTAACGTATACCGAAACGATGCAAACCGAGGTGAAAAGTAGATCTTAAGCAGGGCTTTCAAAAGTGCTCACTTTGCCGTGAACAGCCTTTAATGAAGAATGCGGGTGGCAGGCCTGTGAGTTAGTGCAGACGCGGCGGGGTCTTCCCTCGCTGGAATGTGAGCCCCCAGACCTCAAACCCCTTCCCACTACACACACCCCTTTCTCGGCTGCATCTTTCATCGCTGAACACTGCCGCCCTTGTCATGGATTTACCCGGCCCTCGCCCTTCATCAACCTTCTCCATCCACAGCGAACAGTAGTTGCAATCCACATAACATTCCCTCCCCCCCTCCTTGTAAACTTTCGCAAAATTAAGCATATATCTCCAGAGGGCTCCTGTCCAGGTAGTACTATTTTTTCATGGCTTTTCATTTATTCTTCCAAAACTTCATTCCCACATTCCATTAAAAAAAAAAAAATATTTTGTGAAGGCTTAGGGGACATTGTAAAAGTTATTTATAATAACTTTTTCTCGCGTGATTCTTTTCACATATGTAATAGTGATCATATTTAATAATTTATGTCCCAAATAGGAAAATGTGGATATAACTGAAACCGTACAAACTTTAAAAATTATGATGAAGAGTCGTCTATGATATGTCAAGCTTTAATTTTTAAAGTCCAGTCATAAAGTTTGATTACAAAGATTTGAAGGGAAAAAAAAAAAAAGCTATCTGGCGCTTGAACTGCATTGTGGATTGTTAAAATACACGCTTTTTCCGCAAAAATATTAAACATGTGTCCAATGTGTTCATCTACCAAAATAANATGAAGAGTCGTCTATGATATGTCAAGCTTTAATTTTTAAAGTCCAGTCATAAAGTTTGATTACAAAGATTTGAAGGAAAAAAAAAAAAAAGCTATCTGGCGCTTGAACTGCATTGTGGATTGTTAAAATACACGCTTTTTCCGCAAAAATATTAAACATGTGTCCAATGTGTTCATCTACCAAAATAGCACACACTTCAGGCGTGGCTTGTTCAGTGCTTTCAAGATGTAACGCACATTAGAAACATTATTTCACAGCACTCCAACATAGCTGGAAACTGCTCCCCTACCCTCCTCAAAAGTTCTCAAGCGCCCTGCAGTGAACATTACTACAGACTTTTCACCAGTAAAATGATACGGCCACCGCTTAAAGTTCTATAGGCACACGCAGCACGACGAGAACACTGCACGCCAGTTGAGAGCCTTGCGCTTAGCGGCTACTGCGCACTTGATGCGCGTGGCAAGGTCACCCTTATCGTGCTTCTCGGCCTCAGACGCGGAAAATAGCTCCAGGTAGCTGTGCCTAATTTGAGGTATGTTGTGTGTACAAGGTCTAAAATTAAGGGGTAGCATACGGGCGACTGAGGTATGCTCATCACGTGTCCCATCGCCTCTACGCACAAGGAATTCAACCGGCTAGCAGTATTTACACCGACAACTAGCCTCTTGAGATTCTCAACGGTGACCCTATAATTTTATGGTGTAATAATAAATATAAAAGTGTGCTGTACGCCGTTTGACAACTCCTGCACAGTTGTTTTCGTACCTAGAAATGCCCTAAATGCCTCAAGGACGATAACTCTCTGGTTCTAGCGGCGAAGTAAGCTACATGTATCATGGACATCGTTCATTTCCGAAACCCGAAGCTATAGACAATATGGGGAGGTTCTGTATTTTGTGTGCATGGAGCTTGTTTCTGTTTTCATTCGTTACAGAGCGAGATTCCGTATATTATACATTACGGGGGACCGGAATGACAGAGCATGAACAGCTCCGACGTTCCGCGACCCCAGCCCCTTGCGCCAAACTGCCCATTATCAGTCTACTCCCATTGCTCTACAGGAGCCTCCAAAGCCTACAATGCCGACATAATTTTCAGAGATTACTGTCAATAGGTTACGTAACGACCTTGACGAATCTGCGTAAGCCGCGGGTGCTTGTAACAATGCCTCAAAATGAGCCGACAGAATCAACCGCTTATTCTCATAGCCAGGAAACCTTAAAGTTAGCATCAGATAATGACAAGGACTGTCTCATCTTAAGGGGTTCACTACTAACAGCACCCTTTAGATATGCTTGCTTTTCTACTGCAGACAAGCTTGGATTATTTGAAACTAACGTTACGAATCAGTTGGAAAAGTTTGGCCATTGCTGCGGGGTGCCATCAAAGTTAGGGAGTGGTATTTTAGGCAAAGCATTATATACATTCTGTCCATTAGCTATATCGGCACCAACCCCTACCCTGCATCTGTGGCTTGCTTCTGCGGTGGCCATCACAGTGTAGTACTGCTACTCAAGTGTAGTCGTCTGCTGAAGGTGATGTTCACTATTGAAATCATCAGTGGTGTCCGACGAAGCTTCCGCCGTTATGTAGTCGACATCGTAAGATTGCTTCGCGCTAGGAAGGTCTCTGATGCTTGCAAGAAATAGCTTCAACTTAGTATGGTCACTGCTAACTAACGTTGAGAGATCACACGCGCCGCGCTTAACTCGCCCTTCTGCCAACCTCAGCCGCAATGATGCAACTAGTACATCAGTCATTGCTAGAAATAAATAAGGCGCGTATACCGGACGAGAGTTCACGTGACGCAAACCAACCTTGTCACAGTCCCACGCTCACAAAGAGCGATAAGCACGAAGCAAAAAAAAAATAAAAGGAAAGGAGAATAATCATAACTAACTGATAACGAGGTGCGGTAAACAATAAATACCATTACTGCACCACCAACACAACAAAAAAAAAATAGGCAACACACACAAACATAAAATACAATCATTGAAAAATGTAATTTTTTTTAATGCGTAATTATCCAGCCACGATGATACGAAACCACAAACACGAGGTGCGATAAATTGCGAAATCGTAAATACGACACAAAAATACCGGAAACCTCCAGCCCGGAGGACCAAAAATGTTATTGCCACGAAAACAAAATGGACTGTAAACTCGAATTACTTCAGATGCGAAATTAAAACATCGATTGGAAGTATGGCTGTTCGATTGACACTACTCACCGCCATGATGCTTCACGGACAACTGACTGCCCCCTCTCGGTAGTCCAGGGTTGCCAACTCTGTGATCCAGCACTGGATGCAGTTCTTCCAACTGCAAAAACCACGAGAGGTGGCAGCGCGGGAAATTCAAATATCGAATGTGTCCAGCACGTGGGACGAAGTCAGTGACACATCAAATTTGTCCAGTATACACACAGACAGTCACCAACACACGAAAATGGAGTATTCACATATTTACAGGTCCAAACATGTGTCTTGGTAATTATTTTAAAATTAATGAACATAACAGTGTTTTTGTGTATAACCTCTAACTATAATTAACAGATTTCTTTCAAACAGTAACAAAACTACACAAATATGCTAAGTGCTTAAAGCAGTGATTCCCAAAGTTCTATGTACCGTGACCCATTAAAAAAAAATTGCCAAAGTTCAGGACCCACTTTAATGTCTTATATGAGAAACGTACCGTTTCGCTGTTCCATCATGTTCACATTGTATTTCTTACGTAGCGTAAGGAAGTGAAAGGTAGTAGGATTAATAAAATAGTTAGAAAAGTTGATGTATTAAAGAACAATTTTAATGAAAAATATACCTAATCAAACAGCATTACATAATGTCTGTAGGTTCTAAATTATAACATTTATAACTCATGCATATGTTTATGTAAGAAATTATATTTTTCGGGGCCACCAAATTTTAGTCTGCGACCCACCAGTAGTTCGCAGCCCATACTTTGGAAAATACTGGCTTAAAGGCATGCATGTTGACCTCTCGGTCTTCTCCAGAACACACAAACTAAATAACTTGCAAACAACCACAGTGAACACATGTACTTTGCACGGTACATCGTTGCTGTAATTAGCATATTTTCGTGAATGTGATGTCCACAATGAAATATGGTTCTACGAGAGTGTAGTAAATTTTCATTCTTTAAAATGCTAAGTTATGCTACTAATATCTCCAGAAAATAAGCTTATATTTTATAAAAGTCGTCAGAATTCAGCCAAGTCGCCGAGTAAATGTGGTGTAAAGACATTAAATAATGATAATACATGTGAAATAATATACGTGCACTGTACTGCATAACTGTAATAAATTTCTTGGAAACTGGCTACTTCTGTCGTCTTTTGATTGTAATGCTGGTGACTTAGTACCAGAATAATATGGCAACCCTGGAAGCGAGAACTCTAACCGCTACACAACCGCGGCTCCCGTTCGTTTTTTTTTGTCCACGTCGGGTACCCGAGGATGATTTCCCGTAAGCAGTTTCTCATATTAATTCCAGGAGAAGGCTTAGTGCAGTTCTCATTTTCCTCATTTTTCACAACCAAGCTCAATTTTCCGAGAAACCTATCTAACATAAAAATACCTTTATTATCAGGCTCGCAACTTCAATACACTGAAGTTAAACTATCCTATAAATTTTAACAAAAATATTAAATTTTTATTTCCATAAAACTTTTTTTAATGGGAATTCTAACTAGCCAAAATTTAAGGCTTTGTATCTTCACATGATCCAAAAATCTTCAAAACAATTCGGGGCCGCGGTGGTGCAGTGGTCAGCAGTGGCGGATTTACCAGCAGGCTGAGTAGGCTGGAGCTTAGGGCGGCAAATTTTAGGGGCGGCAAATTTGGGGTCAAATTTTTTTTTTATGTCTTACAGAAATGGAAAAGATTCATATTTATATACCTAAATGTTATTAGGTCCACACAAACAATTCAACATGTAATATATTTCACCACTTAGATAAATTTTTCTACAATATGCGTAGTCACGTTTGGTTGCGGCGCGGGAACGAGTGACATGACCGTTCGCTAAGTGTGTCTGGCCGAACTGACTGCACGAGCGCAGCGCGGCGCGGCCGCCGCGGGAGCCGAGGCGGGGTCGTGCTGTTGCAGGCATACGCCGCGTGGTGGCATTGAGTTCCAGAGAGATAGATATAGAGCGGCGGCCGGCGATACAAACGGGCAAGTCCCGTCCCGTTTTTACTTTTTCTGGTTGTGTGCTGTAATTTTTCAAAGTGTTTCGTGGATTGTATGAATAATATCATAGCATAATATCACCGGTGCGTAGACACTTATAGTAGGTAAGTAATCATAATATATTACAATAAATCATCGGTAACGAATCAGTAAGACGTAATTTAACTTGATAAATAGCTGTTTCGGAAGCTATGCAAAGAAATTTCGATTTATTTGTTATATCATACTTAAATCAATTTCCCGTACTTATGTTAGGTAATTATTCAATGTCTGAAGTCTGAACAAAGGATTTACGAGAAATAAAACTCCCAATGTAATCTTTTTTATTTCAGTTCTTGGAATCCAAGAAATTGTTAGAATGAGTGGTGGGAGAAAGTGACTTAGTGTTGCTGAGTATAAAAAGAAGGCCAAAATGAAAAAAGAAGAACAAGAACAGATTATCCGTAAAACGATAAAAATTGACAGTTTTTTTAAAAGTGGAAGTGGAAGTAGTGTTGAAAGACCAGGAACTTCAACAACATGCACTGACACAATACAATCTGGAAAAGATGAAACGGATTTGAACTCTGCGACCCAACAACAACAGTCATATGTTGAACCATCTACTTTACGTTAAGTAATGACCAAGTGCAAACAACAGTAAATCTAAACAAAGATCCAGCTTTATGGGAAATCAACGATACCTTAAGGGAGATTATCGCAAGGTACGGCTTCGATCAAAACAAGTCTTGTGACTTCTCTAAAAGTGAAAAAATATATGCTGATCAGCGTCGTTTCTTGCCAGTGAGTATCTTCCAAAGAAAAATGAAAAATAATGAAGTGAATGACCGAAATTGGCTGGTTTATTCTAAAAGTAAAAGATCTGTATATTGCGGGCCCTGTTTGGCATTCGGTCCATTGGAGAATAAGACTCAGTTTGAGAACGAAGGATTTAATGACTGGAAAAATGCAGAACACCGAGTAGCTCAGCATAAAAACTCTGCGCGTCATAAATCTAGTATCCTTAGTTTGGAAGTTAGAAGTGAGATTGATGGCCGACTCGATAATTTACTGCATGTCCAGATTGATGAAGTAATTACTTATTGGAGAAACGTTCTGAAGAGGGTTGTTGCGGTAGTGAAGCGACTGTATTCAAAAGGCCTCGCTTTCAGTGGAAAAAAATGAAAAGTTCGGTGATCCGCATAACGGAAATTATTGTATGATTTTGGAACTGTTAGCTGAATTCGATCCTTTTTTAGCCAGTCATATTGAACGATTTGGGAATCAAGGATCTGGAAGTACCAGTTACTTATCAAAGACCGTTTGCGATGAGTTTATTCTCTTGATGGGTCATAAAGTCTTGAAACACATTGGAGACGAGATAAGAAGAGCGAAATATTTTTCCTTAATCATCGATTCAATACCAGATATAGCACATCTGGACCAACTTACCCTCGTCATTAGATACGTTTTGGAAACAGGCGAACCGTGTGAAAGATTTCTCAAGTTTTTGCCCTCAGTGGGACATAAAGCTGAAGAAATGTTTTCTGCCATTATTTCGGAACTCAAAACACTGGGCATAAATATTGAAGACTGTCGTGGACAATCATATGATAATGCCGCGAACATGTCTGGTGTGTACAATGGCTTACAGGCTCAAATTCAAAGCCAAGAACGTTTTACTTTTTTCGTTCCTTGGTCTGCCCACTCTTTAAATTTAGTGGCAACTGCGGCTGCTGAATCTTGCACAGAAGCTTGTCGCTTCTTCATGTTGCTTCAAGAAATCTACGTTTTTTTTGTAAGTTCGACACAGCGCTGGCAAAAATTAATGACTGAAATCGGGAAAGGGAAAACGCTAAAGAGAGTAAATCTGACACGTTGGTCAGCTAGAGAGGACGCATGTAGAAGTTTGAGAGATTGTTGGCACGAAGTCCTTAAAACTTTGGAATCAATCAAGGGTGATTGTACCGAAAAGCCTGTAACGTGAAACGAAGCGACGGGAATACTTTTGAATTTAGAAAAGCTGGAAACGGCGGTAATGGTTGTTGTGTGGAATGTTTTTTTTGGAAAGAATAAACAAAGTGAATGTTTAAATTCAGGCTTCTACCGTAGATTTGATCACTGTTGTCTATCTTTACGAATCTCTTTGCAAGTTTTTCGTAGCTGAACGAGAAAATTTTAAGTATTCCGAACAAAAGGCGATGGAATTAAGCGTGTCGAATCAGTATACAAAAGACATGGGGAAAATACAACCGAAAAGGAAAAAAAGATATGATTAAACACCCGATGAAGAAATGAGAATGATTGCGAGTGATACTTTCAGGGTTAACACATTTCTCGTCCTCATTGATAGACTCGTATCCGAATTAGAAAAACGGCAGGAGGCCTATAACAGCTTCAGTGAAAAGTTTTCATTTATGACCAAAATGAGTGAATTGTCATCATCAACCCTTACGGAAAAAGCCCTTTTCTTGGAAGAAATGTATCCTAATGATTTAGAGAATGACTTAGTTCAAGAATGCATACATTTTCAATGCCGCCTTTCTTCTTAAAGAATTTTGGTAAAACCAGATTCTGGATCATTGAAAAGTCTATCTTCGTTCGTGCGAAAACAGAATTTGCAAAACGTTTATCCAAACTTGGATATAGCAGTTCGCATGCTCTATGTACACCATCGACAAATGGTTCGGGTGAGAGAAGCTTTTCTTGCTTAAAACGGGTGAAAAATTATCTAAGATCTACCTTAAGCCAAGAAAAACTAAACGCCTTAGCTCTTTTGTGTATAGAGTCAGAACTAATGAACAAGATTTCATACGACGATACAATTGATGATTTTTCCATTAGAAAATCGCGTAAAAAGGTATTGTAAAACTTTCATAACTTAATTAATTGAATTTCATCGACATCATCAGCCGGATTTTAACCAGATAATTGAATATATTGTTTTTAAACTGTAAGTAAGCGCAATAAAAATTATTTAATTACGTTTACCGAATGTACATGATTGTGTAAGAAGTATTGAGGCATACCTTACCCCGCCTTATTAGTAGTACATGATTGAGCTTTTATAAGCTCAGAAATATGCCCAAAAACTATTTCTTGTGCAATCTTAACTAAATCGTTGGGTTGTAAAAATAATCTATAAACTGGCACATCGATCCCTTAGTTCACAATCATACTAATTACGGGGAAAAGGTGGTGTAATTAGGACGATAGTGCACAAATCATAAAGTTACAATTTCATTGACAAAACCTTTTTAATTAATATGATTGTGAACTTGGGTATCCAATTGTAGAGGTCGGCAGGGGCGGCAAAATTTGAATAGCCTACTGGCGGCAAATGTGTAAATCCACCACTGGTGGTCAGACTACTCGCCTCCCACTTTGGCAAACCAGGTTCGATTCCCGGTGAGGTTGCTCCCGGATTTTCTCATGTGGGAATCGTGTCGGACGATTCCGCTGGTAGGTGGGTTTTCTCGGGGATCTCCCGTTTCTCCCGCCCTTGCATTCCGGCGCTGCTTCATACTCACCTAACTTCACCCTCATTGGCTCTTAAGACCGCGTTGTTAAGAGCCATCCATATCTCATTACTCCACTCTCCACTTCAAAACAAACCTACAATAAACTCCGATTTTCATATACCTGTGCACGCGTATTTAGCATACGCCAGAAATTGATTGAATCACTTACGTACCTAGATTTTGAGGGTGATTGAGATGAGTATAGGGCAGTACTGGAATGAAAGGGCTGGGGAAACGGGAGATCCCCGAAAAAACGCGCCGAACAGCGGCATCGTCCGGCACGATTCCTATAAACGAGAATCCGGGAGTGGCCCGGCCGGAGATAAAACCCGGTTCGCCTGTGTGGGAGGCGAGCATTCTAACCGCTCAGCCACCGTGGCCCCTACGTATCTTGATGCAGTTCGGGCATGCTTAGACAGGATTTACGCGTGGTTATTGCGTAGGCTACTCTACCTGGAAGGGGCCATTCCATTGAAACCCTCTTTAGTGAACTTGAAATGGGGTCAGGGAGCCGTAAATAGCTATAAATGATATCCGATCTACGTGGGCCGCGTGTCTGAAACAAGGGGAAAAAAATGTGTGGCGACGAATGGTAATGACAGGCATTGGGGTAGGTATTCCTTGCACTAATAAATGTTTCACATCGACCCTCACTTGTC
Source organism: Clitarchus hookeri (assembly GCA_002778355.1). Classification (NCBI taxonomy): domain Eukaryota; kingdom Metazoa; phylum Arthropoda; class Insecta; order Phasmatodea; family Phasmatidae; genus Clitarchus; species Clitarchus hookeri. The sequence goes on along the minus strand of NQII01000360.1, from coordinate 718,195 downwards.
GTAATGAAAAAAATTTTCACAACTGTTTGTAAAGTCGCGTAATATAATTTGGCATGTGAGAAAACGTATCGGTTTTGAGCTTCGTATTTTTGAAAATAGCAATGTTGCTTTTCACGTTTTAAAATTTGATGCAAATGAAAGGGCGTGATGGTCTCGTTTTTGTGTTTTTATAGCATTATAAATTAAAAAATTAATAAATATAAATTAAGCGTGGTCTTCCACCGCAAAGAAAACACAACCGATATGCCATGATTCTAAAAATTAAATTTAAAGCCCTCCCACAATACCAGTTGGTTAGTTGGCTGGGAGGGGGTGATGGAAGGGCGGAGGATTACATGTACTAAATTAAGCTCTCTTGCACCTTTAATGGTGCACACATCTATGCTTACCCCGAGTTCGAACGCAAGACCTATTGCACCGAAATATTTTGAGCCTACTAAGTTTGCCACACAAGTATACTATCTAATATTATCACTACTAAATTTAACAAGTTTTCTTGGCGATACGTATTCAGATTAACTGAATAACGTCCTCAAACAAGCATAGTTATTTAAGTTCAGAAACAGATGAATGCCATTTGCAAATTTTCCTGCTGATACCCTTCCCCCAAATCAGTCTCTCTCTCTCTCTCTCTCTCTCTCTCTCTCTCTCTTCGCAATCGTTAAAGCCCCTCAAGGGCCAAAATCTTTTTTTCTAGATTCTGAGGATATTTTAAGATTTCGTGACTTGGCACTGAAAAATAACATTCACCATGTTTTACCTTAAAATTGAGAATTTTTACTTATATTTTCATTCGTGCAAATTTCAAGACGTTATTTTAACATGAAATTTGTCTTAAGTTAAAGTTTTTACTGGAGTAACAGGAACGGTATGTTGCAATTTCTTTGAAATCCGACTGTTGGTAAAACTGACTTTAAATACTATCTCAAAGGTCAAAATTTAAATGCGCTAATGACATGAAAAATAATTTTGAGCTATATCATAACGTATTAATTTTGTTCCAATTTTGAGATAAGAACGAAAACAGATATACATTCAAAATTCCGGTAACTCGTTTTTTTTTTTTGGAAAGTTATTTTCCTTCTATATCTCGTACTTCTTCCGGACAGTTATTTCATTATCACAAGCAAAAGGATGCAATATGCTAAAAGTTTACAAAATAACCTTAACCTCTTGAGTGAGTGAGTGAAGCGATTTGGGTGACTCTTCAACGAGGTCTTGAGAGCCGATGAAGGTGAAGCGAGGTGAGTACGCAGCAGCGCCGGAATGCGAGAACGGGGGAAGCGGGAGATCCCCGAGAGAACCCACCGACCAGCGACATCGTCCGGTAAAATTCCCACATGCGATTATCCGGGAGCGACCCCACCGGGAGTCGAGCTCGATTCGCCTAGGCAGGAGGCGATTAGTCTAACGACTACATCACCGCGCACCCCTTGACATCTTGAACGTCCTTAAGTGCAGACATATTTTAAAGCAGCTTACAAAATTTCGGTGTTGATATACCCATTCCCCGGACCACGTCGTCATTCCTTCCCCACTCTCTCTCTCTCTCTCTCTCTCTGTCAGGGGCCGCGGTAGTGTAGTTGTCAGACTACTCGCCTCCCACCAAGGTGAACCGAGTTCGATTCCCCGGATTTTCGCATGTGGGAATCGTGCCGGACGATGTCGCTGGTCGGCTGGTTTTCTCGAGGATCTCCCGTTTCCGCCGCCCCATCATTTAGGCGCTGCTCCATACCTCGCGTCACCCTCATCGCCTCTCAATACCTCGATGTTAAGAGCCGCCGAAATCTCTTCACTCCTTTTCTCTCCCTCACACACACATACACACACTCTCTCTCCCCACGTCATTATTAAAGAACGTACACGGGACGTGGGTATTTAGTCCGCTCGTGTTCGTCACTGAGTCTTGCGCGGCGTATCTGGCCTGTTCCCGCTCCCACCTTTTCATCCTGATCTCATTTCACGGGCCGGAGATCAGGCGGCGCCGCCGTGCGATAACGAGGAAAGGTTTGACGTGTCCCGCATGCCCGCTGGACCGCGCAAAGTGCCTCCCATCTCTCCCTCGCCCCCTCCACCCTTTCCCTTCCCGGCCCGAATTCCTTCTGCTTGATTCCTTCGTCCTAGCGACGTCCCGCTCAGCCTCTGTGTTCGTGTTCCGGCTCCACGTGGCTCGCCAATCTCCAGCGCAATCCCCACCTCACGAAGAAGCTTTCCACCGCGACCTGCCACCTTCCTGTCCGCCTGGCCACGCGGTACTTAAAAGAGTCTTTCGTGAATTCTTTTCTGTGAAATCGTTGTTTGCGCGTATTCGCGTATCTCAGTAAATAAATGTTCAGGGAATACGACTTTTCACCAGGAAAGGTAAAAAAACAATTATTAAAGTTCGTGTGTTTTTATTTTTATAGTATTAAGTTTATGGATAGAGAAAAAAATTAGTAAATATGGTAAAAAAAAATTTTTAAGGCTGGCCTACGCAGTTTTCTTCAGCAGTAGGAGAAAAATTACGATTATAGAGACGTAGTTTAACCTGTGGACTTTCATCGCTTGTAATGAAGTCCCACTCTTACAATTCTAATTTTCTCAGTAATAGACCAGGACGGAAACACTGCGCGCCTTACTCGCAGGGGCGATGAGGCGCCAGGCGTGCGTGTAAGCATCGCCCGTATCACTCCCTCGCTTCTTGACCTTAAATGCGCAGGTGTGTACTCGTCTTAAGAGCAACAGTACTTTCACGGCCACTTCCTACTTTTCTGAAACCCTGCTGAAGTTCTACTTCCTGGTAGTAGCGTGTGGTGAAGTGTTGCAAGGTAAACTGGTGCTTGCTCAGTGCTGTACATACTCGGCGCCCGCAGCAGGAACCTGTAACCAGAGTGGAGCCGCAAAAGAAATTGAATGCATTGCGGCCACTCACGAGAGAGCGGCGAGGCACCCATTACACACATGCTGTCACGTCAACTGCGCTACTACGTTTTAAGTGGCCGATGTGTTCACTAGCAAACTATTATGCATAGCACAGAGAATAAACAAAGCTTACCCTGCAACAGTTCACCACGCGCCAGTTATGTGGGCGTACCCATTCTTTATTTGGCTGCGCGAAGCTCCCTAGGTTTCTGGGAAGAAAGGCATCCAAGCGTTTGAGGTGTCGGGGCAGTACCGTGTCCTAGTGTCGGAGCCTGGTAACCCGCGTGTGACACTGTGTGGGTGGTGAAGCGACGGATCTTCACTCCCGTCAAGGCCCTTGTCCCAAGCTTCTGACCCAGCACACACCCTTGCATAGGCAAATTGGGCTGCGCCGTGGACGTCCCTACACATCCTTTACTTCACATACGATAAATGGGGTATCTGGCCTGATGAATGTATCTACAGAGAGTACCTAGGCTCGCCCACTAGCCGAGGCGTTCGGCTGATTAGCATTCAGGCCGGAGGGACCACAGGGCCCAGAATCTGAATTTCAATGTGAAGAAATTTTGGGAATGGTAAAGGACCTGTGGGGTAGCCTACAAGCGCCATGTATATTTAAGCTAATACCACGGGCGATCGGATAGGCCCAATCTGAGGTTCTCTCGGGTGCCTGACCCATGAAGTTGGATTCTTGGTGGCAGTGGTTGAAACTTCGCACGCTGAAGGAGATCTGGAGGGTACCCTCCCCAAAGAAGGATCGACGCAGTGAGCGGCGACACAGCTCCGGTACTGTCCTGGCTGGAAGGACCGTAGAGCTTGGGTGGTGCCTCGGCCGAACCACGGGTTTCCCTGGGTGTGAGGCTCCCAGATGGATGTGGAAGTGGAGGTGGTCAACTCAGATGTTAACTGATTAGTCTTCCGTGCTGATTGAGTGTATCTTATCCCTTGTCTATCGGGGCCCACCGAAGTTGTGCTTTTATACTCCAAAAGGAGGTCGGGTGCGGGTGTCTTGTGGACTGCCTTACGGTGGCCTGGGAAGCAGCTTTTGCTGTAGTGCCAATAAACGTGCATGATGTGGAAGGATCCCTACTGGCTGGGCTATCGGCTGGCGGGTAGGTTACCGGGCGCTGATTGGCGAACGAAGTTACGACATGATGTTGGCCAGTGAAGCTGTTTTGCTGGAGTGTGTTGCTGGAGTTCGCGGTACAGGCTGCTGTCTCATATCTGTATTCTAAATTACTCTGGACCTCACTGTCCAACAAAACGCTGAACGCCGTCTTCCAATCAGCACCTGGTAATTCTTTCGCCAGCCCAGCCAATAGCGAATCTTTCCAAGAGTGCACACTGTTAAATATTTCTGTATAATTACGGACATATATACGGAAATGTACAGTAAGTATACGGAAATGCAGTTCGCAATGACGAAAAACGTAAATAGAAAATACGGAAAGTGTCCGTAATTCTTGCAGTTTCCGGTTTTGGGAACTGACAATGCGGAGTCTACAAGAAACATTCTTCGCCATTGTAACCAGAAAATTATCGTTTCTGCGGCTGTTAAGATATCCATGCCAATTAGACCTATTCCTTCAAACATCAAAAAGTATCATCAGGCGTCTGTAACAGTTAGAAGCACTTCAAATACACAAATCTTAATAGGAACTGAAAAAATACTTCTGTGACTAAGATAGAAATACATAAGTTATATCGCGTGTCGAAGCTCTGAGCGCGGAGGTGAATGGTAAGAGCCGTAGACTTTCAAGCGTTTGACTCGGGGTCAGATCTTGTCCGAGTGTACATTAATTTAACTTTTTTAATGTATTTTTTATGCACAGTAAAACAACCGCATAACAAATAAAAAGGATTTTCTTAGTTATTTTTTTTAAACTGGAAATACAGAAAACTAACTAGCAAATTTATGGAGAGGTTCCGTGAATCCACGGAAAGTTCTGTGAAATTTACGGGAAAATCCTGTTTTGAAAACCAACGTCTCCGTGATTCTACAGAGTTTATTTGAATAAATGTTTACCAGCACTTTTCCGTAAAATGAAGAAAAACATGTTAACAGTGCAGTAGCGAACCGGACGCAAGGCCCGTTCCCAGAGCTTCGCGCAACCAATCAGAGAATGGGCATGCCCGCATCAAAGGAACCGCCTTGCAATTTTGTCCCCTTGTGCTTATCCTACTCTGAGGCCTGGTTGGAGGACAATGAGGCGCGGGAGTGCTAAGAGCTGATACACATCTACGTTACCATAGGGCTCGTTGTGTTACCTGTGCGTTAACGACCTGTTAAATTTGTTATTTTTTAAATCGTAGCTTTGTTCATACTGGAGTTACACTGAGAGAAAGGTTTGTTCTAGCCAGCAAAATACTTATTTGTGTAGGGCCAAGAACATATTTAGTTGTCCCAAACAAATTGTTTTGTTGAGTAAACAAAACTTGAAGAGCAACAAAATTAATTTTGTTAATTTAACAAAACACATGTTTGAATTAACAAAGCCCCTGCGTTGGGCCAAAATAAATTAGACTGTACACAAAATATTTAGTTTTATCAATTGTATATATTTGTTTGGCCACTGATGTGATTATCTTCCTTCGAAAATACAACTCGAGAGTTTGTATTATTTGTGACAGTAAGGATAGTAACAGTGTTTGTTAGCGGATTTATTGATGCTTAATAATGGTTTAAACATCCTAATAAAACAAGATGAAAAGGAACCTGAAAAGTAAAGTTGTAAAACCTGAAATATTTATTTAAGCACATTGTCCAGTTGAAATACTTTATATAGATATCTAAAAATATTCTCGTTTCATCAATAGTCCCTTCAGTTGAAATAAATACTGCCAATCATTATTCTTTGAACTGCTTTGATTACACAAGAATATTTTATCTTATAAGCTATCATAAGACATTATACAATACATGACAAACTGTTTATAATCTCAATTTGTCTTGTGCACAGAGAAAGTTAAATTACATATTTCAACACTCCCTCATAATTTCACTCTTTCTTCAGGCTATCAGTGCCAAGATATTCTCAAATACATAGAAATTTGTGAGGATCTAGACTCTCTGTAAATATATCTGCAACTTGTATTTCAGTGTCAATCTATTCAATAAGCATTTTTCCACTTTGTGTCCTCCATGTAATGAGGCATTCACCCAGCCATAAACAATAGCATGATGTACTTATTGTGTCTTCATCATCGCTCCATGAAGCATCGGTGCATCCCATCAGCTGCTTAGATTCAACTTAAATAAACCTCTCCCTCATTCTCAAACCCTTCAGGTATCTTCATAAATATGTCCTCCTACAGAATACTGTTGAGATAGACTGCTATCACATCTATTTGATCTATTTACAAGTTCTCATTTACTGCTTTAGCTAGTGCACCCCTTATTGTCTCCGAGTATTTTGTTTGGTTTACATCCACGAGCAACTAGTCGCGCCTTTTAAATATATATCCCTTTTTCATATACTTTTATTTTAAATTACTTCATCAATCCGAGGTTCTACGTTATCTTTAACAATTGTCCAACTTTGATACTTCATTACATTTTTCTTTTCTTCTTTTATTTCTGAACTATAGTCATTAGAATATGCATTTGTGTAGGAAATATCTTCAAATGTTTCAGCTGAATATATCTCATAGTTTTCTAGCCAGTGCGGTTTTCTTATAGTCCTAGCTCACGATTAATTTTTACTACACAGTTAATTATAACTTTTTTGGACAACTTCTGATTCAGATTTTTTTATTCTCTTCTTTGTCAGTTTTTTCGTTTTCACAGTATTTCAAGCAGTTCATTTTTGCTTCGTAATGAACTTCCATAAACTTAACATCTCTACTTATGACTACTCGGCGACTATCCTCATCCCAAAGTCTATAACCAGTCGGTGCATAACCTAACATTCTTACTTAGATAGTTTTTGGTTCGAACTTTCCTAAGATCAGTTGTTTTGGAGTTTGGCATATGCATCGCATCCAAATGGTTTAATTCTAGTCAGGTCCTGTTTAGTATCATGCCACAGTTCTGTCGGAGTATATCCATCAGGAATTTCATTAGTCAGCCTCCTTTTTATCGCAAAAATAGAATGCCATAACGTTTCTCCCAGAACTCCTTTCCCATGTCAGAATCAAGAATAGAGGCTCTCGCTGAATTACGTAATAATCTGTTATATCTCTCCACTACTCCATTTAACTCAGGAGTTAACTGTAGTGTTCGTTTTAGGACTATACCATTTTCATTAAATATATTCTCTATCTTCTTATATTCCTTGCCTCCATCCATCCTCACTCTTTTTACGTTATACCCTAAATTATTTCATGTTCTTGCTACCAATTTCTTAAATATATCAACATCACTTTTGTTTTTCATCAAATGAATTTCAGCATAATGGAAATAATCATCGATGAAAATAATGAAATACCTCATGCCATCTTCTCTTCCAGGTGAAATGGGACGACATACATCTGCATGTATTAGTTTCGGAGGGCTGCATGCTCTTTGCCTGGTCCCACTAAAAGGTTTCCGTGTCATCTTGCTTTCAATGCATGCCACACATTCTTCTGCTTTGAGTCAGGGTTTATGTATATTTTCCCAACACTTGAGAGTTTTTTTACTGATTCAATTCCGGCATGACCTAACGATTTGTGCTACAATGTTGAGGTGTTGTTACAACTTTTAATCATAGTTAGTTCAAGTTCAAAAAATTATTTTGGAGACTCCTGAAAAATGATCTTGTCTCCTCTTCTTATTGAGAATCTGTTTGGTCCAAATGTTGAAGTAAACCCTCTCTCATTGAGCTTCTTTACATACAGCAAATATATTTTTTAATCCATTGACACAAATTATATTATTTACCAGCATTTTGTTTTCATATTTTGTTAATCCCATAATATTTCCCATTTTTTCTGCTTAAAGTATCTCACCATTAGCTACTCATATCTTTAAAGGTGGAATAAATGTCTGCACATCACTGAGAATATTTCCATACATAGACCCAACTAAGTGTTAAGTAGCTCCAGAATCTAAGAAATGTAACATTATCTCGCAAATCAGCCATTAGAGCAAGCTATACTTCATTGTCTATTACAGCGAAAAATCATTGAGTCATGCTCTATGGTAGCTTCACTTTCATATGCCTGCTGTGCCTCTTTATGGCATGATTTTTTTTCCCTTTTTATGATTCGTATTTTTACAAAATTTTGCGATGTGTCCTGGGAGACCACATGATTAGCAACGTATACTATTTCTAACTGTCTGAAATAATACACTTTCTTGCTTCAACATTTCTTCTATATCACGAATTTTTGTACTTTTATTCAATTTCGAATCACTTTCTACAGTTATTTTTATTCTGAGATAATCAGGAGTGGGTAATTCATCACATGGTTCTATGGCACACCTAAAATTTTCAAAATTCATAAGGTAAACTATATAAAGTAGCATTATAATTAAAAGTCCTTCATTAATATCTACATAAAAATCCCGTAATTTGTCGATTAAGTCAAAAAAATTGCTTCCATAAGTTCTGATATCCTGTACAGTCTTCATCTTAGACAGCATTATTTTCTTCAGAAGATGAGCTTTGCGTACAGGTCCCATTTACTGATATATCATGTGAAATTTCCTCAAAATCGCGTGTGAGGTAACACCATCTTTAATTTGCTTCTACTCGGATGCATGAATGCTTGAAACAAGGTCAGATTTTGCCTTTCAATCTTCTTTGTCCCAATTTTATATTTCTGTTTTGTCACTAGTTTGTAGTTTTTTCTCTCCACCAACATATTCCCAAAGATTGTTTTTGTGGATGGATGAAGGGGGTATGGTGAGGGTGAAGAGGGGCGTGGTGAGGGGGAGGATTAGAGTTAGGAGGCGTGGATGTGGTAGGTGCAGAATGGTAGTCAGGGGAGGGAGCCATGTCCGCTGATCCTCCCTGGTCTGCTGGACCTGGTTCGGAGTCTCGAATCCTCCTCTACTGCTCTGGGGATTAGGTGACCCATTCCGCTAAGAGTCTCTAATCCTCCTGCTCGTCTGAGGACTTTTATGATCTTGCTTCGGGAGCTTCGAATCCATTTTCCTCATTTTTCTATTTTTAAAAAAATTTGGTACAATTATTAATTTCGGAAATAATTTTTTGGAGTGAAACGGAATTTTTTCGATTTGGCTGGTGACTCGGAGCTGCGAATCATGAATCCTGTACCCGAACCGGCTATTTATATCTACTCGGCGACACTTATTTTATTTATGGAAAGTTTACAGGTAGGTTCAATGCAGGGCCCTTACTTTTGTATGTATCTGACCCGAATATTTTGAGTTACAGAGCTTTAAAGAAAACAGATTTCATCTATGTTGGGGTGTTCGAAATTGTATTTATAATGCACATGACATCTTGAAAGTAATTGACAGGCGTAGTATGAAGTGCGCTTTCTTTTCGTAGATCAGTACATCGGGTACACGTTGAATAGTTTCATAGAAAAAAAAAACGGATTTCAGGCACACTACAATGCAATTCGATTAACAGGCAAACGGGACCCTTAAAAATACACGCAGGTAGGGGCAGTAAAATTTTTCCAAAGGTGATTTCAAAAGTGATCAGTTAACCGTGAACAGCCTATAACAGTAACAGCGATCACCATCTGCGTTGAGATCTCCGCGCGAGGTGGCAAGTTTTAAGTGGCCAGCTGCGGGCGTGAATAGGCCACGTGCGATGCCGAAGAGCTTCACCCTTCCGGGCGAGGGCTTGAACCCGCGACCCTTGTAGTGGTGGTGGGGGGAGGCATGCATTAGTCGGGGCAACAACGGTAAAAGCTTATTGGCGCAACAATGAGCGGGCGTAATGGCGCCTGTCAAGCTGTTTCGATACTACCTAATGGCTTCTTCTTCTCCTCGGAGCGGCTCTTTCAACGGCACGAAAGGCTTAAAGGATCCCGAACAACGAAAACACTTTGGAGGATCGACGTTACAAAAAAATAATAATATACTCGTGGTCGGCCAGGATAAGCTAACCATACGTTCTTCCAAGGAGTACGTACCAAAATAGCCATAAAAAGTGCTGTATTTTTATATGAACCTAATGTATCTTATCTGACCTACCATCGAAAATTGTGTCAGATAAGTATATCGTGTACGTCAGTGATTCTCAGTGATATTTAAGAGACCTATTTCCATGTGCTGGTACAGTTAATAATTAAAAGTGAGATGATAATTTTCGGTCACATTTGGTTAAATATATTTCAGAGCGCCTGGGACAAATTAACGCCAAACATGTTAATTGATGTCTACAAGGTTTTGGAAGCCGATATATCAGACCCAAGTAATCGCAATGCTAAATAGCAGGATTCCCAACTTGGCGGGCAAATATTTTGCCACAGAAATGCCTTTCAATTGAAGCTATTGCTTATGCAGTATGTTATGCTTAACTAATGGGTATTATCCCTAACATCTCTCGTTATTGAGTTGACCAGTATGTGCTAGCTGTGGTAGTAAATGTCCTGTGGCATTATGAGAAGTATTCCGTTTACTGAGCATCTTGTTGCACACAATACAACATTTAAAACATGAATTTATAGGTTCCTTGTATATAAAAAGTGATAATTTCACTTTTTAAATTATGTATATATAAATCACGTCATAGTGCAAAACCTGCTAGGCCTATTTATGCATGCCTTTGTAACGGCAAGTTTTTTGCATTAACACATTCATGAAAAATTTGACTGAACAAATTCCACAGTGTTGTTTTAAAATAATAATATCTGTGCAAATTAACATTAATAACTAAAGCAAAAATATTATATCGACAACTAAATCAAGGAAAATTTTATCTGTTCGAAACTTCAGTAATTTCAGATTTTCCTGAATCTAAAAAAAAATTTTCTTACGCATCTAATGGAGGTTGAAACTTTATTTGAAACATATGCATACACTGCTACATTGTAATAATATTCTCGTTGCATTGGATTTCAAATGTTTTTTAATGGCGTAGCAGCGGTAGCGTTAACTTCCCAACTAACACATTAAGTAAGTATAATAGTTCACAAGAAAAAGGGTAAATCCAAAGTGATTAAATCTGTGTAAAACTGAACATAAATTAAAGTTTCTGTAATGCCAGTTTCTAAAAAATAAATGTGAAATACGTATTAATGCACTGTTACGTAACACACAGTCTTATTGGTTTTCGTACTTTAAATTGTTATTTAGCAACTCTAGTTTCACGAGTATAACTAGAGACAAGTGTTAATCTCAAACATGAAAACATATACTAATTTGTAATAAGAAATTGGTCAAATTATAAAATATTTCAACAATAAACTCATACCCCCAAAAATAACTAAACACTTACCAATTTGTCAAGTTTTGCATGATTCAGGTATAAATGAACACACACACACAGAGCTCTTATGAAAATTGTTATTTATAACTGCAGGATCTCTGTAATTCTTCATGCGCAAGTTAAGTTAAACATTATGACGTAATATATTCTCACAATTAATTAAAAATATATAATTTGTGGCATTTGAAACAGATTTCCCAAATAATTTTATTCTCTTTTGTAACCGTGTGAAGGAACATGTTTTTCATACCATTCCACGTCACCGTTGCTGTGATCTCAATACAATATTTCACTCTACAATAATGATCAGGAAAGCTGGTGTTTTGGCCTCAGTTATTTAGTTAGCTGCACATCGTTTTATGAGTTCCGGGTAAAACATGTCCATAAGTTTGTGTTAATTTATTCTGTAAAATTGCCCAATGCCGCTGCAAACGCCGCTTTTTTGGACTGAAAAGTGGTTTTCAGTAACAGTACGAGAAATTATTATTCTCTAAGCTACATATTTTGGAAAAAACATCTCAATGCTATGTTGAAGGTCCGTGGTTTGTTTAAAAGTTGGATCTTTAGATTGGAAAACATAATTTTTCCCTTCGATATTCTGATGTTGCAAATTTTTTCCCTTAAATATCGTAATGTCACTCAGCAGAACAATTTGAGGAAAGAGGAGAATGATTATTTTACTTACTTTTATCTACTGGCGTTATACTTGCATTCCATGTGAAATAATATTTTCAAATAATAACGATTATCACTTTAAATATGTAAGTAAATATTGTGTTTAAAAAGTCATCACTAGTAAAATAACATTTCTTTCCTTCAGGATCTGTAATTTAAAACATTAAACATAAAAAAAAGTACTGGGGATTTATTATTTTACCTATCATTAAAGCATTTTTCTTTGACTAATATCGTACGTATAAAAATACACTAACTTTGATGGAAACACTGTTGACACAGGCGTTTAGTGCAAAACTAGTACATTTTTAATTAATGGTTTCAAGATTAAATACAATTTTCAAAATAAATTTTTTAATAATTTTATAGTTGTGCATAAATGACTAGCGAGTGAGTGAAGAGATTTGGGCGGCTCTTAACATCGAGGTCTTGAGAGCCGATGAAGGTGAAACGGCGTGAGTATGGAGCAGCGCCGGAATACAAGGGTGGGGGAAACGGAAGGTCCCCGAGAAAAACCCGTTGACTAACGTCATCGTCGGGCCTGATTCCCACACGCGAAAAACCGGGGTCGACCCCACTGGGAATCGAAATACATGACTAGTGTACTACGAGTAATGTTGGTAGCGAGTTAAGAATGTAGTTAAATGTTGAAATAATAACCACTTAAAATTTTTTGTTTAACCTGTCACTATTTGATGGTAATCGAATGTAACATTTCAAAACAAAATTTAAGTAAAAAGGATGATCATTCTTGTTCCGAGATTTGGGGAGAAGTTAAACCACATTAGTAAAACTACCTCCACCCAAGATTTGTAATCGAGAAGATATGTCATACAAATATTCTTAATATTCTAACGTATACTGGAGAGCCAAAAAAAAATTGGAATAGGCGTGCGTATGCAAATAAAAGAGGTATGGAACCAATGAGAATAACGTGATGCGGTGCGCAGCGCATATATAAGACAACAAGAGCCTGCAAAGTTGCTAGATCGGTTACTGCTGCTACATTGGCAGGTTATCAAGATTTAAGTGAGTTTGAACGTGGTGTTATAGTCGGCGCATGAGAGATGGGACATAGCATCTCCGAGGTAGCGATAAAATTGGGATTTTCACGTACGACCATTTCATGAGTGTACCGCGAATATCAGGAATCCGGTAAAACATCAAATCTTCGACATCGCTGCGGCCGGAACAAGATCGTGAACGAACGGGACAAACGACGACTGACGAGAATCATTAAACGTGACAGACGTGCAACCCTTTCTCAAATTGGCGCAGATTTCAATGCTGCGGCATCAACAAGTGCCAGCGTGCGAACTATTCAACAGCCATCATTGATATGGGCTTTCGGAGTCGAAGGCCCACTCGCGTACCGTTGTTGATTGCACGACACAAAGTTTTACGGCTCGCCTGGGCCCGCCTACACCGCCATTGGACTGTTGATGACTGGAAACACGTTGCCTGGTCTGACGAGTCTCGTTTCCAGTTGTATCGGGAGGATGGACGTGTACGGGTATGGAGACATCCTCATGAATCCATGGACCCTGCATGTCAACAGGGGACTGTTCAAGCTGGTGGAAGATCTGTCATGGTATGGGGCGTGTGTAGTTGGCGTGAAATGGGACCCCTGATACGTCTAGATACGACTCTGACAGGTGACAGATACGTAAGCATCCTGTCCGATCACCTGCACCCACTCATGTCCATTGTGCATTCCGACGGACGTTCACAATTCCAGCAGGACAATGCGACACCCCACACGTCGAGAGTTGCTACCGAGTGGCTCCAGGAACACTGTTCTGACTTTAGACACTTCCATTGGCCACCTAAGTCACCAGACATGCACATTATTGAGCATATCTGGGATGCCTTGGAATGTGCTGTTCAGAAGCGATCTCCACCGCCTGGCACTCCTGTGGATTTGTGGACTGCCCTGCAGGATTCATTGTGTTAATTGCCTCCTTCATACCTTCAGACATTAGTCGAGTTCATGCCACGTCGTCTTGCAGCACTTCTGCGTGCTTGCGGGGACCCTATACGATATTAGGCAAGTGTACCAGTTTTTTTTAATCTTCAGTGTATATTGCCGTTTTGGATAGGTAATTAGTATAATTGTTGTTTTAAGTCGTCTCTTTGAACCTTTATATCTGGCACCTATAATTTGCGTAATTAAGTCGCTCTACCATATGTTAGAAAGGCTTCTCTCGGCAGTCATAAACGTGAAAAAAGCCTTAACGTTTTATTGAAAACGCTGTCCTGGATTTTAGAAGTAATTATGAGCCCGAGTCCTGTGTGAAGTTGCCATGAGCTTCAAGTGTAGTTTTCTAGAATTCTCAGTGCTGTTTTTTTTTCTTCTGGAAATGGTTGCCTTGAGCTACGCATTCTTGTCGAGAGGTCAGTGTATGTTTTCACAAGTTCCTGGTATGGTTGTTCGAGTAACGTATGCGGTTGTCACAAGTCACGAGTACGGTTGATATGCGTTCCGGGGACGGTTGTCACGAGTTCAGATATCTCTTGTCACGTGTTGCGAGTATATGTTTTATCATTAAACCGAGGTGGATACATTGCTAGGTAACCATGAGCATATACATTTCGAGTATTAGCTCGATCGTTTCTACGCTTCAAAACTAACAATGAAATTTCGTCTTCATCCGTCACTTCTTCTACATCAAGTTTACACTTTCGTTTCCTCCATGGCTGCTGTATGGCTTCATCGGGTCCTTTCTTCAATGCAACAGGTGAAACTACAGGTTTGCAAATTATCAAGTCGAGATGTGAGCGGTTTGAATGCATCCTCTAAAACCATGTCACATTCCAAACGTGTTCGCTTGGCAAACAAATATTTTCCACGCACATTTTCGATAATGCGATGTTATTCATCAGCAGTGTTCACCATTGTACTAAATACAAAACAGTAGTGGAAACAGTTTATTTATCATTTTACTATTTAGGTGCTCTCTTCGGTTTTGGATGGAATGCTGCTGTAGGACGAGGTGCACTAGATGTAGGAGTATGTATGGATGTATGGAAGTAGGCTTGATGCGGTTTTTTATATTGCCTTCTAATTTTGTTATGCGCTGAATAAAAGCATCTCAGATATAACTACAGTGTTTCAATACTTTCTCATCATTATTCATGGCAGACAAAGCAGTAATATCTTGCTGGTTATTATTTATTCTACAGCATTAATTTTTGTATCTAACACAGAGAGTTTACTTAAGCCTTCAGTCAATATAAGTAGTTGGGCCTCTGTTTCATCAGATGTTAGCATTACCGC
The DNA here is from genome assembly GCA_002778355.1 of Clitarchus hookeri. Classification (NCBI taxonomy): domain Eukaryota; kingdom Metazoa; phylum Arthropoda; class Insecta; order Phasmatodea; family Phasmatidae; genus Clitarchus; species Clitarchus hookeri. The sequence continues at coordinate 703,009 of NQII01000360.1, read as the reverse complement.
CAATGCCCTTAAAATTTCTGAATTAACTGATTGTACATACAAAATACTAACAGCATCACCACCATGTTTTGGTTCACCCAAATTCTTAAGTTGCTTCCCTCCAATGCTGCAGTGACCACCAGGCAGCTACCTCCCCATCGTTTCAGACCATCATGTCTGAATTTAGATATGGTATACACCATCTCTTACTGGTGAATGGTTATGAACTGATCAAAACCTCGACGGTACCTTCCTTTAAGTAGAGGAAAGTCTTTTACTATCACAAGGAATCTGTACGGCCCACTCCAACAACAAACACACACATCTTTAAACTTTTCGAAAGGCATGTATGTATTTACATGATCGGAATATGCATGGCGTAAATTCATTTCGTCCATCCTAAACAAAACTAGCACATTTGCATTATCGCGAAGTAACTGTTTTGGCAGGCGAGAATAACTTCGACAGAGGTAAAAATAATCCACCAATGCATGCCTGTCCATACTGAAAAATGCCTGTATACAGGCCTGCTTCTCATATGCCACATCATCGAAAACAAACACGAAATTTGGTTTAGCCTTATCGGCAGGAATCACATTCTCATTATCGATGCATGTAAAATGCTGTAGACGATCTAAAACTTCTATAATCCGAGCAAGTCGCTTGTTCTTTGGTTGTTGAAGCGATTTCGAGAATAGGCGCACATTATCGAACAGAATACCATTGGTCTCTTCTAGGAAACTCAGAATCACGCATGTTTTGCCACAATTAGAGGGTCCACAAGTTAGACACCATAAGGTATTTGGCAACAGAGAACCATGGCATGATTCGTGGGAAGTAGCTTCATCCTCAGCGATAATATGCACTGGGAGACTAGTGTCCTGCTTAACAATCTCCATTCGACTGATATATAATACATGTAAAGTGTTGGTACTCATACCATGACCATATCAAAGTTTAGGGGTAAGTGGCTGGCCATTCTTCACAAAAATGTATAAAGGAGCTGTCTAGTGTGTTGGTGGTCAGTCTGCTGTAATGCCTCGCAGGGGAAAGAACAACAGTGGATGTGAACTTGTGAATTCGCTTATAAACAAGCTTCAATTTGAACTGTACATTGCTGGTTACGAGTACTGCGGGCCTGGCACGAAGCTTGCAAAAAGGATTGCACATGCTGACAGAGGTATTAATGCTTTGGACGAAGCATGTAAGGACCACGATATTGCTTATGCGAGCAGAGTAACAACTTGAGCGACAGACACGCTGCGGATGATGTTCTCGCCGACAAAGCTAAGAATATTGCAAAATCACCTCAGTACAGATTTGGTGAATGTCTAGCTGCTTGGGGTGTTTCCAAGATAATGAAACCAAAGTAAAGTAAGGCATGGGCATGCAATTCAACCAGAATAAAAATAAAAGGAGAACTTTGAGAAAAGCACATAATGGGAGGAAAAAAAAAGGATGTTTTATACCACTCGTTCTGCCCACACTGGGTGCTCTTGGAGGTCTTATCGGAGGTGCTAGTGGTATAGCCAGGGCAGTAAACAGTGCTAAAGAACAAAGTAAGCAGTTGTCCGAAGTAATTCGACACACCTGACAGCTTGAGTCACTTGGTAAAAAAAAACGCCAATGGTCTGTACTTGAGACCTTATCCGATAGTCAGTGGAGGCCAAAGAAGAAAAAAGGAAATTCTTGTGAAAGGGATAAAAAGGCGATCTTGAAGTCATTGCCTAAACACCCCCTTATAAACATAGACATAAAAAAATTTGCATGCAAGTTAAGAATACCATATTTCGACTGTATATACATGTGTGATGGAGTGTCATGGAAACGTAAACATACTGAGTCGGCAGTCATAAATTTAGATAGTACCAGAGGTCCAGGCACGCACTGGGTTACATACAAAAAAAGTGGAAGCAGAGCCAAGTATTTCGATAGCTTTGGAAACTTACGTCCACCGCTTGAGTTGAGAGAGCATTTACGTTGTGTGAAACTGAGATATAATTGCAATGCCAAGCAGCAGCTGCGAAACGAGTGGAATCGTGGACACTTGTGCATGCGCTGCTTAAGCGAATAATGTGATTTCTTTTAAAGACATGCAGAGAGCATCCTCACATCAGTCATGTATATCACTCTGGTCATGTCGGGAAAGAGCTCAGAGGTTTGCTCCAAATATTTCCCTGCACTTAAATTATATGGTTCCTGGTCTCTGGCACTAATCGATTTCCAGACATATTTTAAATCCCAAATGTAGACTTCTCCAACTGTATGTTCCATTATGTTCGAGCAGACAACGGAGCCTCAGGCGATGTGTGTTTATCAATCGGTTAGTACGAGATAGAAGACATTGCTACATTCCTGAAATCCTTGCTAGAGCATGATGTAATATTACTTCTTCGAGGTAACCCTAATACTTTGAAGAGTGAAATGATTTGCAGTGCAAACAGTGATTTCACGAAACATGATACACTAGCTTCCATGCTAGGTTTCGAGAATAAAATGTACAAGACAGGTGAAGTGCATGAATCATCTCTGCCGGTAATATTTTGCCAGTGAAAGTTATTAAGATAATCTGCAATCTGGTTAGCAGTTCATGAGTTTTCTGCTCTTGTACCATTAGGATTCAAGCTCGTCGAGGTGCCTAAAACACTAATTTACGCTCCAGTTACAGCTAAGAGTGTGCAAGAAATTGTTGTTCGAGTAGCCGACCAAGACGACAGATTGATTAATTTCTGTGATGAGGAAATAACTTTATGTTTACATTTGAAGAAATATGGGACTGAATTTTAAGGGGAAAAATATTATTAAAACTAACAGAGGCAACAAGTCAAAGGTCAGTACGATGCAAGCAGCCAGTGTGTTAACACGCAAAAACGTACACTGCCTCAAAAGTTTTGGGTTCAAAATCTGCAAAAATGGATGCCGAAATACTTAACATTAAAGAACCCATCACCTACGAAGATTCTATAAAAAAAACTGAATTTCACTCGTATTTACCATATGTACTGGGACCATATGCATTGTCATCAGAGGTTCGAATCCCAGTGCATAACCAGGACATTTATACAGTACAGTATAATCCATATTTGAGGTTCAGGGGAACGATTACTAAGGAAGATGGTGTAGTGCTTGTAACAACCCAAATAATCAGAAATGGTATACTGCACGTGATTAACAGAATTTCTTATGAATTTTGAAGGGTAGGGGGGGTGCTAAAGTGTATTCGACAAGGGATGTTGAAATTATGGCTACTATAATGAACTACCTGTCTCTTACATGCAACCAACTACCTGTAACGAAAATGGCTGGCTGGGGAATCGAAGATACTATAAATTACTAGTTTATGTAGGTGGAACATTTTTTAGGTATGTATACCGTTAGCCATGCTGTTAGGTTTCGCAGAGAATTATAGGCATGAAATTATTAATTCCAAACCAGGAATGGGTATTCTTTTAGCCAACAAGCAAACGAGTACGATCCAGGATGTTGCTGTTGAACCAAAAGCTACGACACTATCGATACAATCCATCGAATGGATGCTACCTCATGTGCAATTAAAACTGACAATGATTGTCCATCCCTGAAAAAATTAATAGTGCTATACACAAACTTTAAGCACACTTGCAATGCATGTGAGAATTATTTTACTTGTTCCTGCTTCAATGCACTTGTCTTATAGAGGTGCGCTATGGACTGTTAAGATGATGGCGATATGCTGGAAGACAAAAATTAGGTCAGCTGCTAACGGGTAGAAATAAAAGTACAAGCCAAAAGACAAACATGTAAATGTAGATACCACCCTTTGAAGGTGAGTTCTGAGATGATGCCAGAATACAACAATAAGGTCCATGCACTGACAAGTCCAGTATAACTATGATGTTGAGTTCAGCTACCATAGTATGTATATAACATAGTACATGTTGTGGTAAATATATAATTTGAACTACAGCTTTCCTCCATAAACGACATGTTACAGTCTTCATGAATGGACTCAAAGAAGAATTGAATAGTGCAGTTCAGTACAAGAATGTCTGTGACATGAAGATCAGGCAGAAAAACACATCAAAACTGATTTCCAGGAGACTGGTACATTCTACGGGAAAAGCATTATGTATGTTTTGAACAATGACTTTAGAGTACATCTGCCAAAATGATATGTTAAACTTATACTGCAGAGGGACATTGAAGATCTTAACAAGATTTTGGTGCATGTAACTTACAATGGTATGAAGTCTATCGACAATGGAAAAAATTGCGCATATGTTAGACTTTTCGTGAAGAGTGTGATACTTCTTCCGCAGCAGGAGAAGAGAAAAAACTGTATACATTGATTCACCTACAGCTTCCCTGCATGCACAGAATGTTAGTCATCGTGTTCGAGCTTATTGAAAAAAAAATTGAATAATGTTGCATAGTTCAAGAAGATGATTGAAATTATGGCGAAGAGCATTACGCAAGTGATAATAAAACTGTGAATTCAAAGTACGTTTACCGAAATGCTATGTGTAGTTTATTTAAGATACTGACCTGCAAGTTCTTAACCATATTGTGACAACATACTCTGGTATGAAGCCTATTGGATATATTCGTATGCTCGAATTTCCGTATGCGATAATCCTTCAGTCAGGAAGAAATTACTTCAGTTGAACTTCGGCCTTCCTACAGAGCAGTCAAAATGATGTGCGTGAATTTTAATCTATTGGACGTTGACAAGTATGAGGATGTGACCATAGGTTATCATAGTCTTCATATTAAGCCAGCAGGCTTACCAGAACAAGTTATGGTATGCAATGGATTCGAACACCGGGTAAGCTGCAATTTCGTCATTCAACGAAAATTGTCCAGTCACAGAACTGACGAACGCAGGGAGCGATAAGAAATAGTTAAAAACACGAGAATGAAGCTTCTGTCTTCTGAGCTAAAACTCTGACATGGAAAAAAAAACTATTTTAAAAATAATGATTTAAAACAACATGCAGCTATTGTACTAGCTGTTTCACAAATAAGCTGCAAAATAATATTATGGATACAACAGTGGCAATATACAATTATAAAAAATAACTTAGGTATAGTTGTTCTCACCCAACGTATAAAGAAGATGATGGTGGCTACCCAGGCCCACTTTGATATCTGTGCTTGACATCCGATCATCAAGTTACCTTATTGTTGTCAACAATTCACCCCCTAGTCATCGCTGTGGTATCGTAAATTACTCTTCCGTCCATTTCAGCTTAGAGTTAAAATCCATTCAGGTATATCAAAAAGTGATAATGTTTAATAATACTTGTAAAAATAAAAGTTTCAAACATTTATTACAGATGTACAATACTTGCACGCAACTTTAGAATAAACTAAGTTTCCCTGTGCTGAGTAAGCATTCACTTCATAAGATATTATTCGTACGCACAACCTAATTTATTTTTATTGTAAACGATGAGCACTTCGACGACAGTAAATTGAAACTTGTTCATGTGCATTTCTTATCTTATCCTTGATATGGAGCAGTTAAATGCAGTAGGACCTGCATGCATTGACAGGCAAATTATTATCAGCATCAGTAAACAGGTACTACTAATAATTTTATTTTTAAATTTATTACATAGCTACATTAATTGTGTGCATTTGTGGAGATATGTTTTCAATGCGAGAGTATTTTTTCTTTGGTAAATAATATGTGTGTCTAATCGTCTTAATTTATTATTGTTGCCTACCAAAGATTACTTGCACTTTTCTGAAAAAGTGATATTTTTTCCTTAGTCTATTGTCAGCAAGATGGATCATGTTGGAACGTAAGTAGTTTTACAAACAGTTAACGGGAAAAATATTCTCATGTTCAGTGATGCATGCTTTATATTAGCGATTACCGTCACAGTACCTGGCTTGTATCCGATTGAAAGTTACAACTAGCTTTTGTATATATGCACAGGCTATCATTCACCCTTTCCGCAACTTTCTTCACGACTGGCGCGAGCATTTAGCATAAATATGAAACATTATTAAATGGTTTGTGCTTACTTTTAATTAATTACCATCGCTTACCGAAGCCTAATTAACCGAGAAAAAAAACTTTTGAAACTTGTTAACATGTGCGTGAAATTTTTCATACGTAAGATTCATTGCAAGTATTTGGAGACGTGTTTGGAATAAAACTTTGGCCGAACCAGTCAAGCGGTGCGCTTCGACTGCTCCGTTAAAAAATTGCAGTGTGTTGCCTATTAGTTGAACTTTTGTGTGGATAGAAAACACATACTTTTAAAAGGGGAAAAAATATGTGTACGTGCGTTTTATTTACGATATGCGAAGACTTGGGCATACATACCTTTCGATCTCTTGTTGCAAGAATACTGGGGTTCGAGCCTCGCCCTGCGAAGTGCTGTACTTATTAAAAATTATATGGTTATAAGATACAATATTTCTGATACTTTCAAAGCAATGCTGTATGAATTAATAAAAAAAATATTGAAGAACAATCGAAAATATTTTAAATAGAAAAGTTGCCATCCGACTGCTTGCATACGATGTTCAAAGTAAAACTTTATTTTATTTTTAGTACCAGTTAATGCTATAAACATATCAGATGTCCTAAAATTTCATTTTTCACCACATCATACATGTTAAATATACTGGTCATACAATTTTTTAGTTGTACTACTAAACAAAATTAACAGTCCGCCGGCTATTTTGCAGTTCCAACTATGCATCTAATCACATAGTGTGTCCACTAGCCACGTAATATCATAGCTATTCACTTTCACTAAATCAGGTGCGAATCCAATACAGTGTATAATATTTTTGTAAGTAGAAAGAAACTGGTATTTCAACTTTGTGATTATGAGGACGGTGTTGGTTTGAATATCAGATACGACTTATTATATGATAGACCACACACACATGCACATACTAAGGCTTAGAGTTTTTTTATTTTTGAATTCACACCATTTGAGCCAAATATGAGCAACATTTTAGTGGCTGTTTGATTGTAATATTATGAAATGAAGAGTTTTAATGTTCCTAGGGATTGGCTGTGCCAGTACACAAGTCCCTCCATCAAGTCGTGCATGGCTCGTCGAACGACTGCAGCCAAGTTTAGGGTTCCAGTCATGTACTGCTAGAATTATATTTATTTGTATTGAGTATTCGTTTCAACTGAATTTTTAAGTGCTTTTCTGTCATTTATTTTTTAAGTGGAAACTAATCAATGTGTAATGTTTTTGTTCAGGAGACATCCTTCACAGTTCGCTCATCTCAACTCCTTCTCTCCCAAGTCAAACCGAAGAGTCAAGTGAAGGATGCTAGCAGTGAAGCCTATCGTTGCTAGCCCAGTATATGTCACAACTTCCTTCTTCTTCTTCTGGTATGAGTTTCACATTTTAAAATTGTATTTTATTTATACCTGCCCCAACATTGTCCTAATATCCCATACTAACATAAAATATGCTTGTCAGTATAATTAATTGTGTTTTGTAACTGTGCTAATGATTGTTCCTATAAAACACACAATGAACAGCAAGGTATCCAGTGTTGATGAGTATTTTGTGTCTTCACTTCCTTCCACTTCTTCGACTGTGGTAAGTACTATGCTTGCACCAGTAATGCAGTGTGGCCTTTGTGATCAATTGTTTACTCATCGCAAGAAAGGATTCCATCATGAGGTAAATTGCAGGCTCAACCCTTTCAGGGAAGAGCAGCATGTATGCGACAAGTGTGGGGTGTCAATTGGTCGCAAGGACAATATGGCCAAACACATACAAGGCTGCTTGGTCAAATCCAGCAGAAGGCAATTACTAGATGCAAATTATGCAACGAGAATTTCAGCTACACTCATCATGCAAGAAGACATAAGCGTAGCTGCTGGCAAAATTCAGACTTCAATTTCTAAGAACTAGATAACTGTGGGAGGCAGTTTACCAGATCTGACAATATGCACACACTGCCAAATGCAATGGCCCCACTGCCCGACCAGTGAAGCATCGACATATTGAAACAAAAACAAGTCCATCGGTTCCAGCTCGTCTGATTTCGACAAAGGGCAGCTCTCGCCATCACAGAGTAGTCGTTGGGGCTGGCGAACCTAATTTAAAAGGCTTTGTGTTGGTAGAGACAGCCTTGAACTGTAATTTTAAGATACTCATTGCAGAGAGTGCATTCACTACAATGAGCAACATATGTACATACCTCAATGATATGAAAGAGAACCATATCTATCAGTTAACTCTGGAATTGGAAACACAGGGAGCAAGCAAATTTAAAATAGTGTAGGATTGTATTTATGGTAAGCTGGAGCTGCATGACAACCAAGATGACCATCGTGCTTTCAAAAAAAAATATATACCTCTGTAAAACTTAGATGATATTGAATATGTTGTGATGGCTACCATCGAAAAGATCTGCAAGGAAGAAGAATACCAGGGGAAGGGTAATGGTTGGACCTTCACCTCTGTAAAATGTCTTCAGCTAAGGATCAATAAGCTTGATCCATCTAGAGCTTCGTCCTACATCAAAATACCAACAAGTATGAAGGCTAGGAAGGCAGTAATTAATCCTCACAACGAAGATCAAGAATGCTTCATGTCGGCTATCCTCTCAAGATTCGTAGAAGCAGCACACCCAAAAATGTGTCAACAAGAGATATCGCAACTTGGAAGGCAAATTTAATTTTAGTTGACTCGAGTTCCCCGTATCTCTGAGTCAAATATGCCAGTTTGAGAGAAATAACCCTGGGGTTTCTGTGAATATTTATTCGCTCGAAGGTGAGAAGGTGGTGCCCATATGTGTATATATATATATATATATATATATATATATATATATATATATATATACACNAATTTCTCTATACTGATACATTCACAGCTGACATGGCATAATGAATCTATGTATGTATGAAAAATGTACTTAACATACTATCATGATATTCCAAGCATTACTGGAGAGGACACTCTTCAGCAGCACTTAAAATATGTAAGACTCATGCTCCTGCAAGAATTGCCATTCCTCATTCATCATCAAAAAACATGCCTCCAGTTATGAAATTTAAGAATTATCAAAATACAACTAAGCTTCCAAATAGTAATATATGCAAATTTGAAGACATGCTGAAGCATGTTACATAATGTGAACCTGACACCAAGCAACTATACACGATGGCCTACCAGAAACATAAGACATGCAGTTATAGGATTTACATCTGTGTGGACAACAGTGTCATACCTTCATCAAAACATCAGTTTTAAATGCAAAGCATGTTATATAGAGAAAAAATGCAGCCAAAAACTTTATGTCTGACATTGTGAAAATCGCTGAAGAGGTTCAGGAAATGCATAATACATCAGAACCAATGAGACCGCTAGCACTTAATGAAATGTCTACATATGATCTGGCCAACACCTGCTGTTACTGCTCCACATCCTTTCCGAAGAAGAACCCCAAAGTCTATAACCATGGCCACCTTACATGCAACTATATTGGGCCTGCCTGCAATGAATGCAATATCCTTCGTTGTCGCCTTAAAATATTAACAGTAATCTTCCACAATCTTGGCTACGACAAACATTTCTTCATAAAATAACTCGCATATGACACAAAGATATTTTCATCATTCCAAATTTAGAGGGAAAATTAATAACATTCAGTAAGTCGATTGGAGACAAATTTAGAATTCAATTCGTAGATACATACAGATTCATGTCTGCCAGTCTCGCTACCCTTGCACAGAACCTGCCTGCCTCCGAATTTAAAACTACAAAGACATTTTTCAGCACTGAAGAACTGAGGCTAAGAAAGGGTATCTTTCCTTATGACTACATTGACTCATGGGATAAGTTAGAAGAGATGCAGCTACCCACTAAGGATGCATTCCACAACTGACTCACTAACAGTGATATTAGTGACGAGGATTATGCCCATGCAAAAAATGTATGGGGGAAAATTGGATGTTGCAAACTGGGAGAATATTCTGACATCTACCTGAATATGGACGTCTTGCCTTTCACTGATGTTTTTGAGAATATCCGGAGGCTGTGTCTGAACACATATGACTTGGACTGTGATCATTATGTGAGTGCCTCCAGATTCTCCTTTGATGCCAAGCAGTTGAGCATGTTCCACAAATAAAGAAGATTCATCGAGTTTTGCAATATAATGAAAAGGCAAGGTTGAAACCTTACATTGATATGAATACCGAAAAGCACCAAGCTGCTGCTAATAACTTTGAGAAATATTTCTTCAAGCATGCCAACAATGCAACATATGATAAACTGATGTAAACAAAAGGAAAAGGCAAAAAATGGAGTTGTTATGCAAGGAAAAGAGAATTAAAAAACTGATTGCAAAACCATATTTTAAGGACAGAATAATTTATAATGAAAATCCATCATTTATGAAAATGAGAAAAGAAATTATTCAGTTCGACAAGCCCATCTACCACTTCCACTATGAAGTTATGATGAAGAAATATAATGAAATAATCAGTTGGTATATATGGACACTGACACCTTTATTTATGAAATCGAGACAATGGACTTTTACCAGGATTTAGCCTCAGACCCAGCATTTAAATGGGGTTTGACACAAGTGCCTATCCCCTCCTCACCCATGCTACAAACCCATTGACAAGAAAGTGGTGGTCAAATTTAAGGATGAGTGTGGTGGGGATGATATATATGAATTTGTTTGACTGAAGGCTAAATTGTATAGCTACAAATGTATCAGCAAAACTATCAGAAAGGCTAAAGTCATCCAGAAATCTACCATCAAGATAAGTTCACATTTAATGATTATAAGAATTTATTATTGCAACAACCACAAATAAGAGTTCATGTAAATTCTATCAAATCACACCATCATAAGGTATATACCGAGTGCAGTAATAAGCTATCATTGCCCTGGATGGGTGATAAAAGATAATTAATGGATGACTATGTGCATACTCTACCATATGGTTATAAAGAGTAATTCTTTATTTATTTTATTGAGATAAACATTATGAAATGCAAATACCTCTCCCCACTCATGTTGAAGCAGAGGTTAATCCATTCCCACATCTATATATTTTTCTCATAATTGATCGAAATGTCTAAATTTTAATAGTTGAATGTTATTGTTTTTTAAGTTATTTTTCCCAGAAGCATACTGTAGCCCGTGCAAGGCGTCGTCTTGTCAGGTATGTTGCTGATGACTGGTGGAACACTGTAGCCCCTGAAAAGTATCATCTTGTCAGATGTGTCGCCAATATTTCCTGGAGCATTGTTTTAGTTATGTGTTATATGACTACTATATCCTTTTCACAATTTTTCTCACGTACAGGGATTTGTCATCTATGTTGATCCTCCGACCTGGGGTTTATAGCTATTTCCTGGGAGTTTCAACACTTATCCTGAGTTGTGAATGTGAAATGGTATTCATATCAGTCACATATGCACTGCAGTTACTGGTGGTAGTTTATTTATGCACTATCCCCAACCTCTCTTTTTTCATCTATCTATCTACTTTACTCTTCTTTTTTGGCCTGCGTCATTCTGTGCATTCATTTGTCCACTTTGATTCTTTTTTTAAAGGTGTTGTGGTTTTCATGTCAACAACGTTGTTAACCGCCTATGAAATATGCACTTGCAAAACGGTCGAGAGAAGTTTAAAAAATGAAAATTCTGATATTTGAAATAAATTTATTTAAAATTATTTCTTAAGGAAAACATAACTCTCTGTAGTGCCTCTGCAAGTGTTAGTTGCGTAACCCCAGTTCCAATTTCCGGGGAACTGTCTGCATGAGCTTGGTTTTAGGCCTCGTGCAAGGTACCAATTGCATGCGTACAGTAAAGGTGAGGATAGCACAGGACTTCCACTTGAAGAAGACCATCACTGAAAAAACTATTAACTGCATTATTGTTCAAGAATATACATTTGTAATGAGTAATTGTTAAACAAAATTTACTTGGTGGGTTTTATTTCTAAGATATAGTTACCGTTTTTTTCATACACAGACAAGTAAAATAACTTATTTACTGACAATTATTCATATGTCCAATATAAAGAAATCGTTTTTATAAATGCTTGGAAAATAAATGTTACATACTATTTCTCATTTGGGTACTCTAAACGAAAAAAGTCATGATAGGTTTATAAAAAAAATATAAAGTCAGAATTGATTACTGCAGTGTGCAGGCAAGTACTTGCTCAGACTTCCTGGTCTGTGGTAAATGTGTCATTGGAATATGTTGTTGAGGCCGAAATACTAGAAGTTAATGGTATTGCTCGCCACAGGGTGTAGCCATGTACTTTTAATGTGTGGAAAGCACTCTGCCATGTCAGAGTTGTCAAAATTTGACATTATGAACCCCGTACCAACTATCTCGTAGACCTGAATGGCCAAGTTATTCAGGGTTGCTTTTGCAGTGAGGAAATGCACCCCACAAAATTTATCTACACTTATCGTGTAGAAAAAGTTTTGAAACGTCAAGGGAATGAAATCTATATTCGTTGGATGGGATTTACAGATAAATAATAGTTGGATTGACAAGGATGCAATTACAGATAAAATATAATGTATTTTTACAGTAAATGTCTGCTAGTCATAAGAAAATGCAAAAAACAGAAGACTACACTTCAGTCTGGAATTGGTGAGCGGACAGATGGTGATTTTGTGAAAAACTAACTACAAGAAAAATGTATTATCCTGTACAAATAAAACTTTATTTAGTAATTTTTTATCTCATAATATAGTTGTTTTATTTTTAGGATTATTTCTACTCATTGCTGCATGCCTACTTCCTGGTCTGAGGTCTACTAGACATACCCATGCCTATACTGTTTCAATTTATATTAATAAAATATTCAGACCACTGGTTATAGTGATAAAAAAAGAAAAGTTATTTTCAGTGCATTGCACAACATGCCTGCTGCAGAAGTTAACATTACGAAAACACATAACTCTCGAATAGACATACCCATGTCTATTACATTTGTGAAAATAATTTCCATAAATATTTGTTTATGTATACATCATTTAAACCTACGCTGGCCCCCATGTCACATCTAAAAACAAGATGTCGAGGTGGAATGACAGAGCATGAACTGGAACATTACAAGTTGGTGGCATGGAATGATAGAGCACTAACTGGAAAATCCTAGAAACAAAATGGTGTCATGGAATGGTAGAGTATGAAGTAGAATGACAAAGCATGAACTGGAACATTCTTGAAAAAAGTTCATGCTATTTTTAGACAGGGTGACTCATACAATTTTTGGATAAGGAAATCTTTTTGCAGGAAATTTTTTAGATTTGGAGGGAAAATCTAGAAATGTTGAGTGTTTCTCAGGGAAAACAAGACACTTTGACGTCAAAGGCCAAGGTAACCTGTGTTACTCTTCCAGATGCCACTACTGGTCCACTGCCTGATGCCATATAGCTCCTACCCTCCTAACACTGCACCCTGCACCAGATCCCCTATAATCTATCTACTGAAATATACGTTAGTATTGACAATTTACAGTAAAGTGAGTACTTTTGAAAACCTGCTCATTTGGAATAACTGTACAT
>NQII01000360.1:617043-683039 GCA_002778355.1 Clitarchus hookeri | reverse complement strand
AAAAAAAAAATTGACATAATTGTATTTATGCGTACAAATAAATCTCACTTGATCCATTTCATTGTGATTTCCAATTACCTCCTTCTCTATATACATACAAATCTATTAAACAAATGAAATTAAAATTTTCTTTTGAAAAATGCTACCATTCCATCAGTATTTTCTTAAGACGTTGTCACGTTCAACTATCGTCAGTAAACCGACTTTACAGACAACCAATTTTTTTCTTACACAAACATCCTATCACTAGGCGACTACCTTAAGGCGACCGCCTTGAAATGCGTTGCACAGTATTTGACACACACGTTTTTCTTAAAAAAAAAAAACCATTAAACGTACGTCTAATGTTCTGATCTATGAAAAGAACACACACATCAGATGAGGGCTGTTGAGTGCTTTCCAGACGTAATGCATGTCAGAAACACCATTTAAGAAACTCAAAAATGGCTATAAACGGCTTTTTTTAAGTACTGTATATCAGAATATACCATTCAGATAATTACAAAGATACACAAGGGCCCTGCATAGAACATTCCTACAGAATTTCCACCAATAAAATAACACAGTATGTTCACTGCTGAAAATCTCATAGATACACGCAGTGCGAAGAGAACACTGCGCGCCAGTTGTGAGCCTTGCGCTTAGCGGGGATGCGCACTTGGTGCGCGAGGCAATGTCATCCTTATCGCTCCTGCGCTTCTCGGCCTCAAACGCGGAAAACAGCACTAGGTATGCGGGTGCCTTAAGGTGGCCGCCCGGGTAGGCCGCCGAACGGTGTGCAGAGCTACAGCAGAAAACGTTACATTAAAAAACCGTCCAACGTGCGTGAGGTCTGCTTACGAATAGAATTTAAGAAACGTTTCTCATCTGTATACGTTTTTCAATTCCTCCATTCTCTCGAAAGTATGTTTTTGTAATAGTGAAAATGGCTGAAATTGGTGTTTTCACGGTCATTTTTAGTTATGAACCTTCCAGTACCAAACATTAAAATANATAGTGAAAATGGCTGAAATTGGTGTTTTCACGGTCATTTTTAGTTATGAACCTTCCAGTACCAAACATTAAAATAGGAATAGGGACGTGTGTAAAACATTTATTTTTATTATTACGTCATAAAATGGTACGGTCTCCGCTGAAAGTCTCGTAGAGGCGCGTTAACGACGGCAAAACTGCACGCCAGTTCAGTGCTTTGCGCGTAGAGTCGATGCGAGTTGATTGCATGTCTCGGTTGCCACTAGCGTCCCCCCACTTATAGGCCTCAGACGTGCACAAAATTCCTTCAACCAGGCGGCCACCTTAAGCCTTAGCTACAGTTGCTCTTCTATATTGTTACATATTGTGTGACGCAGCAGTGGGTCGAGCAGGAGCGGCCGCGCGACGGGGAAGTACCGAGTCACGAGGACGAGGTGGTGGTTGTCGGGCCGCGTTTGGATGGCGGATGGCTGGCTGAGTAGGGCCCGTCCAGCGGGGACGGCGGGCTTTGTAAGCGAGAGGACCCAAACACACAGGTATGCACCGGGGAGCGCGCGCAGCAGCGGCACAAGTCGCCCCCCTCAAGCCGTCAACCGTCGACGTCATCCTTGCGCCTGCGCCGCGCAGCATATGCAACCCGGGTTTGTAATCTCCCTGCTGTAACGATGAACGAAACATCTGCACGTCGGGCAGGGTCGGCGTGAGTTCGTGGAGCCGGCCTCGGCTACCATACCAGATGTACACCCCTCACGTCACTGGTCAGCCTGGAGCAGTGGCGTGAGGTGAAGTATTGCAAGGTAAGCTGCAGGAACCAGTAACAAGAGTGGAGCCGGGAGAAATTGAATGTATTGTGCCCACTCGCGAGAAAGCGGGGCGGCACCCATTAAACTCGCGCTGTGACGCCAACTGTACTACTAGGTTTAATTGGCCTATGTGTAAACAAGTAACGATTATGTATAGCACAGAGAAAAAAACAGCGTACCTAGCAACCGTTCACTACACTCCGCTGGCCTGGAGTATGAGTGAGGTGAGGTGGAGATGGAGCATTGTGGAATGAAGAGGGAGTGGGGTAAAAAACAGCTCTCAAAACACCAGTTTTTGCACCAAGGCTAGGGGCCGCAGTTGGTGTAGCGGCTAGAGCGCTTACCTCCCACCAATCGGGTTCGATTCCCCGCGCGGGGCATACCCGGATTTTTGCATATGGGAATCGTGCCGGAAGATTCTTCTGGTCGGCTGGTTTTGTCGGAGATCTGCCGTTTCCCACTCTCTTGCATTCGGGCGCTGCTGCACATTGGCCTTGTTTCAACCTCATTGTTAAGAGCCGCCCAAACCTCTCCACTCTCCACTCCACCAATGCAATTCAGGTGTTTAATATAAGTTGGTCATTAAGAGTGACAGCAAGTTTTTAACTCAATGGGATGTCCCTGTAATCGTTCTGGTGGTTTTAGTAAATATCATTATTAATGACGGTCTTTTATTGCATCGCAAATTATTTTCGACTGCTACTACAACGAAAAAACGAAAGAAGACCCTATCTCTTAAAAATAACAGTTTTTTTTTTAAGGCCTCTGTCAAATACAGAGCTAAGGTTTTAAATGCACACACATTCAGCTTTCTACTAAGTCAATGGCGAAGTAATATTTCGTTGGGAAATTATGCAAGTGCGAGAACCCACGCCAATAGAGAGGGAAAACTCATGTTATGATCGCAGATGATCTCTCGTAACGTAACACTTGCGACAATGTTGAAATAAGACTCAACTTTCTCGCAATAAACAATGGACAAGTGGCTTGCTGCCAATGTCGTCCAACACCCAGCCCTTTGCACCGTAGGCACTAATAGTGAATTCAGTACATTCGACTCACCAAGCTCGATTTCCAACTCGCTGGTTCATTCACTTACTTACTAGACTCAACTGACCTCATCTGTCTCACCGCATATGCGGCCCCTCCATTTATAAATCGTTCTTTATTATATCGACATAAATGAGGAGACAGAAAATTCTCAGATACGAAACAGTACTCTTTTCTAAGACATTTGTGGCACCAGCTGATTATACTCCTCCCGCAATTTTCCGCTGCCATTGGGCCGGCTGAGAAAAGAGGCATGAAGTGCCTGCTAGTAATGAGAAAAGGTTCAGGATGGGGTAGGCATCGTGTAAGAATCTAATTTTATGCAGCACCATACTTTCTGAAGTATTTTCATCCCGAACGGCCTCAATAGTCTCCACCCCTTTACAGAGTACGAGTTTGTCGATGTGACCAAACTTAGGCTTATTTGCCTTAGAGCACTTATATCAGATTCTGAAGACAAAAATGTTAAATATCCTTCAAGATGTGGCGAGGGTCACCCTAACATTTCTGGAGTTTGGTGTAGAATTATTTCTGTTCTAATTTACATTTTTGTTTCTAATATCTCACCAGACTCATATTGTGTCTTATCTCTGTATCTGTTGATTTCAAGGTGCTGCTGAGTGAAGTCATATGTCGCCTAACGTTCGATGCAATTCACTGGCGTGTTTCTTCCTACATCAGCCGGCCGAACAACTGATCACTAAAGAGGTAGAGCTCTCTTTTAAACAGCAACCTCAGTGGTGTCATCCCTGTTGCCACATGGGCAAGTGAATGTTATGTAAGGTGTAATAGGGGAACCGTGGAGTACCAGACTTTTTGCCTGTCTAGAACGAAATCGACAATTATATTGGAAAGCATGTTTAAGCCTATCGGCCATATCATCACACTGAGGTGTAACTTTGTTGTCTGTGCCTTCCTCATAACCCAAAATTTTCGTCTTATCACGGAACAACATGCCATTTAAATTTTTTCCTAAGTGTCATCCCATACCTCGAGAAGATATGCTTCAGAGTGCTTCCACTATGGCGGAGGATTCTCAGTTCGGGCTGGGTTTATATAAGGCCACTTAACAAATTAAACCTGAGCTACAAGTATC
The DNA here is from genome assembly GCA_002778355.1 of Clitarchus hookeri. Taxonomy (NCBI): domain Eukaryota; kingdom Metazoa; phylum Arthropoda; class Insecta; order Phasmatodea; family Phasmatidae; genus Clitarchus; species Clitarchus hookeri. Next base: position 679,118 of record NQII01000360.1, on the reverse strand, counting down.
TATCGATTCCCCTCGCTAGCAGCTAGGGACTTAGAAGATTCACCACCATCCTCTTGAATTTACCTCCGGATTTGTATTTCTGGATGTGACATCCTTACATAATCCTTGGTCCTTTTCTTGGTATACAGGAGTCGCATCTGACAAAGGTTCTCAATAACATCTCAGGAGTTTAGCCAGAAGAATTGTATTCAAACGTTGTCGAAGGTCTTATTAAAGCCGAACCGTCCCCCAACTGCAGTATCAAGAGGTCAATTCAACATTTGCGGAGCCCTAACTTCAAGGTGAACCAAATGGAAGCATGTTGATTTCGTATTACACACTTCCAGGTTTCAGTAGCCTAGTACACAAAAATTCCTCAAAGAGAGAAAATTGCTTTGTGCTCTCTGTGCTTTGATTGTAGTTCTAGACTAATACTGGCTATATGTTCCCATTTTCGTCGAAGGTCTGCTTCTTTTTACACCATTATGAGGCCTACCTCGGTTCCCTCATAGCTCCATGCAGAATTCGCATCACTAATAAATAGTTCTCGAACTCTCTTCTTCCATGCAGTCAGTAAATTGCTGCTTCCCCCTTACTGTTGCTCGCAGTGTTTATGTCCTCTAGAATAGCGCATCTGCAATACTGTGAATATGTACTTTATTTCTAAGTCATTCCAAAAGGTGCTGTGTACATACAGATCGTCAGCCGTCAAGTTTCTCAAAGTGTAATATAGCATGGCCTGAGAACGAAACACTTGCAGTACAGATATTAAAAAAAAAGGTGTGAGATTTCCTTCGCCATTCACAATAGCTCTATGCGAGTCATACAGCAATTCCTTTTGGGAGTGTGCAGTTCTTAGCTGAAATATTCTCGTGGTCTCTCCTATAAATTCTGGAGTCTCGGGAGCATAGCACCAACAACTACGTCAACTGCATTTGTGATTGAGAGACCCAGGATTAGGTAAGATATCAACATTTAATTCGCTACTGCAAAAACCTTTCTTATTGAGGAGTACACCGGAATTTTTTTGTTAGCTTTAGTAAAATCATGGAAAGCCTTGGGGCAACTGTAGCAGACACACGTACAATACCATGCATGAAAGTCCAAAGACCCAAGAAAATTCACATTTGTAATATTTCGATTGAGGCAATTTCATTATTGCTTTTGCCTTTGCCAGGTTTAAATCAGCTTTGGGGAAACTGCGGCCTACAGCCCATTTCCGACCTGCGAGCTTGACTTGAGTAATCCGCAGGAAATTTTTCAAAATAACGCAGGAAATGGCCCGCCAATATAACTGATTATTTGTGATAATAACTGGTTTTCATAGACCTGCCAAGTGTATTCGGTGGTTTTGTGTTTGTAATTCATTTATGATAGAACTGCTCTGTAATATTTTTCAGATGTAATAACACTAAGCCAGTTAGAAATTTTTTGGAAATTTATAGTAAAAAAGTTATACATATCACTTGCACTGGGAATGTTTCCTTCCCAGTATAGATATGGGACCAGTATAGGCGTAAGACGTGAAGACGTGGCGTAAACTATCGTCCCAGGACACGAGTATCTCGGAACCGGCAACTCGCTCAAGAATACAAATTAGTAGTATGACCCGCAACACGATCTTGAGTTCTGCACATGCCCCCACAGCGAAAAAAATTTCCTATCCCTGCACGGTCATTTAAACTTGGAAATTTAAATAAACGGCGGAATAAAGAATTCGGTAAACGATGAGAGCAAAATTCCTTTCCTGTTACAAGGTTACACGGAGGTATTGGCCCTGGCATCCCAGATGCTACCTGCTACAAATCCCCTGCCCCTTCTTCCGCAACGTTCTCCCGCCTCTTTTCAGAGCCGCAAGGACATGTCCGGCCAGATGAGGGATCGGCGCTGTTCTTAAACTGCCACTGACAGCTACGAATCCTTTCATGCCAGGGGTGTCCATCGCCGTGTTCTCAGACAGCAGTGATAGCTATACTAGTCATCCTGAACAACAAAAATGGAACGCTGGCCAGGTTACGTCAAACATAATTTTTTTCTTTTTTAATAATTTTTTTCTTTTAAAATAAAAAAAATGGTGTGCGCAGAATTGCATTTATTTTAACGTGTGGAGTCATTCCATCGATAACATATTATTAAAAGCGTACCATCGATATCAATAATAGTAATAAAATACTTCTTTATTAATGGCATGGTTAATACGCTATCAATTTTTCTTACACTGTACCACTTAATTTAAACATGCACACTGATATAGTTATGGTAGTATACAAATAATAGTATAATATTAAATATATTATAGTATTAAATAATTTACAAGTTGATGCAAAATAACATTCGACGTATTTACCGAAGAGATACGGAAAACAAAATTTTTAATACTTGAATAAATAAATAGCGAATTAATAAACTCGCGAAAGACAGTGCAGAAACTAAAATAAACACAATTAATAAAAAGTAGCCGTAGTGTTACTGAGACAAAATTAATACAACAAAACNAAGCGTACCATCGATATCAATAATAGTAATAAAATACTTCTTTATTAATGGCATGGTTAATACGCTATCAATTTTTCATACACTGTACCACTTAATTTAAACATGCACACTGATATAGTTATGGTAGTATACAAATAATAGTATAATATTAAATATATTATAGTATTAAATAATGTACAAGTTGATGCACAATAACATTCGACGTATTTACCGAAGAGATACGGAAAACAAAATTTTAAATACTTGAATAAATAAATAGCGAATTAATAAACTCGCGAAAAACAGTGCAGAAACTAAAATAAACACAATTAATAACAAGTAGCCGTAGTGTTACTGAGACAAAATTAGTACAACAAAACTTTAAATATAACGGTTCAATAAATATTTATCACTAAATTAAAATGCCATAAAACAGTGTTTTAGTTGATGCATGAAGAAAGTAAGCACGTATAACCTACAGAGAAATAAAGTAGGAATGCCGTAATTTTTTTATTGAAAACTATTTAGTTCATTTTAAGTAGTGGCATCTGAAAGAATTGTTATTTTTGTTTCCAACACGGTCTTACAACTGTANTACTATTTAGTTCATTTTAAGTAGTGGCATCTGAAAGAATTGTTATTTTTGTTTCCAACACGGTCTTACAACTGTAATTGTGACAGAAACATATTTATACTTTTGACAGTTTGAATGTCTCTTAGCCAACGCATCTATCACCAAGTCCACAGAATCGTTAGTATGTACTGCGTTTTACAGCCCAGTCATTATTGATGCAACAATAACATTTTCTATTCGGTGTTAGAGGAAGCAAAGATTGGATAGCAAATTGTGTTTTGTACAATTATTTATATTTTATCTACGCCTCCTTCTCCCATCGGGATTTAGTTAATTGTAGCAAGCATACGTAAAATATGAACTCTCGCATTGAGTGTTTGAACCTCTTAAAAAATAATGAACGATACTCTACCAACCGTGGGAAACATTAATAATTCTACGAAATATAAAACATATTTCAAGAAGTTATTTCCGAAAAGTCACGTAGTGAATTCAGCAGCGCAATTTGTTCGAATATAGGTTCATAGCAAGACGTACGATTGTAGTAGGTATTTTTCTGTTTTCCGAATTTTCAATATTGGAGAATACTTTGCGTATACTTACGGCGCAAGGTTCCGGAACTTACCCCAATAAATCGTACGCAAACACGAGAAAAACATTTTTTCTAGGCCAAATCTCCCTTCAATTATTTTCTGATGAACACAAGAATACTTTTGTATAGACCACAAATTATTTGTTAATGAATCCAAAGTATCCACTCTTTTTGTAACCTGTGGTCACTACAAAATAATTTCGAGGGATCTCAAAACAGTTTTTGTTTGACNAAAGTATCCACTCTTTTTGTAACCTGTGGTCACTACAAAATAATTTCGAGGGATCTCAAAACAGTTTTTGTTTGACTCTGTGAATTTCTACGAACAGCGTATTTTGTAGCGTTCGTAGCAATTTGTTTTATTGCACGCTGTATTGTGTTAGGCCCCGTGTAAAGAATAAAATTTGTTCTTCGCACTAGAGTGGAAATATAACGCAATATATTTACATATTGTTAGATATTCTGTCATACATAATGGATTTAACAAAACGTAGGCTCACGCAATTACTTTATTTAAATATCACAACTGAATCGAAAAATATATAATTGAAAAGGTTAAAAATGTAATTTTAAAGCTTTCGTGCGCAGTTTACTTAAGCGAAAGGAGAAAAGTACAAAGTTCCTTTTGATGATAGCTACATATTTTTCGCACTTAAATTCGTATTTTTTTTTTTTATCGAATCAAGCTTGCTTATAAACGCCCAATGCCAATCATAGTTGTATTTTTACTGCGTGCTCTTGTAAACGTCCTTGGAGAGCATGAATAGGAGTTACATAATGAAGGTAGTGCTTAAAAGTTTAGCTTAGGTAAAATATATATATCACAGTTTGAGCCAAGCACCAAAACACAAATATTTATATAATTTCTCAATTTACCGCCGACTTAAAAGTGATCTCTCTGGAACACCAGCGCACCCTGCGGAGGTAATTTTTCCTATTCTAAAATATCCATAATTAATCTCGTTTTGTTCCAAACTTGAGTAGAACTAACCCTAGCCTTGCTTAGAATCTACGTTTTTGACAACTTTTTATCATTGCACCGTATGTAGCCTACACTTACCTTCTACCCTGGACCCAATGACTTTATTCGTGTACTCATGAAGTATAACTGTGTATTTGTTAGGTCTGTGGATGTGTTACTAATATGCCAATAAATACTTTTACATGCTTGAAGAAACACACACGAAATTAAATAAATTCATTGTAAATACGTTTAAGCACTACACTTAAACAGACAATAATACGCCGAACTACTTTCTCTACATCGCTGACAACTTTACTAAGGGCATATCAGCAAATAAGTTCTTTGAAATATAGGTTATTAGGAGCAGAATATTTTTCAAAGGAACTTAGTTAGCCCACGGAAGAACTATAATATTTTTTTTTCTTTTATGCATCTAGGCTAAATAAGGCATTAACTTAGTTGATAAGGAACAAGGAAATGTGATATGAANAAAAAAAATAGGCCTTGTTACATTCTGCGCAGAATTATGTATATTTATTTATTAACCAGTGACAATGAAGGTTGAGAATTTGAAACACAGCTCCACCTCCGCCCCCTCACCACATACAGAGGGGGTTAATTTTCTCGAAACCGGTCGCTAATAGATACTTAGAGCGTCTTCATACTTTTTAACGAGTAGAAACCAACGCCATGTTATTGCTCATCTCGCTGTTTTACGGCCAGTAATAATGTAACTGGTTTGACTCCTTGCGTAGGAGGCACAGGGGAGACTGCGAGAATCTGATGCCCGACAGAGGAGGTGGAATAGCACACGATCATGCGTTTAATATCTTCGGCATAACTCAAACGTAAGTAAAACAAGTGCCGTGGACGGGACGAGATCGTAGAAGGAAATATGATGTAGGGCGAGCACTTGAGCTGCACAGTGGCCACTCTCAACGTTCCAACGTTGAACTGCTTTACTGCCAATAGTACTTTAAAAAACAACGTGGGCACANCACAGTGGCCACTCTCAACGTTCCAACGTTGAACTGCTTTACTGCCAATAGTACTTTAAAAAACAACGTGGGCACATTTTAAGTTTAGAACACTGTTTATGTAATAACGTTTTTTGAGATATTTGTACACTTTTGTTTTTAGCTTAGTTTTAATGAAACTACACTGGGAAAAAGTTTTTTAAATCAAAGTTTGTTTTGCGCAACAAAATCAATTGTTTGTATAATAGTGNAATTTAAGTTTAGAACACTGTTTATGTAATAACGTTTTTTGAGATATTTGTACACTTTTGTTTTTAGCTTAGCTTTAATGAAACTACACTGGGAAAAAGTTTTTTAAATCAAAGTTTGTTTTGCGCAACAAAATCAATTGTTTGTATAATAGTGGCAATAAAATATTTTCTTGTTGAAAATAAATAATTATTAATTTTTATTTGATAGTGCCAAACTAAGATTCAGTTGGTGCAACTAAAGATTCACTTGGCTCTAAGTATATTAAACAGTTTCAGTTACTATAAACAAATCGTTGTCCGAGCGAGCTTCGAATCTAGATCGTTCGCACCGAAGCACTGCGCCCCAATAACATCAGATTAACCCATGTTTGATGCAAGTGGGATGTCTTTAAATAGATGCTGTTGAAATACTGGACAACGTGCGTTAATAAATAGTTTTACAACATTTTTTTTTTCAATTATTTGTTGTACTTGTTTTATTAGGATGTCTATATCAATAATTATGGTCCTTAATTAAGCACCAATAAAATCTTTCGAGCTGTATTTTCGAACTAAGACAATCAAATAAGTGGGAAAATAAATATATACAGTTAATTCTATTAGATATTTTGTTGACTGTCTAATTTCTTTTAACCCAACACAGAAACATTTCTTATTCATGCCTTTATTTTGTTATATAAACAAAATTAATGTAGTTACTTTTCAAATTTTGTCTATTCAACAAAATATTTTGTTGGGCAACGAAATATATTTTTGGGTCTGTACAAACAAATAATTTGTTTGCCTTTCTCTCATTGTAGAAAATATTCAAGCTAGTCATAGTATTTTATTCACACAGCAGCATGGGTTTGTATAAAATTCGAAATGTAAATAGAATCGTTCATCGCTGTCGGCCATGTTACTTAGACAGTTGTGCTGGCGATGAGGGATTGAATGCTGAGGAGGTGGATGTTAAAAAAATATCGATATATTGAAATTACGATATTGTATCAACAATATATCAATTAAAATCGACGGTATATTTCAGCGATATTATATAAAAATCAATATCTTTTTCCATGNTATTTTAACCCAACACAGAAAAATTTCTTATTCATGCCTTTATTTTGTTATATAAACAAAATTAATGTAGTTACTTTTCAAATTTTGTCTATTCAACAAAATATTTTGTTGGGCAACGAAATATATTTTTGGGTCTGTACAAACAAATAATTTGTTTGCCTTTCTCTCATTGTAGAATATATTCAAGCTAGTCATAGTATTTTATTCACACAGCAGCATGGGTTTGTATAAAATTCGAAATGTAAATAGAATCGTTCATCGCTGTCGGCCATGTTACTTAGACAGTTGTGCTGGCGATGAGGGATTGAATGCTGAGGAGGTGGATGTTAAAAAAATATCGATATATTGAAATTACGATATTGTATCAACAATATATCAATTAAAATCGACGGTATATTTCAGCGATATTATATAAAAATCAATATCTTTTTCCATGTAACGGAAATAAATATTTTTAAAAGGCCTGTTTTGGATACAAAAATTGAATTATACATTACTATGTTAACTTTGGTAACACGCAGCAAAAACAAGCGCCACGTCTTTCTGCAATGCCTCGTGTCCTCAATGTGTAATATTCCAAGCAATTTTACATTTGTAAAATCTTTTTATACATAAAATATCGAATTCCAATGTACCGAAAATCGACATTTTTCTTTTGATACATCGTATCGTGAAACGATACTTATATAAACAAAATATTTAAATAATATAGATATTTTCCGATATCAACATCCCTAGTTGGAGACATGCATGCACTGGAGATAAAAATTGGCATAGCTCTTCTTCAATCTGTGGGTGATACCCGTCTATTTGACGAGCTTCCGACGTGGGACTCGTAAATGCCCGCCATTCCTGAAGCGTGACGTGAAGTGAGGCCTCTGTGATGAAGCAGCGATGGATTGCAATGGGTAGAGGAAACAGAAGTACCCGGATAAAACGCACCCGCCTTCGGCAACGTCGCTTCGTTTACCCACGCGCGTGGATCCCCACTGGTCTCAGCCGGAGATCGAACTTATGTCGGGGTAGTGTGAGGTCAGCGTGGTGACCGCACTACCACCAAGACCCAGAATATGTCTCTGAAATGTTGAAAACACTTGTTACGTCGTTACGGCAATTCGGAAAGACGTATTCGTACTTCTAAAGAAGCGGATGATGAATCATTTGTGAACAGTAATGCAATGCAAGGAAGTCAAATTACTGTTTAAGCTGAAACACTGAAAAGATTCCCTGCCCTGAACTGCACACAATTTAAGGGACATAGTGATTGCTGTGCTTTCAGTATTGCCGGCAGAATTGTATGAAAAATACTTCCACCCATAGACAAAATATGACGTAGACCCATTATCGTCTTCTACCCATGTACTCAACATTGACCTATCCCACATCAATACAACTGTCAAAGTCACATGGTCAACACCGACGAACGTGTTTGTTTGTATATTACTTTTCAAAAGACAAGACCTTTTATATGAATTAAATATTTTTACAGATGTTAATCAAATATAATTCCACAAAAAAAAACTGCCTGGAAGAAGTAAACAAACTTCTGAAAGCACTTGTTTACATAAACAGTGTTCTAGCCTCAAATCCTGTCCACGTCGTTTATGGTAGTCGTATAGAAAAGCTGTCCAATGTTGGATCATGGAGTGGCTACTGCGCAACTTGGGTGAGCATCCCTCCCCCCTCTTCACCCAATTCATGACTCATCAGTTACCACTACTAACGTTGCATTAAAATTAAGTTTAAATTCCGGGAAACACTTCATTAATCTAGTATAAGTAACACAATTGCGTTCTTAACGATACCACATTAATCCTTGTTTGACGCACGACTAAAATGAAATGGTCTGTGAGAATGTTAATTTCACATGCGGCGTAAGTATACAAATTGGGAGAAAAGTAGATACTAGCCTGGCTTTTTAAAGCGCACAGGTAATCTTAAACAGCCTTTGTCCCATTTTCCTTTGGAAAACCTGCGTGTGTCTTTGCATATAATATAGCGTGTATGTGTTTGAAATAACTGTGTTGGCAGCTTCGAAACTTTAAAGTGCTACAGTAAAATTGAAGTCATAAATATTTCGATAGGTTGTTAAACTTTAAATATAAGCCGGTAATTACAAACAGTCACATTATAGTCACTGTAAATTCGACGACTTTGTAACGTGGTAAAATTGGACAATATGCAAATTTTAATTTGTTACTTATTTATGTATTTGCAAAATATAATATTATTTTTACAGATATAATTTTCTATTGGAACATTAATAATGTTAATTGGTATGTAATACCACTGCTTGTTTAATTTTTTTTATCGCAAACACATTTATATGTATTTTCAATCTGTTATTATTGTAATGAGTTTAGAAGGCTCTAGTATATGAACAGTTATTGATCCGTTGCCATAGTAACTGAGTGACGTGTTGAGTAATTCTGTCTGTAGCTCTCTCGTGATTGGTCAGTTGTAGACGGCGTTATTTTATTTAATGTTTGAAAGGAATTTTAAGCCATCTTGGTGTTCGAAGGCAGGACGCTAGCCCGCGTGGGTTTGGCACGCCGGGTTTTTAATTAGTTTATATTACGAGGACCCGAGTTAGAACCTGGAAACATGCAGTCTCGAAGGTGACGAAGACGCAAGGCAAGTTTAAGGAAGAAGTAGGCCTGCTTCGGTCACCGCTCGCGTATATTTCCAGGGTATTTAGTTGGAACTACCGCGTGTGTTGATATGTGCTGGGGCTGTAATGGCACTGCAGGCCCGAGAGCCTGAATAGGGTAGCCCACGATGAGAGGTCCTGCCGCATCCAGGGGGATACGACTGCCGGCAACGAGATCGCTAGGAACGCCTAGAACTTCGAGAATTCGTCGTTTTTTTTAAAAATAATATCCAGCTAAGTTTGAAAGCAATTTTATTAAGAAGCAGAGACGAAATTATTGGTTTTATCAAGTTGTACAGACACCGAATTAATTTATCCACGGGCACCTTGAAACCAAGAATATCACTCTTAAAATACTGGGTTAGTCTGGGGATAAAAAGTAAAGCAATTAATTTATTTTCCTGGAAGTTGTAATTTCTTCCCAATGCCGAGTCTAAAGTAAAATAGAATACCTCAGTCACGAGAGAGACTAGTGTTGCTAAGGCCACACATAAAATCTAGTCTGCAAATTTATTACTTTATTCTTGTCATATTTAATCTGATCGAAAGAAAACTAATTAAATTCCACATTTTTTCTGACCACGTCTCTGCTGAGTAATCATTTCAAATTGCAGTAGATATTTCTAGCAATAATTTTGGTTGTTCTGCATTTGAATGTTTTTTTGTTGTTGTGTTATTTGTGAGTGTTGTTCTGTCACACACTGAAGTTCTTTACATCTATGTTACACTGTCTCGCTACAGCGGTATAATTATCTCCACTCTTACACGTACCCATTTAGTGTCTGAGCCACCTAGTTTCGTTACAACTTCCGTTGTAGAGGTAGCTCAAGCGTTTCCTTCAAACCATGAGGTATCGAATTCGAATTCCTGCTAGTTAAAAATGTGTGTGCTGGCTTTATATTGAAGATAAGGTTAATTTAGATTGTAGATTGCCTCCTCTTTGCCTTTTAGATATATAAGGCATAAGCCGAATTAAATATGTTACTTTGCATTTTCTGTCACTCAAATACCTACCCAAACAATCAGTAACTCACTGTCAGTACGACTTACGATATAAAAACAGAATCAGTAAACAAGTAATTCGGAGTCCATTGCAATTTTCGATGCCCGTTCACGGTAGCTATTATTTTCACGTAGAAAATCGATCAGCACTCCGTTCCTGCTCGAAGGATGTGTTGTGTATGACACAGGAGAGATGGCAGGAGCAAAGCGAGTCTGCACGACACAAGTGACGCTTCAGATAGCCCAAAGATCTGGGAGCGACTCCGCTAGAAATCGCACCCAGGTCACTAACGTTGCAGACCCTAATATCTTTTAAATATCAGAAGCTATAATGTAATTAAGGTCATGAAATTAACTTTATTGCATTACGAACAATCAGAGCTGATATATGGATGCTACTGCCGGTACTTGCAAACGTAAAAACTGTCACTGCCGAAAAAAAAAACACAATATTTTACACCGTTCTAAAACTGAGAGATAATTTTGATACGTTAGTAACTCCACCTGGCTAACGCACGAAGTGCCTTGCAGAGGTTTGGTAGAAAACATGAGATCCAAAAACAGTTAGCTATATTATAGTTACGTATTAACACCAAAAGGTAAAAGCTTTGCCAACAAACAAGACATCGTCAAAATATTTCGACGAGAGGTAGCACACATTGATGGATCTCATGCAACTGATGGTATTTCCCGTCTGCCTCATCGCTGGCAACGAACCACGGACAACCTCGGAGACTACTTTGAAGGATGTTAAAACATCTCGTACACGTACGATACGTACCCTTTAAAATGTATTTAAACAGGATGTACGAGAGTAAAACTTTTAAACGGGGCTTTCCAGCAGCCATGTTTGTCTTTGTTTCTTGCCGGGCATTCCTGCATCCATACCCCATGCGGTGTCACCTTTAAAACACATCTACTTGTATACAATTTCAACTGGATATAGTGCATTTCGTGTGTTGGATCATTTTCGGGAGATAAACAATAGTTGCCATGATTTCTGAATCAGACATANCCTGTTATGTGCGGTCCGGCTCCGTGAGGGGTGACCCACCTCGACCTTCCTTTCCTCCCGACAGACCCACTCGCTGCCTCGTCGCCATCCCCCCGCTTCACGGACAGCCATGGAATGATTGACAGCGATGACCTGGCTCGCGTCACAGCCCCTCCTCCCCCTCTGCCGATGAAGTCGATGAATTTAGAGGATGCGCAAACATATTCTGGGAACTAGTACCCTCGGCGCAACGCGGCATTTAGAGAAATTTCTGGACGATGAACTACGCCCCTAAAAATACAAGCCACAGTTGGACTGTCTGCAGTATTTTGCGGAGGCCATCTGGGTGAGTGCGGTGGGCGAAGTCGAGTGCGGACGACGACGGGAGACTGCAAGAGACGAAGGACGAGGTGTTTGTGGTGTGAATGGACGAGGGGGCGTGATACCCGACGAGTGAAGGCCACTGTGTGCGAGGGCGCTCGGAAAACTCTAGAACATTGCGGGCTGGTGGGACCTGGGCTAAACTGAGGTGGGACTGAATAAACATGTGATACGGACTTTATTGTAAATATTGGAACTGTCAAATATGGACAATTAATTGGTATAATAATTGAATATGTTTTGATACACTGTCTATAGGGACTAATATTCAGTTATTTAATTAGGTTAATTTATTTGAGATAATTCTAAACTCTATAGATGAAATCCATTAATTGTAAACAGCAATACCTCCATCCCTTAACGAACTTGGTGTAGCCCATTGACTTAGAGAGGAATTGTAACTATATATATATATATATATATACTGCCGCCTTACAATTAGAAAGTTCCGTGTTGACGAGATGCAGGTACCCAGCGATTGTCCTCCGAGGTCCCGCCCTGTCGTAGGTAAGCTGTGCCGTCTGCTCTCCCCAACCCCAGCCTCTGTGGTCGGTCGGCTCTCGCTTACCGCCAAAGGCAGCGACCGGGTCATTAGCTCGGTGGCCGGCCTTGTCCGCCGGGGCTCATTACAAGATATCGCGCTATCGATACGAGCTGTTTCGACTGGCGCAGTCGAGCGAGAAGGAATTAATCGACAGTCACCGCCGCCGATGCTGCGGGAGGAGGGGTAGGACCTGGCCCTACGGCAGATAACATCAACGGCGGGAAGGGTAGCTGCGTCGTCAGCGAGAGGCTGCTTCATATAGGCCTTCCGGCCTGTTTGGCCACAGACAGCCCTTCGGTCCTTTAAGGGCGCTGCCTACCAGGCATGCAACCATATAGTTCCAATGGGGAATCAATATTATAGAAATTTCTTCTCAGTACAATAGTTTTAAAGAAAACCATTTCAATCAATAAGTATTATATGCGACATTTCTTAAGGAATAATTGCACGTCAAGAAGTTTTGCCAACTTTTATGTTTATTATTTTCTAAAATGTAACAATAAAATATTATTTAAAACATTATAAATGAATATATATTATAGAATATCCCTTAACAGTTTTCTGTGAGAAAGTTCCGGGAGTGTTTTTTTTTGTTTGAAACAGTTATATTTAAAATTGATGCATTAAGAAAGAATTTCTTTAACATTGATAGGTAGAACCATTAAAATTCTTGATTCACTGTAAATATTTGTGCAAGTGTATGCTGATGTGCAATAAGTTACACTCTCACTTCATGTTATCCCTCGAGTAACTTGCCTTTGACAAAAAAGTAACGACAGAATAACAATCAAATAAGAACTTCGTATCCTAGACTTCTGGGTTTGAGCCGCGTCAAAGATATTGACGCGTCCCACGTCCCTAACTGGCCCGCTCGCCAAAAGCTCTCATCATTTATTGCGGTAGCTGGCTCGAGGGAGACGCCGCTGCTGGTGTGAGCTTGTGTCCCCTCTGCACGTGTTCATTCCGCGTCGGGATCCTGGCGTCATTCTTCGAGCACGCTCGACCAACCCTTAATAATTATTGTGGTAGCCTGCCTGCGAGTTTCGACAGAGTGTGCCTTCTGACGAAGAAATATCTTTAGGGATGCGGGGCGCGTCAATATTATATATTTTTTCAAGGTTTCGGCAGTCGTTGCAGCTGTCATCTCCAGATAATCGTACTGACCAACTGCAGCTATGGTACATTCATGGTTCCTTCCTACTTTTCTGAAGCCCTGCTAAAGTTCTTCTTTCAACCTATTCATCCGCCTCATGTCAACAAGGCTAAACTAAATCTATAGAAAAATTACACCAAATGGACATCCCACCACATTTGTGTGCAATCAGTTTAATAATATTTCGTATGAAAAGTATTTCTTACTAGGCATTACAACACACCTATTTCCTCTCTCTCTCTCTCTCTCTCTCTCTCTCTCTCTCTCTCTACCGTATTTAAATTAATTATAAACTAAATATTGTAATTATAAATATATTACCAGTAAAAGTTAAATTTAACAAAAAATAAACTACTATTATATTAAAAGAATAAAACGCTAGTGATAAATAACATATTCAGAAAACACCAAACACGTCATACACGGGGTGATTTAAAAAAAAAAAATAAAAAAATAAAAAATAAAAAATATATATATATATATATGTTGTGTCCGTTTGTTCGGACGCATATAACTCCCAAAAAAAATCAACCAATTTTCATTCTGTTTTTTTATAAACCTTCCTTTCGTTCCCACGAGTGTTTGTACACCTTTCTTTTTGTTATCTGTATTACCTGTAAAGGTACTAAAATATGAGAAAAGATCATTTTTACCATGCTTTCGCATCAGGAAGCGTCTTAGTCAACAATGCAACGTCAACAATGTAAAGTCGCAACCTAGCAACAGATGTATCTATCTATATAAAACGATATATCGATGTATCAATACTTATCGATATAACGATATATCGATATATCTATTCTTACAAGTACGCCAATGCTCGATATATCGATACTAATATATATGTCGATACTTATCGACAAGCGAACATGTCACATACAAATCTGTATATGTAACATTACACGAAAATATATTAAAATTGAAAATAGGAGTGCCAGTAATTTTACTTCGTAACATCAATCCACCAAAACTTTGAAACGGCACACGCCTTGTAATAAAATGATGGGCAATACTATAGAAGCTACCATCTTGAAAGGTACTTTCAAAGGTGAAGATGTGCTTCTTCCCAGAATTCCATTTATTCCATCAGGAATTCCCTTTCACTCTAAAAGAACACAGTTTCCAGTCAGATTGGCATTTGCAATGACAGTAAATAAAGCTCAAGGGCAGTCATTGCAAATATGCGGAATAGATTTAGAAACAGAATGATTTTCGCACGGCCAATTGTATGTGTCGTGTTCTAGAGTAGGAAAACCACACAACTTATACATACGCGCGGAAGATGGTAAAACTAAAAACATTGTATACAAACAAGTTCTTCAACAATAAAGATTTTGAAAATACATATGCTTCTTTCAATTAATTTCACAGAAATGAATAGAACCAAAATCTTTTATGCCACAGCAACGCGTGACAGGGTTAACTAGTGTTTGATTAAAAAAGTGCGTAATACATTAAAATTTTTCCGATTTTTTAGCTATATATTTAACTGGTTATTTGGTTATTTTGGCTTTAAAGGTATTTTTTTGGTACTTTGGTTTTTATAAATAGAAACATACATGGTCCCAGCCATGCTACCCAAGTTCTTCATCTGCCAACCACTACCTTGCCGTTTCCCACACTTGCCGTTATCGTGCAGTGCTAGAGCTGCTGAAATGTCACACAATTAGTGGTTTTGTTCAGTTGTTAGAGCAGCCCTCCAAGATATTACGTATTCGTACGATTTACAGCAAGATGTTCTTCTATTGTCCGTATATGAGAAGGGCGATTCTTATATGAACAGCTAGCTATCCCTGGCGGCTCGTAATGACGGATTACGTGAGAGCATTTCGCGAGCACTGCCTGTGTGTTTTGCAGAGTGTGTTCGCGTAAATATTACTTGGCAGTGATATACACGACAAGTAAAATTTGCTGAGGTGATTCATGACGCAAAATCGGTTAGGAAAAATTTCAAACACTTTTGACCTAAAGTGAATATGAACGGAAATAAGAGCCCATTAAAAAATCGACATTTCAAAAAGTGTAACAAACAAAATAGTATACTACACCATAAGAGAATAGGTACTAAATCCTTAGATAACGTTATGTAATCAGAATATATCGAATTTCTTAAAGTGTTGTTGGTAACATCTTCGTCCTTAATTTTTTTTTTTTTTTTTAAGATTTCAAGAACAGTTGCTAGAATATAATCATATAAATATGTAACCGTAAGTTTTTATGTTACGAAGTTGACTGATTCATTATTTGCATTTCTCAATTAACAAAAAAAAAAGTTAATATAATGAAAAACACCCAAGCCAACCGTTCTCAACAAAAAACGCGGATTCGAAGGGTACGATGAAACGCCTGCACGAGTAGGCAACAAAAAACTCATTGCGTTATTTGTAGTTCCTGACTCACATTATGTATTTGTTGTAATGGTTGGGGAGATACAACTTAAATGAGCTGCTAAGAGATTATTTCGAAACGCAAGATTTAGTTAAATAAATCGGTAAGTACGCCCATGGGATGGGCGTACTTACTGAAGCGTGACACACGATTCACATCGACACAGAAATAATCGGCGGACACGCCTAGTCGTACACGGTACACTGTTTACAATATTTGCTAACTAACAAATAACTGTTTTTTTTAGCTTTGATTTTTTAACTGTTCAAGTATGTTGACGTGACCTTTGTGGCCAAGGTGGCTTATCAGTGCTATATCAATTTTAAATAGTTTAGGTGGGCCTATAAGCTATTCATGGTAAAGTGAGCACTTTTGAAAGCCTTTTCATTTGGAATAATAGTCAATAAATATATTTTGTTGTAGCCTTAGACGTTAACTTCCGAGTGAGGTGGAATATACACACTGTGTTTATTAATTGCACGACAATATTGATTTAAAAAGGTGGTTTAAAAGATAAAGAATGGCTGAAATNATACACACTGTGTTTATTAATTGCACGACAATATTGATTTAAAAAGGTGGTTTAAAAGATAAAGAATGGCTGAAATGAAAAAAAAATAACTAGGGCTTCAAAAGTGTTCACTTTACTGTGAACAGCTCATAATAAAAATACGTAAAATATCCCTGATTATCTTAACAGCACAAAACAGGGATGTTTAAACTTACTAAAGAAATTTAATCAACCAGAATGTATTACAGCTTCTTTAAGGGGGGAAGGGAAGGGTTGACGTTGAGGCACACAAAAACTTAGATCACGTACCATTNTTGTATTACAGCTTCTTTAAGGGGGGAAGGGAAGGGTTGACGTTGAGGCACACAAAAACTTAGATCACGTACCATTAAAAAAAAAAAAAGTTTTTTAAAGACATTGTTACTTGGGTAACATTTTTATAATAATTATGTTTTCTCAAATGTGCCGGTAACCAAAACATTCGTTATTTTATATTCTAACGATATACTGTTCAACTTGTAGACGTTAAATACAAGTACTGGAGTACTTCCTCGCAAAATATTTTTTAGACCGCATATATTTCGTGTAATGGCGTGTTAGAATCACAATTTTAGTGTTTTTGGGACGTATAGGGTCTACACAGTAAAAACTAGCTCACTTGTCTAAACGAGATATTTCACGTTGAAATAAGATGCCAAGTGTTATTTCAAGAAGTCTTTAAAATCATGCTTTGAAATGTTTTCGGTTTGTTTAAAAGTTTCTGAAAGTAGGAAAATTTTTGCATGTTTTTTATTTTTAGCAGTCCATGTTTTATTTTTGTAAAATCAACTTTGCTAAGGATACCTTAAAATGAATTAAGACATCACCTTTCAGTCAGTGTTGCTAAATACAGTATAATGTTAATGTTTTAGTTTATTTTATTTGTACGTTCCAAAACACTAAAATTATGATTTAAAATCCCGCAATGCAAAAATTATACTATATAAAATTTCTTATGTAAGAAAAGAATACTTACAAGTAACCTCTGCAAGTTAAACGGTATTTCACACAAATATAAAATAATATATTTTTTTTGTGACAAGCGCCCTTAATGTCCAACAACATGTGATAATCGCCCGACGTCCCCAGCACGTTGCACAAACAGCCTGCCACTGCATTGACGCCACCTGCACTTGACGCCGCCGTGCAGTGTTACGGCAAGTGGAACCCCGGCCACGTGTTGCTTCTTTCTGACGTCACACAAGCACTCCCAGACACCATACAAGTGTTGCGTGCCGTAAGTAACTCGTCTACCGTCAGTATGCGATAAGGGCGGGTCACATCTCGACATGTTATCCCAAACGGTTCGCCACGACTGGTCGCAGATACTGCGACCTCTTCAAGAGCAGTACCTTTGTTGTGATGGGGGTGATAATATTGTTATTACTTCGAAATTGGTTACTGTATTTATTGCNTTCAAGAGCAGTACCTTTGTTGTGATGGGGGTGATAATATTGTTATTACTTCGAAATTGGTTACTGTATTTATTGCAGTAAAGTTTGCCTCTACGCGGAAGGGTGTTAAATGGGTGTGTGTGCTAAAACCTAAGCTCTTCGTTTTATACATAAACGCCTATTAACAGTATATATATATATATATATATATATATATATATGTTTTTTTTTCAGGGAGTCCCGGTAGTACAACGATTAGTTCGCCGGCNTATATATATATATATATATATATATATATGTTTTTTTTTCAGGGAGTCCCGGTAGTACAACGATTAGTTCGCCGGCGCCCTACCACGGTGTAATGTACTGTATTTACTATGCTCATACTTATTTTTTTCAGTATTGATATTTGTTCAAGTAAACTTGACGAAAACTAAAAGTAATAATAGGATACGTTGTTGAAATACTAAATATAAATATTCTATGCGTGTTCCCACAAACTACTAAATCTTTCTGTAAAGAGCATCAAATTTTAAAAAAATACAAAGGGTAGTAAAATTACTATACAGAATAAATACAAGTATTAAAAAAAATTACTCTAAGAAGCACCTACTATCGAACGGATTTTATTTGTAAAATAATACATAGATTTCCAATTTGGAATTGTAATTGTTTTATACACATCCAAATGGTGGCGTATTTTGTATGGCATTTATGTTGACTTGGTATACACATATTTTCATGAGCTGCNTTATACACATCCAAATGGTGGCGTATTTTGTATGGCATTTATGTTGACTTGGTATACACATATTTTCATGAGCTGCGTTTAGATATCTTATATGCACTTTATAAATGTATTTATTATGTAAATGGTATCTATATTATGGAGACTTAATTGCTTATACAGTAAGGTTTATTGGAATTATTTTATTTTTAATAAATATATCCGTCTGCACCGTCATTTATTTAAATTATCAATGTATACATACCGTTTCACAATTACCAGATGAGTGGATAAAATTTGGCGACTACACTAGAATGCATTTGTNGATCAATGTATACATACCGTTTCACAATTACCAGATGAGTGGATAAAATTTGGCGACTACACTAGAATGCATTTGTGAAATACAAACCTGCTTTAATAATATATATTGGAAATAAAGTCATGACGCATAAATACAAAATTGAAAATGGCGGGTGAGATAGAGACGTAAGGAGTTCCTATCGGCGTTTTTAAGGCAGTAACATTCGATGTTCAGTCCTTTTCTTTTTAGTTAACACAAGAACACATTTTCTATAATGGCACACTTAGCATTTTCCGTAATAAGTTTATAAAAATGACCAAAGTGCCGAGGAAGCTATATGGAAAATCTTGTATGGGTGGGGAAGGGAGAATTTATTGTGAGTACCTAAAGTTTATTCGCTGTATCTTCACACTTTTTGAATAAACTTAGAAAAATCATCCCATGTATGACGTGTTTGCTTATTTATTAATCATGTTATGTAACGCAAGCGTTTTATACCTGTATTAACATAAAATAACATAACGGTACCGTATTTTTGGTTAAGTTGAAATTTGATTTATATTATATATATAAATTTTAATATTCCATTTATAATTAATGTCAATAAAAACAGTTACAAAATACGTGTGTTGGCAAAAACCTGGTAAGAAATAGTTCGTATGCAAAATATTTTTTAATTGAGTGAGCACGAATGCTGTGCGTTCTCTCTTTGGTGTAATTATCTCAATTTGGTTAAGATTAATTCTACCCAGGTCAGGAACAAAACGAGATTTTTTATCCACGAGTTTGGTACAGGGAAAATTTCCACCGCCAGGTGCCCAGTGTTCCAAAAGGTAACTTTTAATTAAAACTTTAAGCTACTTAAATAATAAAAGGGAAAGATTTTTATTTTGTTACGAAGTTATTTTATATTCTATTTATGATTATTTCAATTGTGCTTTTTTTTTTAACGTAGGAAATAGACGAAATCTGGTACACGCGCGACATTAGCGCTTACCTAGTGGCGAAAATGTTTTTGGTTGCCAAACTTTTTACATTGTTCTTCCCAACACGAGTGGGAGTAACCTTAACTTGGCTTTTTTTGCACGAAGTGGAAGGATATCCTCGAAGTAGAACTTTAGCAGGGCTTCAGGAAAGTTGTGAGTAACCGTGAATGGACTATAGGTATAACCGATGTGACGGGGGTGTAGGTGGGGGGCGCTTGTGTGTGGTGCACCTTATGTCGTGTGAAAGGCGGGAGCTGGGAAATATTTGGGAAATAAGCGTGTCTCGGCGCGGCAGCTGCGCGATGGATGCGCCCCTGCGGGATCCTTGCCGGTGACGGATTGGCCGGATGGGCGGGGCTGATGGGAGGACTACAAAACCGCCCCCGCCGCCGCGGGACCCGGCCCCGAGGTCGCCGCTGTCAAACTTCAGCACTCGCCCAAACCAGCTCGAACCCCACCGACTGCCGTCTGCTCCCGGGTGTTGTTTACCTTCTTTATTGTATTCCGTTCCCGGTTTACTTCCATATCCTCTGAATCCCTGCTCCAGTTCTACTTTCAGGATGTTCCTCCGCCACCTGCAAACAAAGCCTACGTAGCACAGGGCACCGTATTTGTGCGCACTCAGTTTAATAATATTTTGCGTATTTTTATTACTAGGCATTACCAACATATCCATTTTCCGACTGTTATTAATCGTTTTAATTATTAATAAAATATTATAATTTATAAATAAAATAAAATTTCAATTTAATTAAAAATAAGGTTCTTTTACGTTAACACGCGTATAAAACGCTTCTGCTACTCATGACATATTAAGTAAATAACCAAACACGTCATGCATGGGGTAATTTTT
The DNA here is from genome assembly GCA_002778355.1 of Clitarchus hookeri. NCBI lineage: Eukaryota > Metazoa > Arthropoda > Insecta > Phasmatodea > Phasmatidae > Clitarchus > Clitarchus hookeri. Next base: position 658,318 of record NQII01000360.1, on the reverse strand, counting down.
CAAAGGCTGTATTCAAAATGCGTGAAGAAACCACGAATATACGATATGGTAAAATACGTGTCAATATAATTCGAGTTTCTGAAGCCAATTTTGAAGCTATAAACTTGAAACAAAAACCTAGGTGTGAGGAATTATACTCTCAAGCTCTGTATGGAGGCAAACATAACAATTTGTTTTTCAGTTATTTTTATTAACTTATTAAATATTTGGATTGCGTCATTCCCGCCCGTATATTTCTATACAATAATTGTTTTTTTTAGTGAGCTCTACCACCCCTCAATGTTTGTCCCATGATTTTAGAATCNTATTTCTATACAATAATTGTTTTTTTTAGTGAGCTCTACCACCCCTCAATGTTTGTCCCATGATTTTAGAATCATCTGTATATATAAAAGGAACGCCAAAAAAACTAATTTCATTAACATGTGTTTCTCTATATAAAATTCTCAACAAGACAACAGCCTTGTTCCCTGCTGCTAGAAGCGCGGGAGCGATAGAGGCGACACTGTCACGCACATCAAGTGCCCCATCGCCACTAACGGCAAGGCTCTGAACTGGCGCACAGTGTTCTCGTCGCACTGCGTGTAGCCTACCTATGGGACTTTCAGCGGTGACCCTATTATTTAATTGATGGAAAGTCTGCAGGAAGTTTCAATGCAGGGCCCATGATGTCACAGAGCGGGAGCACCCGCAGGAAACCCAAACGCTCCACGACAGTGTCCTTCTACTCCCCTTCCTTCCATTCCACTCATTTAAGCAAAATGAGTCTTACCAATACCTTCAAGTAACAAAGTTTAAATAGCAGAGTACAAACAAATAACGCAGTCGCAATTAATTGCTAAAATTCAATCATTTTCTGATATGAATTGGAATACAAGATAATTAATTCCCATAATTGTGAAAAATGATTCAACAAACTGTTAGATTTATTGTCTTTTGTCTCCGGGTTAATTTTGCTTTTTATTATTTTTTTCTTAAACTGCCCATATCAAAATTACAAGCATTAAAAAATACAAAGAGCCAAATAGGCTTTAAAAGATGTTACAATTATAATGTTTGTTATGAAAATTACGGGAAGTTACATTTAATAGTGGGCTCCCATAGCAATACAAACTTAGTTCAAATATGATAAAATTTACAAAATTACAGAGTATATAAAAAATTTATCTTAAAATTTTCCCTATACATGCCGTATAAAATGCCCTCATCAAACATGGCAGGATATGCCTTCTGCCAAGTTATAATGTTCTCATAGTGAGGTCCCTATCCATTCTCTCTCCCAAGACGAAAGACAACCCCTTTTATAGTCGGGAAATACGTTGACCAGGGTGTCGAGGAACATCCTAGATGGTTTCATTGTGGTTCGAGTCCAGTAACATTCAAATCTTGATAACGTAGAAGGTAGCGTCGGACGGTTGCTAAACGCCATCCATACACGTTGGAAGGAGGTTGGATTCGTGCAGAGAAGGGAGGGGGGGAGCAGCCTCAAGCATCCACGCCGACAGTCTGCGCTCGCCTGCCAAGCCACCCAGCCGCATCGGCACCAACGTCCTCGACGACGAACGTCTAACGGGTCACCAACTAGGTAAGCCGCAGCTCCCTCGTTGATCTATCCCCGTGTTAGGACGCACAATTTCCTGCGCTGATATAAATGCTGGATGTACAGTGTTCCAGCACCGTCACTATGAGTAGTTTTGTATATATCTGAAGCGTATATTTTGAGACACAGCGTTTTAAAAAGTTGTTCTTAGCTAGCTACGCTGGAGTGCTCTCAAACGGTGTTTCTAACGTCCATGATGTCTCGAAAGCACTTAACAGCCCTCGTGTGGAGTGTGTGCTCTTTCCGTAGATCAGCGATCGGACGCACGTTTAATAGTTTCGGTGAAAAACGTCTGTTAAAAAAAAAATTAAATTCAGTTCAAGCACCATCTAGGCGAGAGGCTTAAAGTCCCATTCACGGTTACTTCCAACTTTCCTGAAGCCCTGGTCAAGTTCTTCTTTCAGACGTTCCCCCGCCTCATGCACACACAACTTAAAGCGAGAACGCACCACATTTGTACACACTCAGTTTATAATATTTTGAATGAGAACCATTTATTACTAGTCATTACCAACACATAGATTTGCTTCTTTTTATCTTACTAATTATATATAAAATATAGGTAAAAGTTTAATATAAAAAAATAATAACATCCCTTCGTGTTAGCAGAAGTAAAACAGGCTTCTAATAGATGACATATTTATGAAACAACCAAGCATATGCTTGGGGTTGATTTTCAAATGTTTTATTCAAAAGTTGTGAAGATACTGTGAACAGACTATAATGTGCAACTACATTGAAACACTGTTAAAAAAAATTATCATCACTTTAGAGAAAAGTGTTTATAAAAATGTCTCAATAATTATTCTTAAAATTAGGGGCACGTTGCTTTCCAGTAAATGACTTCCATAATTTTTTTTCTACATTCCGTGAATTTCTAGAATATTATAGTAAATTTACCAAAGTTTAACAACTTTTGAAATCAACATTATTAAAAAAAAAAAAAAAAAATCACCGTCCATAACTACATGTATTCCACAGTACACACTGGTACGCAGGATCCCAGTTAAGTTGCCAATGAATTAATAAAAATAGTTCTAACACTTGACATTGTATTTTTAGTGTAATGTTCAAATGTATTGCCACTGAAGATTGTACTTATTGTTTTATGCGTGTTAGGGTACGAATTTGCATATTTCCAACACATTTACATTCCTAACAGTTCCAGAGTTTCACGTCGAATGGAGCATGAATACGGTGATCAGTCCCATGGCAATGTTAATCATGGTGGAATAATACAGCACAAACAGAGAAATAGAACTTAAGTAGAACTTTTAAAAGTGCTCATTACTGTGAACAGCCTATAGTAGGTTTTTTCTGCACTGTCGTTAAAAAAAAAAGATTCTAAAAGGGGGGGGGGGGCCCTTAAATTTTTGTTATGTGGTTTTTTGACTGTGTATAAGAAAACAAATTGTAGAATGTTAAAAAAAAAAAAATTCTAGAGCGAGATTTGAAAACGAGTTAACCGTTGTAAAACCCGTGCCTCTAAAATATCTCACCTGCGACTTTATGGTGACACCGTGGGGTACTGTTACGGGTACTGTTACGAGAGGGCCAGTCTCGGCGCAGTGCGGGTGACTCACCACGACCAGCTTCTCCCCTAGGTGGACCAGGCCGCCACTACGTTGCCAGGCGGGCGGGGGGAATGACTTACAGCTTACCTGGACTGGCATCACTACCTCGCCCCACCCATTTTGTCAGAGGGATCGACGACTTGAAAGCATGTGCAAGAACCATCCAACCTACACCTCTCTCGGCGTGTCCCGAGGTGTGAAGAAGGTTCTGGGTCAGGGAACCTACAATATAAATACGGTGGCAGCCAGAGGTCCGGGAGTCGGCGATAGCCACCTGGCAAGTGTCTAGCGAAGATCAGGGCTTCGAGGGACTTCACAGAAAAGACCGTCGGGAGGAAGGGGTGGGGGAAACGGGATATCCCCGAGAAAACCCGCCGACCAGCAGCATCGTCCGGCACGATTCCCACATGCGAAAATCCGGGAGTGACCCGGCCGAGGATTGAACCGGGTTTGACTTGGTGGGAGGCGAGCAGGCTAACCGCTAAGCCACCGTGGCCCCTACGAACGAGAGTGAGCGAGTGCTGCGAAAGTGAAGGTATCCGACGAGTGGAGGGCTACTGTGTATGAGCACTCGGGGTGCGCCAGAAAATTCCGGACAGGAAAGACTGGTGATATCTGGACTTAATTGTAAATAATGTAACTGTCAGATATAAAATATATAACATTTAAAAGCAGTTCAATAGGTGTCAATTAACTGTTTATAGAGACTTATTTTAACAATTTGATTGTATTAATTTATGTAAGGTGACAAATAAATGTAAATATTAGTAGTTAAAAGCAAGTGACAGCCATTAATGTCAAGATAGAGATATTAGAATTTGAATATTTAATTGGTGGATTATTTATAAATAAATTAGGAAACTATTATAAGCTCTTTTATTTAACTAAAACCTCCACCCCTTAAAGAACCTGGCTGCGCCCAGAGACTTAAAAAAATTGTAACAAAATGTTATTTACTAAATTGTGACATATGTAACTTGTTTTCGTTATCTAGTAATGTTTCAATGTTTTTAGTGCTGCTAAATGTTACAGATGCCTGATGGTACTTTTTGGTGTTTGAAGGAATATGTTAACGTGGCGTGGATATCCTAACTGCTGTAGAAACGTAATGATTAAAAACGATACTGTTCTCAGCGCCAATAAAATACGGTACTCTTTCAACATTTCCTACAACTTCGATTGCCGTGGACGAACAATACCGAAACTAGGAAAAAATTTCTTCGCTGCTGTAGTTAAAATATAGTCGTTCCCGTGGCAATTTGAATATTAAAACCACTTATCCCTGTACTTCTTCAGGTTTATCAAAAGTTACTTCTAGGCACCTGAGACATAAGCCAACAGAGGAAACCGAAAATGTGTGTGCTTCACTTCACTTTCAAATAATAACTTTTCACTGCAGCAATAAAAGGTAATTTTGGTACTTGTTATGTTAAAATGCTGGTCTACAACAATAAAAGTGAAAATATTTGTTTTATACTTCTTTTATGACACAAAGCTCAGTACCTATATGAAGAAAATAAAACTGTTCTTATAAGGTAAATTAATAAAACAATAAAATGACATTTACCGAGAGTTGCGTAAATTCACAGCAAGCTACTGATGACAAGTTGCCTGATCTTTTTTTAAATGTTATTTTTGTTCTTGATTTTAATGTAATTGTCTCGGATTTTGCTACATAAAATCCAATTGCAATGGAATATTTCTACAAATGTATCCATGGACTATTGGCTACCTCTCAGAAAACTGCCCGATTAGCGTGGCTTGACACAATGAACATCGAGCGTGGACCTTAGAATCCTGAGGATGCGTTCTGTTTGTGGACGAATCCAGACTGTATTCGCATTGCTTCCCAGTGGGTTTGCATATGTCAAGAGCAAGTTAATATTGTTACACGGGCGCCTGCGGGGAGTATCTGAGTTTGTGAAGGATGGAGGTCTTAATAAAAATAAATAACAAAATTTGATTTTTAGTTTATTTCAACAACTATTATTTACGGCATTTTTTTAAAATCTATCTTTGTTATAACTCTTTTTATTTCTCAGTGAGCAAAATATTTAATGTATATTTCAACTCTAATTAATGTCCTTCTTAATGTCTCTGTTCGGTTACAGTCAATGAACTCATACTCATCATTAACACACGTTCAGTCTATCTGTTGCCATCATTTGTAATATCTATGACTCATGCGTCCAGTCCATTCGTTCAGCCTGCAGTCGTACTCTTCACTTCTCTGATGTTCACAGTCGCAGATTTTCCTCCCGCTGATCACTTCTCTCGCTGCGCGCTTCTCTTCTCGCTAGTCGTCTATCACTGAAACTCATCCATTCAACAACTGCCGGCTCGGAGGCATGACACGCCTTTTATAGCCGCTGGCCTTGACCTGGAAGGTTCGCCGCACCCCGAGTCTAGCTGAGAGACACGAGGTTAGTAATCCGGAGCATTCTTCAGATGTGTCAAAGACACCCGATACCCGAGCGGCACGCACCCTAATAGGCATAACAGGCGCGCTTTGTTTACATTACTATGTGAATAGCGCTGCGTCTCTGGTTGTAACTGATAGCGCGGGCGTGTCAATAAATCTTCCTTAGCCTCGCACGCTCAAAGAGCGAACGTCTGTAACAAAATGTCAGTATAGCAAACTCATTCGAAAGAACCACTATGGAGGTTGCAGCATTTTGGTTTGGTGCGGTGTCATGTTTGGCTCATGCTACACCCCTCCACATATTTGATTGTGGGTCTGTAACAGGCTCTATATACAAATATGTTGTTCTACAAAAGTACAAGCATGTTAATAATTCGCTAGAGCGTCGTAATGTATGGTGTTCCGTATCTCTACGTACCATCGGGGCGCTTCGGATAGTTTTGGCGCAAGATGGTTACTCCATACCGTAAGAACAACCCGAAAAAAAAATTCCTCAGCACGGGGGCTAATTGTTTTATAGGTGTCTGCCCGGGATAGGAGCATGTCATACTGACACTTCACCACCTTATCCCATGTTTGTGCCAGCCTTAATGTGGTCTCGTTGCCAGGCGAATTTGGGAGAGCAGGGTGGCTAAAAATTTGTTACAGAAGTCTTCGGTTATGGCGATGAGCTAGACTGATACTGTTTGTTATTCCTAATGCATATATATCCTGTCTTTTCGCATTATAAGACGGCAGCAAGCTAAACTCCAATATCCTTTACACGTTCCAGCAGAGTTCACTTACTCATTGGCTGCCGCTACGTTCAGAACTTATTCTCCTTTTTAACCAGTCCACTCAGGGTGGAGCTACTAGAGTGACGAAAGTTTACTATTGGTTCTGATTCCTGCAGGATGTGTCGGTCGAGCGGAGGTCCAATGGCGTGCGTGAAACTACCATACACTTCTATGCCACCTACCTTTGTACCTAACTGTAACGCGAAATTTAAGGGTCTCTACTCATGCCAGTGTAAATGCATTACAGCTATGGCCACTTGTTTTTCGCGAAAAGATTTACGTGGAGGCTAGACTTCAGTATCCTTTGTGCACACTTGAAGCCTTCCTTTGGCTATTGGCCACTTATCTTTGCGTGAAGAGGGTGTGTTAAATAATTGAGCCAATCAGAATTAAGTCTCTCAGATACCGACCGACCGTAATTCGCGGGTGGACAGAAAATACGCGCAGCAATTCAAATGATCCAATCACGAAATTGATTCTGAAATAAAGTGTTTTGGAACACAACTTTTACTTAAATCTTTTAGAGAAAAATAGGCGCCCAAATTATAGCCTATTCGCAGAATCTTCACACTTTTTTAATTAAACCTTCGAAAAATTACTCTATGTAAGACGTGGCAGTGGCGTGTGGTGAACTGTTGCAAGGTAAGCTGTGTTTTGCTCTGTGCTAAACCTGATAATTTACTAGGTTCCACATCGGCCAGTTAAATGTAGTAGTGCATTTGACGTCACAGCACGTGTGTAATGAGAACCTCGCCGCTCTCTCGTGAGTGGCCACAATTCATTCTGTTTTTCTCGGCTCCACTCTGGTTACTGGTGGTTTCTGCTGCGTGTGTACAGCACTGAACAAGCACCAGCTTACCTTGCAACACTTCACCACACGCCACTGGGGCGCGGTTGGTTCATAAATATATAATGTATCACAAGCGTTTTATAATTCTCTTAACATAAAAGTATCTTATTTTGTTAAACTGAACTGTTAGGCAGTGTCCTTTGTGTGGGGTTAAATTTCGAGTGTTAGTTTTAAGCAGCAAAATTCAAACACACTACGAGCAATGACAATGTCCTGCGTGAAGGGCGAAGGACAAAACGCGCACGCTAGCGTCAACCAGCTACAACGAGCGTCAAACAAAGAATCTCGTCCGTCAACAGGCATCACTGCGTCAGGACTAGAGCAGCATTGGAAACGGAGAGTGGAAATGATTGTCGTGAGTTGGTTATCGAAGAAGTTCGTAAGAGGCGGGCGTTACGATCTATGCGACATGAGAGACAAAAACTATAATACATACATTGTTGAAAACAAGTTGTCAGATGTAGCAGCAACTGCCGATACAAATGAAGGAATATACGAAAACAATGTCTTTCATGATAAATTTACTGCGTCTCTCTTTCTATGCGCTTATTTATGGTAATTACTTCCAGTTTGCAGCCACAACCTTGAGGCAATCTGGTGCTACATGACTGTCGTAATTGCTTCTACGTAGGACACTTGACGTGTGAACCTGGCGCGCACCTCTTTCATCCCGTCGCAGGACACGGCCCTACTTATAGTTTACCTGTGTATAACATTTTTTTTTGTAATTAATACAAAAAAAAANTCCCGTCGCAGGACACGGCCCTACTTATAGTTTACCTGTGTATAACATTTTTTTTTGTAATTAATACAAAAAAAAAGACATAATAAAGTGTCGGTAATGCACAGCAATAAATAATCCCCAAGAAAAATGTCATTAAAGTGAGCNAAAAAAAAAGACATAATAAAGTGTCGGTAATGCACAGCAATAAATAATCCCCAAGAAAAATGTCATTAAAGTGAGCGCGCACGAATGCGGTGCTTTGCCCCTTTGGTGTAGTTTTCTAAACTTAAGTTAAGCTTTGTTTGCAAGAGGCGGAGGAATTTCCTGAAAGTGGAACTTTATCAGGACGTCATAAAAGTTGGAAGTAACCAGGAATGGATTATAACTTACATTATTCTTAGTTTCTGGTCGCGTGTGTACAGCTGGACGTGGAACCATTCTTAAATTTATCCTGCCGCTGCCCCGCTAGTACAGTAGTACGCCTCTTACCTCATACACTGTCCGGGCTGGCTGGGAATGGCACATGTATCTCTCAGGATAGCAAATAGTTTTGGTGTATACCAACCTAATCCCACCCATGTAGTACCTGCTGCAGGCTAAAACGACGTGATAGATCTTAATTTATTCTTGATATGGTACTTTTTGTTAATTTGTTATTAAGGTTTTGTTATCGAGGACGTAAAATGAATACAATTCACCTAGGCCCTACGCTCGTAGGCTCATGACGGGCGAAATTTACGTAACGTGATGGACGTCCAATACGTACGCTATTAATAAATATATTTTTTGAACGACTGAACTAAGGGGAGGGATCTTTACTGAATAAAGTAAAAAATAATGTTAAACTAGATGCCAGGATGGCGTCCAAGCAAACTACACTCCTGAGGTCACTAAGCGAGGTGAACCAGTGAATTCGGGATGGCACGGGTTCGATTCCCGGTCCGGTTATCCTGGTTTCGGTTTTCCATGGTTCCCCCGAAATCACTCCAGGCGAATGCCGGGATAGTTCCTTACTACAGGCCGTGGCTGATTCCCTCTCTTCGCTCCTGCTTGCCTGAGCAAAATGCTCCGTCTCTAACGACCTCGCTGCCAACGAAACGTTGAGCCCGCCCAACCAACCAGCAAACCGCCTCGGAGGTCGACTCTCGGAATAAAACATGACCGATGACGGCCGTGATCTGCGCGGTCAGAGGTACCACCACGCCCGCTCGGCGACGGTGGCGCTCGAGACTGATTGCCGCACATCAGTCGTCCATTGTCCGTGATCGGAGCGCGATGGCGATAAGGCATCTCGCTGCGGCAAGCAGCTCGTGGAGCTATGACTAACGAGCCGGTCATCACGTTTAACCTGCCTCGTCGGACACTTCTGCATCCGCGAAGCTCACCTCCTGACGTCGTTCAAGAGGTTGTAGGCTGTTCACGGTAAACTGAGCACTTTGGAAAATCCTGTCTAGGATCTACCTGCATCGCACATTGTGTGTTCTTCCACGACTTGTAAAATTAACGTTGATGTAGGCCTTGTCACTTTATTCATGCGTCGGTCGAGTAAAACTGTAAAATTACTATAAAAATAAAATTTTTACAAATCTGCTAATATTATCATTTTTATTTGCATATAAGATTATGAAGCAATATAAACCATTTCNAATAAAATTTTTACAAATCTGCTAATATTATCATTTTTATTTGCATATAAGATTATGAAGCAATATAAACCATTTCGGTATTCACAAATGTTTCCCTAACACTTTTAATTCAAAGTTAAGACATGGAAATACTTTCATAGGTTGCCAATTTAATTGTGCGCATACCAGTCAGCGTGAACCGTTAAAACACGTGCAGGTAGGGGCAATGACATCTTAGAAGTTTGTTCTTCAAAGTGTTCAGTTTACCATGGACAGGCTATAAATATTATTNAATAAAATTTTTACAAATCTGCTAATATTATCATTTTTATTTGCATATAAGATTATGAAGCAATATAAACCATTTCAGTATTCACAAATGTTTCCCTAACACTTTTAATTCAAAGTTAAGACATGGAAATACTTTCATAGGTTGCCAATTTAATTGTGCGCATACCAGTCAGCGTGAACCGTTAAAACACGTGCCGGTAGGGGCAATGACATCTTAGAAGTTTGTTCTTCAAAGTGTTCAGTTTACCATGGACAGGCTATAAATATTATTCNGGTAGGGGCAATGACATCTTAGAAGTTTGTTCTTCAAAGTGTTCAGTTTACCATGGACAGGCTATAAATATTATTCTCTACATTTCTAGAGTATTAAATTCTTTTCTGTTTTGTTATGAAACAACAGTCTAAAATATACATGACAACGGAGAAAAATGATTTTCCAAAGATGAATAAAGTGAGCTACATAAATAAAAATTTATATAGGCCCTCAATTTTTTCTTATAAATCTTTAAATCGAACAAAATTAGTAAGTTGGAATACAGTTGAAAATAAACGTTTATGTTATTAAGATAACGTAAACAATATTTCTTGGAAATTTCTGAGTCAAAATAGCTAGAAGTTAAACACTTATTATAGATGAGCCAATTACCAGATTTTAAAGAAATTGCAACATGCCTCTCTGGCGGCTTCAAGAGACACTTATCCTGAAACCAAATTTTGTGTTAAAATAACTTTTTGAAATTGTACGCAAAAAGATTTAAAATTAAAATTCTCATATTTAAGCCGATAAATTTATTAATGACGTTTTAAAAATAATTTGGTTCTTTTCATCTCGGTATTATTGACATCATGCCACAAAATAATAAAATATACTCAAAATCGAAGAAAATTATTTTGGTTTTTGAACAACATAAAGGAGCCCGCCTACCAGGAGCTATATTATACGTTTGAGTATCAGGTGCATCGGAGCGATAAGGGTGACACTGCCACGCGCATCAAGTGCACCATCGCCGCTACATTCAAGGCTCTCAAATGTGGTGGAGGGTTCTCGTGAGTGAGTGACGAGTGAGTGAAGAGATTTGGTCGGCTTTAACATCGAGATCTTGAGAGCCAATGAGAGTGAAGCGACGTGAGTATAAAGCAGCGCCGGAATGCAAGAATGGGACAAAATGGAGATCCCCGGGAAAACCCGCCGACCAGCGGCATCGTCCGACACGATTCCAAAAGCGAAAATCCGGGGCCGATCCCGCCGGGAATCGAACCCGGTTCGCGTAGGTGGGAGGCACGTAGTGTAACCTCCAACCACTACACCACCGCGGTCCCTGTAGAGTATTATCGTTGTGCTGCTTTACCTACAGGAATTAATCGGTGACCCTATCATTTTATTTTTGGAATGTCAGTATAGGCTGTTCACGGTTAAGTGAGCACTTTTAATGCCCTATATATTTTTTTTATTTCAGCCATTTTTCATCATTTAACTAACTTTTAAAATAAATATTGCCATGCACGTAATAAATAAATTTTGTATATTCCACCGCACTCGGAAGTTAAAGGCTAAAACAAAATATATTTATTGATTATTGTTCCACATTTAGAGGTCTTTCAGAAGTACTCACTTTAACGTGAATAGCCTATAGAAAGGTTCAATTCAGGGCCCTCGAGTGATTTTGTATGTGTCTGAAAAAAAAGTTAGCCCTATTGGAGAGGTCTAAAATGGTGTTTCTAATGTGTGTGATGTGTTTAAGTAATTGACAGGCATAGTCTGTAGTATAGATGTGTTCTTTCCTAAAATCAGAATATTAGGCGCACTTATTACTGTTTTCTAAAAAAAATCAATTTTGATCACATCGTAATACAGTTGAAGCGCCAGGTAGGCGGGACCCTTAATGACAACCACGTTGATTTTGCTGATTGCTGACACAAGAGAAAGCAGGCTTGTCGTACCCCGCTCTAAGGCAGGATCAATCAATGTGGATAAAGAGGAAGCTGGTGCTAAGTGGATTTGGATGTTCTACATGAGGGGCCTACCGAAGAATGGGCGATGAGATGAATGAGATCTGGGTAGAGGATTGGCGAAATTAATGCAATAGAGGTAAAGAGAGTGCCCCGAGAAAACCCCCAAACCAAAACATCGTGCCCGTCGGAACCTAGGGAAGTGAGGACCCCAGGCAGAGAGGCCGAGACATAGCCTTGGGTAATCTTTACTTTCTTTTATCCACCTAAAGTAATGATGCTCTCAATATAATAAGTGGATGTAAACATCGAGTGATTGCATCGGAATACGTCTGTAACTGGGACAGAAAAACGTAAAAACCATCTCATTTGCATCGGGTTAGTATGGTTTTCTTGAAGGGATGGGAAGGGGGCGGGAGGCGATGCGATGAAATCATCAGTTAAATTCGTGATGAATTGTGGTTTTTACATCACACGATTATGTACATTAAAGAATGCTGACGACGGCGCCTTCTCATCGATGTGTGCTCCGAACCACTCCGTATCGACTCGGTGCTTTTCCGAAAGTAATGCGCGAACCATCACTCTTACGGTCATCCACAATTTGTTTTAAACACGCGGAGCTCACATACAAGATGATATCAGAAGGCGCAGATTGTTTCGCGAAACTTAGCACAAGTGTTGCAAGTTTGAACTTTCGCAGACTTTTTTTAATGGACGTCAAATTACTTATATTTCGTACCCCACATTCGGGCGGTTCTGGGTTCAGTTCCCAGTCCGGCCATACTCATTTCGGTTTGCTATGGTCCTACGAAATCGCTTCAAGCGAATACTGGGATGGTTCCTTTCCACATATGATGGCCTCTTCCCCGGTCTCGACTGCCCGTGCCACAGCTGTTGTCTCTAATAATCCCACTGTCGAAGCGACGTTAAGTCTCCCGCCTACCTGGTGCTTGGACCGCGCTGCAGAGTGTTTGAAAAACTTGTTTTTCTACGAAACTATTAATTGTACGTCCAATGTGCTGATCTACGAAAATACACACTTCAGACGAGAGCTGTTGAGAACTTTCAAGACATCACGCACATTTGTCACACCATCTCAGAGCACTGCAAAGTTGCTAAAAACTGGGTATTCAAAGCACTGTATATCAACATATACGTATCAGATACATACAAAACTACTCACGGGCCTTGCATTGAACCTTCCTACAGACTTTCCACCAGTAAAATGACAGGGTCACCACTGAAAGTCCCCTAAGGAGCACGTAGAGCGACGAGAACACTGCACACCGGTTGATAGACTTGCGCTTAGAGGCGATGGCGCACTTAATGTGCGTGGCAATGTTGCCCTTATCGCTCCCGCGCTTCTCGGCCTCGAACGCGAAGAAAAGCTCTAGGTAGGCGGGAGCCTTAAGACGGTCGCTTACCTGGCGCTTGAAATGAGCTGCGGCGTGTTTGAAATATGAACTTTTGAACGAAACTGTTAAACGTGTCTTTTCATAGGTTTGTTTACGAAAAGGAAGCACGCTACAAACGATGACGGAATGGCACTTTCAAGACATCGCGAACAACGGAAACGTTATTAACATGCCCTCCAGCATAGCTGAAGAGAGCTTTTCCAGACTTCTGTAAATAAAAATATACGACCTCATGCATGGGAAAAAACGATAACGGCATGTATTAGTATTTGCAATACAGTCGCATCCAATAAGGTTATATGGTCACTGCTTAAGATGGCCGCCTGGTTGAAGGGATTTTGCACAGCTGAGGCCAAAAAAGGTGACATGAGCATCAACTCTCTCATCGCCTCTACGCGCAAAGCACTGAACTGGCGTGCAGTCTTGCCGTCCATAACGCGCCTCCATGACACTTTCCGCAGAGTCCCTACCATTTTATGACGTAATAATAATAATGAATGTTTGCTGCATGTCCTTGTTCCTTTTTAAATGTTTTGTACCAGAAATTTTATATCTAAAAATTTCCGTGAATAAACCCGTTTGAGTCATTTTCACCATCACAAAAACATGCCCTATAGGGAGAAAACGTATACAGACGCGTAACGTTTCTTAAATGCTATTCATAAGCAGACCTCACTCAGACACATTTGACGATTTTTTAATAAAACGTTTTCTGCTGTACCTCTGCACACAGTTGGATGGCCTATCCAGGCAACCACCTTTAAGTCCCTGAGTTCTACAGTCACGAAGACACCACTGCGCGCTAGTTCAGTGGCTTGCGCGTAGAGGGGATACCGCTTTACATATGCCGGGCGTCGTCGTCCGTGAGGCTTAATCTATTTATGCGCCAAACACACTAACATACCTCTCACCAGGCAACCACCTAAAGACTACTGTTTACAATGCCTGAAGTCATAGAGTTTAAATGGTGAATCAATGTTAAAGAAATCCCTTCTCAAAACATAAATTATAAATAACCCTATCAAACAAAAATTATCCTATGTGTCTTTTTTTAATGAATACGGACGTGTTAAGAAATCTTGTCAATTATTATGTTTAATACGTTTTTCTAAAATTTAACATTAAAAGTTTTATTTTACAAAAAATTATGAATGAATATTCTTTTCCAATATCTCTCTTAACGTGGCAGTATTTTCTGAGAAAGTTACGTTGAATATTTTTTGTTTGAAACAGTTATATTTAAAAATAGATGTATTGAGAGGTAATTTCTTTCATGTTGATTCCCCGTTTAAATTTCGTGGCTGCAGGTTTGGTAGGCAAAGCTCTTAAGCTCTACCAGTCTATGTTTTGTTTTTTAAATTAATTTGTATTATCGCTGCATTTGTGGACCAAAATAATCCGGTTTTTTTTCTAGAACAAGTGAATTTTGATTTGATGTCCTGGTGTGAGGAGACGGCTGTATCAGGCAGAGTGCATGCACACATTAAGCCTTCGTCTATGTGGTAGACAAGTATTATTGACATACACATTACATTTCATTGCGAAAAATAAACATACGAACTCTTTCGCCACAACACAGGGACTGCTCACAGAAATAACGTACAAAATACCTCGTAACGAACTAATCGAGTTGGCTATCATTATAAATCTTGGAATTATTATAAAATACTACTGGATGGATCGTTTGATAAATAACATCTGTGAGATCTAGGAAGATTGATTTAAAATAAGAATGACGCAGAAATGGTGGCATTTCAGTCACGCACACGGACATAAAGTGCAGGTTACGACGATGCTGTGAGAAGCAGCTGAACTACTTGCGTCATATGGCTAGGATCATGAAGGAGCCAGGCTTAGAAGCTTTGCAAATGACTTTAAAACATTTATTTGAGTTATATTTATTCCTTCCTCGTTATGTTACCATTTTTTGACACGTTAACGAACCACTCATGATTGGTAAAAGATCTCAGCAGAGCAGATTTATTTCAGACGAGAATGATATTGGATTATACCAACACAAACTTTTTTGAGAGAGATTTGCGATATTTCGGTATGTCGCTTGGGGTTCGGTATTCTTAAAATGTATATTATAGTTGCGGAATGCTACAAAGTTCTAGAAGCACAGATGTATTGCGTTATTTCCGATATTATATTGGTGATACCACAAAACCCTGAAATGGAAAATATTCCGATAGTGGCGATTTTACGCTATTTACTACTTTGCAGTATTATAAGCGTGATATTTTCTGTGTGTGAATAAATAAACGTAATAATCTACAGTAAAACATCATTGGAGAATCTGCGACATTGAAATATCGTCAACTACGTATTTTTCGATATTTTACGATATCAATGTATAGTATAGACATCAGTATCGAAACGACATTGAAAAGTGGATATGGAACATCCCTAGTCTCTGGTACCAAAACTGCAGTATGTCTGCGTCAATTGTCGCGGGTACAAAATTTATAACAAAAATATGTAAATGTGTAATTAGTTTACATATAATCCTCGAATCCCTAAAACAGGACAGTTA
The DNA here is from genome assembly GCA_002778355.1 of Clitarchus hookeri. Classification (NCBI taxonomy): domain Eukaryota; kingdom Metazoa; phylum Arthropoda; class Insecta; order Phasmatodea; family Phasmatidae; genus Clitarchus; species Clitarchus hookeri. The sequence goes on along the minus strand of NQII01000360.1, from coordinate 642,552 downwards.
ATTAGATTTTTCCAAAACTCATTTGAATAATATCAGTGGTGTGGAGACCGAAGCAGAATAATCTTTAGTCCTTTATTCAATAAAAGCATGACATGTAAAGAACATTTTTCCTGTTCACCACCAAATGCATGAAAGACACCGGCCGCAAAAATCTACACCAAATTGTATTCGATTCCTACCTAGCCTAGACAGCTTAGGAAGAGCATATATTACACTTCTGTGTATGAGTGTCAGTTTTTTATTGTTCTGTAAAAAGTGTTTTTTATATATATTCGAAGTGGTTAAAGTATGGGAGTTTTACAATAATATTTACTCGTGGGCATTTAGGTACCAAAATCAAAAGTAGTGCAGTGACGTGCAATACGCCTTTATGTTGAATGCGAAGCCATAAAATAATAGCGACATTGCTGGAAGTCCAACAGAGGCTCATTGCAGACGAGAAGATAGCACGCTTTCCTCGTAAGTGTATAGGGGTAGTGAAATTTCGCGAAAATATTTCAAGACAAGTTACATTTTAAAACACTGTAAGGTTGTTTACGTATCTTGATTGGCTGAATTACTTTTTGACACGTGTTAACTGTCTGCACACGAATCACGTAGGAGCCTTGCCGATGTTGTCGATTTCTGAGTGGTCTGGCCAAAAACGAAAACGCCTTCTCAAACAGACAGCAACCAATAGCAATAGACCAACTGAAGTTGGGTGCTTATAGTATGGAATTCTACCGTGTACTCACTTTTTTTTTTGCGAAAAATCACTAGCTCTACACATGTAGTCAACGAGGCGTAGTAGGCCTTAGCACTCCCTACATTTTAGGACTTTTAACAAGCAATATACCTCCAACCAGTCGGAATACAGCAATTAGCATTTCATTAGATTGGTTGGTAGGAACGTGTTTACACCCGGGCGCGTTCTACTCGAGGACTCGGCGGCTTGGGAAAGAGCGAAGAGCAAAGTTCACATCTCCCTAGGCGATGGTCCCCGGGAATCTTCTCGTCGCAGAAGATCGCGCAGCCAATTGCAGAACCGCCCCGGCATGAAAATCTCCAGGGCCTCTTCGTTTATAGTCGCCCTGGCCCGTGGTAGCTGGCACGTGAAGAAGTGACACTCGGGTGGCCGCACATGCGTGAATCGCCCGCCGTGCGGGGCCACCTCTTCAGTTCCTCCTACTGAGTACGGAAAAAAGAAAAGAAGAAGTAAGAAAGGCGCCTCATGGAGACAATCAACGTCGAAGAAGTGCGTGCCTGTTCACGGTAAAATGAGCACTTTTTAAAATCCTGCCTAATTCGCTTATAGGCCTACGCACATTGTGTATTCGTACGCCATACGTACAAATAACGTTATCATGTACCTGATCGCTTTATTCGTTTGTCGGTCGTCCACCGTATTTTTTTTAGGAAAGTAAATATTTTACAAATGTTTTTAATCTTACACGTACGTGCATTAAAAAATAAAAAGTAAAGAAAAATATATTTTATAAGCTATTCACGGTTACTTCACACTTTTCTGAAACCCTGCTAAAGTTCTGCTTTTTGTAACCGATTACGTATCCTTCCGCTACATGTAAACATAAACACTGCCATGAGACTTTAACGTTTTAACTGTCGAATGCGTCGTTTGCCGTTTTCAGCTGTTCAAAGAATTATGTCATATTTCAAAATCCATTTCGTATGAATGTTCACAATTTAGGCCTATAACCATATTTAGGCCAGCTTTATGACTTTTTAACAATGTCTGTATTGACGGTAGTTCTTAAGATTATTATTTTACATTGTTAACACATATTTGTTATACACGACAAAGTACATTAAATGCAATATACGTTAATATTTTGTCGCGACTGTGTTTAACCCTGTTACAACTGCGAGGGAAAGAACTATTGTATTTAACCTCTTGTTATTGATATGTGTTGGGTTATTTCGTTGAAGAGACGGCCTCAGTTGGAATAAATATTAAAACGAAGGAACAACCAGTCCAACGAAAAGACACAGTCAATTCAAGCATGCAACTAGAGTCGCTTATTTTTTGTACGTAGCAGCGACAAACTTAAAATATAGTGGTTAACATGCACGCAAATAGGCCTTCCTTAACTTTTATTCGGCTCATATTTTTATGCATTTGTACTTACTGTTTTCTAGGTTTATTTCATTATTAATTTTTATTTATCTGGCTGGGCGTAGCATTTGGTTGGGATTTTGGCAAACATTTAAATCACAGAGACGTAATTACTTTACACAATTGTGTTTCAAACACACAGGGAAACGTTACAACGTTGTGATAAATTAATATACACTACGTTCAAAAAAATAATTTCGTCATAAAAAAATTTTACTATAATAACGTATAAATTTCGCACGTCCTATATTTTGCAATCACACTTTTCCAATATCTTTGTACTGCTATGTATTGAAAAAATATCTTAAAGACGCAATAAAACAAAAAAAAACACACACACAAACAAGCATGACGCTACTAGGCCACCCTAGGCTAGAAGGCTAGTAGGATACTGAGTTAATTTTCTTTGGTGCAGACTAAGGGCACCTGTGGTTGTTGCGTTAGGGGTAAACAAATACTCGTATTCTCCGTTTTTTAACACACCAGTATTTTATTTGTCTGAAGGTAACATAGGTATTTACACACACTGGCGAGACTGAGCCCCCCCTACAAGTCGTAGGCCTGAAGGGCTGGTGGGCGGTATGCTTTGCGACGGGGAAGGTGGTTTGAAACGAGACGTTTCTCTACTTATCTGTGACTGCGGCTTTTGGTGAGTTGTCTTCGTTGGTAGTTGAGGCTTGGCGAGTTGGGTGGCCCTTTTTTCAGGCCCTCAGATGTGCTCTCGTTTGCGTGCTGTACTCCACTGGCTTCTTCCTTCGGCTTTGATTGTATCTCTCGGAAGTCCGGGATTGGTTTCCCAGGACTTGTGCTTTCTCTGCGACCTCGGCTGGCATTCCCAATCGGAGAGCGCGTCTCCTCGTCTGCGTCGACATCCGCAACGATCCGGCTCGCGTTTCTGACATCCCCACCTGGGAAACTCCCACTACGTTTTTGGAAATGAACTCATAAGTTCTCGGCATTTCTACTTGGTTTGTCTCGGAAATTTACTCATGAAGTTTCGGCTGTTCCTGAGTTCTCTCCCTGGTGAAATCACAATTGACTTATTGACTGACTGACTGCTTGCCTCGTCGCCATCCGGCGCACGACTACGTCTTCTCGGGGAATGGCGCCTCTCGGTATGGGGCTGCCACTCGTTTCCGGGAATTTACTCAAGTTCTCGACACTGTTCCTTTCACACGACTGCTTACTCCCGTGTCTCCTTCGCCTCCCGTCTCGACTGCACCTATCTTGTCTCGCGGCTGTACCACCGAACAACTCCCATCTCGGCTGGCAATAATTGACTCTGCTAGGATCCGAACCCGGCCTCGACTGCCTCACCCAACTGCTGCCTCTCTGCATGCGATATGTCTGCCTGACTGACTGACGCTGGTCCAGCGCCTCTCGATGCCTCTGAACAACTGTCTCCGAACAACTGATCTCCTGCCTCGGCTGCCTCGTGAATTTAACCTATGTCCCGCTATATTCAAGTTAGCTGTCAGCAGTTTCTCGAGAGAAATCGGGAATCCCCTGTGTACCTCGCGCGTTTTTTTTGTGTAGGATTTCGTGTCTCGTCAGCTGCTTGTGTGCTCCAACTAGGACGGAGGGAGGGTACGGCAGGACGTCTCGGGGATTCCTGTGAGCTGTGTCTGCATTAATTCTCGGTGGGGGCTCCCCTGATTCCTTGGCCGAGGGCCGTATATTAGCTATTTATCGGGACTTACCCTGTTTCTCCCGACTTCGGTTCTTCGCCGTGTGTTCTTATACGTTGGGATTGCCCCGAGGGTTTTTTTCCCCCCAGGGTGTGAATACAGTGCAATGCCTATCCCATGTACCCGTCACGCGTCAAGCACACACTATGGCCAGGTGTAACGTAAATAAAAACAACGATACTCTTTCATACACAGCGGTCACGACACACGTTACAGTATATTTCTTCCTGTAGTGGAAAAACCGATTTATCACAACATCGTAACTTGCCCAGGTTGGTTCACAAAATACAAAGTGTACAAACGTAATTCGGAAATTTTAAGTAGTTTTCACAAGAAGAGAAATTAATGCTTCGTTCAGCATCACGCCATGTCATGCCGTCAGTCGCCACTTCTGCCTACTTCGGATTTGTAACCGTCCCTCCATTATATCCAAATGTGTCATAACAAGTATTCCAACAATAAAATCTGGTTTCAGTTGTAAATTACAATTTGAAAAATTATTATATTTGCTGTAATAAGTATGAAATGTGCTAAAATTGAAAACATGCACAATTTTCCTGCTTCTACTTCCCGAGAGAGAAAGAGACAGAGAACAACAAGTTTCGCCCCGCGCCTTAGAATTCAAGTTTCTTCCTCGGACAAAGACCGTAATTAGCGCTGATATTTTTTAACTGTAACAATGAAATGTGGTTCTGTCAGTGCTACCTAAAAATTTAAATATACCAATCGGCAACATTTAATTTACAACTAGCATACCAAAAAAACTAGGTTAAAATAATAGTTTTTCTGTGAACTATTTCCTCCTAGCAGTTGCCAACAAATCACTGCTCTCGCTTTTTTTAATTTGTATTATATACGAAATATATATTATAAGTTATAGAATATATAAGTTAAAGTTTCATTTATTCAAAATACGCTACTGTAAAGTTAGCCACAGTGTTATATATATGTATTATACAAGTTATTTAAAACACAGGTTTACATGTTACTCCTAGGGTGGTTTTTCAAAGGTTCGTTTCAAAACATCCGAAGAAACCGGGGATGAACTATAATATTCACAAATGTTTACTTAACACATGTAATTTAACGTTAACACGTGGAACTATTTTCTCTCTGTCGTTGCCAACTTTACTGGGCGCGCGACAGTCAGCATACTCGTTAAAATACATAAGATATGGGCAGCGACTTTTTTCAAAGGTTTATTTCAAAAGTGCTTTCTTTACCGTGAACAGCCTTTATTTGACTTCACCAACGGACGCACCACAGAGTTAAGGGCGTTGATCACGANCACGTGGAACTATTTTCTCTCTGTCGTTGCCAACTTTACTGGGCGCGCGACAGTCAGCATACTCGTTAAAATACATACAGATATGGGCAGCGACTTTTTTCAAAGGTTTATTTCAAAAGTGCTTTCTTTACCGTGAACAGCCTTTATTTGACTTCACCAACGGACGCACCACAGAGTTAAGGGCGTTGGTCACGGAAAAATATTTTTATATTTGTACCGTATACTTTTAAACTTGTAGACGTTAGTTGTGACTACAGAAAATTCAACAAGNGAAAAATATTTTTATATTTGTACCGTATACTTTTAAACTTGTAGACGTTAGTTGTGACTACAGAAAATTCAACAAGTGCCACTGAAAGGTCTTGTCTTCATTCATTTTAAAGTATGTTTAACAAAAACTATTTTACAAAAATTCTGGAGCAGCCACAAATAAAACCTATGCAATAATTTCCTTATTTTCCGATTTTTTTAATTTCAAAAACATTTCCTTGTACAATTTTGTAGACTTCTTTCAGTAGTTCTTGGTATCTTCTTTCAATGTGATTATCTGATTTTCGTGAGAGTTAGTTTTCATTTTTTGTACATCTTAAAAATTGTAAAATTGTGACTTTGCCATGTATTTATGCAATCACTGTGCATCCAAATAAATTTTTTGCAAGGAAAATATAATTACATATAATGCCTAGATGTTGAACATTATATGGTACAAGTATAAAATAACACATTTTTTCATGATAAACGCCCTTAATTTATAGGGAGTAGATATTGGTGTTGGAAAATTATTTAACATTAGACTGTGGAGTCTGACTATGAATAGCTATTACGATAACTTACACATTGTGTTTATATATGTCAGTTTACAAGTTTCTCTTTTTTATTTTTTTATTTTCATCCAGTGGACTGTACAGACAGTAAAGTATTGGATATGTCATTGTTGATTGCACAGTATAAATATACAGACAGTACAAAACCACACTAAGTATTGTGATAAAAACAAATTATCATACCAGTATAAAAGCTCTATGCATAATAAAATATAAACATAAAATGCATAAGTTTTCTTCCTGTACTATATACATACATACTTACATACATGATGTTCGGAAATTAAACGCCCAAACTGCGTGAGGCGAATCCTTATGATAAATAAAGTCGAAAATATACAGGCCACCATTTACTAAAACAGAATATTAAAGGAGATATGAGCCTGCGAAAATTTGGTTTTTAAATCNAAAATATACAGGCCACCATTTACTAAAACAGAATATTAAAGGAGATATGAGCCTGCGAAAATTTGGTTTTTAAATCAAATTTTCGCCATGCTTATTGTCTGAAAATACTCAGCGGTAGAGATGGCGGCGATTTACTCTCAGTACGTCCCACACGGTTGAATGGGACGTACTCCATACTCCATTTGGCGTGCCATGGAGTATGTACTAGTGGAGGGCGTGTCTTTCTTGTGCTGACGTATCACTTCCTCAAGCCGAACAGTGCTCACAGACCGGGGACGGCCAGCATTACGTANGTGTCTTTCTTGTGCTGACGTATCACTTCCTCAAGCCGAACAGTGCTCACAGACCGGGGACGGCCAGCATTACGTATGTGTCTCTGCAACGTGGGAAGCATGTCACCTTTTTCCTGCGGACTTTGTAGGCGTTGTACAAGGCATTCGGCAAAAATAAGCTTCCAAAACCCAATTTTCATAGTCTCATATCTTCTTTAATATTGCGTTTTGATATACGGTAACGTATATATTTTCGACTTTATTTTTCATAAGGAATCATCTCTCGTCGTTTGAACGTTTAATTTCCGAACAATCTGTATAATTATATTATTTACAAAGTAAATACACTCAATAATAAAACTATACCGTACTGGCTAAAGTTTACAACGACAGCCCCTAAGTTAATACATAATATACACATAAACGTTTATTTTGTGGAGAACAAAATGGCTTAACGGGCTTCCCTAGTTGTCATAGGGGTGTCATTGTACGCAGTCTTGTATATTATAATTTTTAAAAACCTTTCAAATATTTTTATGTAAATTATTTTTCAGGACAGAAATGAAAGTCGATAATTTGTTGCCAATTCATAAATTTGGTTTCTGAAACATAAATGTGGTTATTAAAATTGTCAAAGTCAGCGAAAATCGCTGGAAGTAACCCTATGTTCATGATATGTATTCTTTTGTAAAACAATGTTTTAAACTATAGCGAAAAGGTGTCTTTTTCTGAACAGATTGCTGTATTTTAATTTTATAGTCACAGCTTGAAATTCTGAGGAAACAGGAAAAGCGCGAAGCTTGTTTATGCTATTTTCCATCGCTGGCGCAATACTTCCTTGCTGCTGGACGTTGACCTAATCACTATGTTTTGCTCTTTTCGGAACTGAGGACAGACAAAGTGAAGGTCAGTGACACCACAGCATTCATCAGCCCAACGATAGCAGATAGTGCACTGTAGCTATTGTTCGCCATGCTTATTGTCTGAAAATACTCATATATACAAGAAGCACTCGGCATCGTTGTTATCTGATATGTTGAAATCATCGTCAGATTCGTCGCTACTGGAGCTGTACACTAATCTTGTTTTGCAATTTCTTAAATTTTTTGTGTTGGTAAAAGTTTTTTTCTTTCAAAAATATTAAATATTGTTAAGATTGTAATTATTAATTACTGTTGAAATTTTCTAAGAAATTTTGGTGTAGCTTTTTTTTTGTTCTTTGTTACCGTTGCTCTGTTCAAACTCTTCTGGATGGAGGTTTGGTGTTTGTAAGGTAATGACGTAATTACTCATGCTTTGCCACCTCTTTGACTTTGTAGTCCTGCTGAAATTCTTGGAAGTTGTTTGATGTCTTATGGTGAGAAATGAAGCTTTACACATAAAGGTCCTAAAACTGTATTGGCAAATTTGTTGTTTTTTTTCTCCAACAAAAGTGAAGGGTGAGCATTGCAAGATCCTAGATTAGAAGATGTACCATGCGCGGTTTCCATAGGCAGAGTAGGCCGAGCATCAGAGGTCCTGCATCAGAACCATGTGCGATTTCCATAGGCAGACTAGAGGGACCATTAAAAATACCTGTATCTACCAGAAGCGGTGTCGTGTGCTGTGTCCTTAGGAAGAGGATTATTATTAGATGTCTGTTATAGGAAGAGGTAATATCACGTGCTGCATCTGTAATGACAGGTCGGTTGCATCTAAATCAGGAGGTTCTTGACAGCTATGAATAGTAAAGTCACATTCACGAAACCCATATCTGTTGAATGGGTACAATCCTGTTTTGTGGAATGCATTGATTGGTATTTCCATTGTGGCACCTCATTGGTATGCAGCACTGAACAACTTTTGAACCAACAAAGGTGTTACAATACGATTAGGGCTGTTTCTTGGGAAAGTCTGTATTTATGAAGCATTTTAGGCTTTAAAGGGCTTCATGAAGCCAACATAGAGTGGCTGGATTTTATGTGAACTGTGAGGAAGTGTGCAAATAATTGAAACATGGTTGTCTCTAGCAATTCTTATCACGTCGGAATTTCCTGTGTGCGAGTAGTGGCCATCAAGAACTAGAAGAACATGATCTTCAAGTGGTGGCTTTGTGAATGTAGTAAAATTAACAAACCACTTGGTAAACAGATCCCCTGGATCCACCCTGAAGGGTAGCAACACCAAATAGCCTATTCTTCATATTCTTCCTTAGGGAACAAAATAACCAACTGCATTCATGCAAGTAACTATGGTAATGGGTAACCCTCTCTCTGCTAATGTTAATGTAGCTACTTTTTGTTTTCCTTACAGGGATTTTACCTATTCAGCTCTGTATTGTACCACAGTAACCCCAGTCTCGTAAGCATTGTACAATCTTTGGGGTCGTCCTTTAATTTTGTCAAATTTTTGGTTCATAAAATTTTACTTTTTTCACATTTTCAAGATTTTATTCTGGCATGAGTAATGCTTTGGGGGAACTCTTAAAAACAATTGCTGATGACACTTAAAAACTAAAAGTCAACAATTTCTTCCGAGCTCATTAATTTTTTTTCTTCAGAGAACGGGTGTTTAATACCATCAGTAATGGCTAGTTGGAAGGCTATTATTTTAATATCACGTTTCCTCTACCCATACAATTGCTTCTCCAAGAACACAATACTCTACAAGATCATTTTCTGTTTTCCAGTCTAATATAGGCTTCTTTCTTATGGTACATTGACTATATAATCAGGACTTGCTTCAGTATTTTTCACACAAATTTCCACTGTGATTTTTGGTACACCATACAGTTTTGCTGCAGACTAGTAGCACATAGTACCTGCTTGTACATCTTTGACTTCTGGGATAATCTCCTCCTTGTCCACATTTTTTTTTTATTTCGACCACAATCCATCTGAAAATATAGCATTCTATTGCAAGTTAATGATGTAAGTTAAAATCAATAAATTTTTAGCAATGAATACTTAAATTATAATCGGATTTACTATGAACAGTACATAATAACCTATTAATTGTGTCATATTATTATATTTTGTTAGTAACGAAAATAAAATTAATATTTATTTTATCATAAGAAAATTAATTGCTTTAATATATAATAGTATTATCTATATATGTAACAACGATAATCGCAGTATGCTTTGATGTTTAAATGCACAACTATTTATATTGTAAGGAGCTGTCAATATGAGACCCTGTTCCTAATATGAGGCACTATCTCATAAAAGACAACCATTTGTGTATCATAATAGGAGCTATAATTCAACAACCCAAATCATGGTGTCACTGATACATANCATAAAAGACAACCATTTGTGTATCATAATAGGAGCTATAATTCAACAACCCAAATCATGGTGTCACTGATACATATTACACGCAGTCTAATTATACTAATACGCGTCAAACAGCCCAACTATATGGCAATCGGTAGGTATGTGTGTGAAAACATGTTTCCTTACCTGGATTTAGTGGTACGCCGTTGCAGTTATCCTGTCGCGAAACTCTATAACTCACAAAACACAACAACCCTAATCACATTATACTGAAGAGTCGCTAGTTAATGGTGACGCTACACACGTCAGGAAACATATGCCCGCCACTGAGTTCGTGTAGTACTCGCTAGAGTTCGGCAGCTTCCCGCTCAGACAGCCCGGGGTATCATATTAGGAGAGGGTCTCATAATACGTGCTTTTACCTACCTTTCTGAGCATAAATGAGTGACATAAATTTTGAATACTTTTCNAATACACGCAGTCAAATTATACTAATATGCATCAAACAGCCCAACTATATGGCAATCGGTAGGTATGTGTGTGAAAACATGTTTCCTTACCTTGATTTAGTGGTACGCCGTTGCAGTTATCCTGTCGCGAAACTCTATAACTCACAAAACACAAAAACCCTAATCACATTATACTGAAGAGTCGCTAGTTAATGGTGACGCTACACACGTCAGGAAACATGCCCGCCACTGAGTTCGTGTAGTACTCGCTAGAGTTCGGCAGCTTCCCGCTCAGACAGCCCGGGGTATCATATTAGGAGAGGGTCTCATAATACGTGCTTTTACCTACCTTTCTGAGCATAAATGAGTGACATAAATTTTGAATACTTTTCCTTTTTATCTTCGCCAGTCATACTGGTGATAATCGTAAACACCAATGAATAATTCACGTCAAACTTCAAATAAAGGACTGCAATAATACCACTATCAAAGACGTTATGTAACTAGACAGAGAGCAGAATAGGATATGCAGATTGATAATTGATACAAGGCGTAAAATGATTTGTTGGCAGTGTTTAGAAATATTCTGTGTATTGAAGAACTACTAAACAAACTGCTATGAAATCTCTCTATGAAAAATATTCAAGAACAGTTACACGTGTGTTCGTAATTCTTATTTTTTTTTTCAAATTTGCAATTAAATGAAAAATATTTAGGAGTTAAAACGTTTAAAAGGGTATTTTCAGGGTAATAGTTAAGAATTAAAATTTTAGCTGCGATATATCAGGAGTTAAAATGGTTAAAAGGGTGTTTTCAGGGTAATATTTAGGAATTAAAATTTTAGCTGCGATATACTAAAGTACTTCATGTTAGCTCCATTGCTGAACGCTGCTTGCAAAAGTGCACGTCAGTTCAGAGCTGTATACAAGAGGCGATGATGGATTAGACGTGTGTGCGAATATCTCTGTTTGCGTTCTTCCACCACAGTATCTCATACGCCCAATACCCGGTAATTAAAAAAAACTCCGACAATGCGTAGTATGTTGTGCGGAACGGCAAACCAATCATTTTTTAAGAGGGGGGGGGNAAATTTGATAACGCCGTGGATATGGTGTCACGAAACCATCGCAAACCCAACAAGAGCATCACATCGTGCAGTAAACTACAATACGGGTTCGAATCATCGACTTCCTACTGGATTACACAGCCTACGTCGGTGGGGCAGAGACTGACGCACGTGCACAGTAATTCAGTCGCTGCGTGGATTCGTGCAATGACGTCCTGCCTGATGGTACAGGAGTCTCGTACATCAAAGAAAATAGTTGAGAGGTATCTGATCTGATGACCGTGGTGGATAGAGCAAGACTCTCAGCGCCCAAAACATGCATTTCAGAACATGGGTTCCCTCTTGAAAAACGAGATTGGTTTGCCGTCTCGCACAACGTATTTATTGTTCTCGGTGTTGTTTTGAATCATCCGGTGGCTCTAGGCATCCATGGCATATTAAGCTCATGGCGCTTTTGAAATGCCTGCTTACTGTACTCTTCCCACCGATGTGCAATGTAAGTATAAACATTGACATGAGACTGACTCATCAAACAATGTTAGTGCAAGTCGGCAGTATGATTCCCCCCCGCTGACGATGGTGGTGACTCACGCATTGTAAAAGGGAGATAATACAGTCGGACTGGAGTAGGGGGAATGTGAAGTGGTTGGCACGTACAAGCTTAATTGACAGATCGCACCTTGAAACCATGTAACACGTTAAGGGTACTCCCTAGAAAACATTGTAAAATCAGCGTGTGGACGTACGACGCGTATCTCAGTAAATAAATTTTCTGTGAATACAAATGTTTTCCCCAGAAAAAAACTATTTATTATCTACAGCCGCCACTTTTTACATTCATCCTAGGACATATATTCAAAGAGATAAAACAGTGGAAATTGTAAAAAAAAAAAAAAGAAAAAAAAAAAAAAGCATGTTTAAGACTTTTATGCGCAGATTCCACAAGGGAAAAGAAAAAAGTACAAAGTGACATCTGCAGTTTAATAATATATTACTCTTACAAATCTAATGTGCGAGAAATTCAGCTACCCCAGAATGCATAGCGTAGTCTTCGAATGCCTCGTCACATTGCTTTCCTTTGAATAACTGCTGCTACCAATAACATAAAATATAAATATATTACGCAATTTTCTTCACGTACCATCCTCGTTGTTCAGTACTAGTTTTCATTGTGTCGTGTCTTTTGACATCTGACTACATTCCTGCTGGTAATTGTATGTATGTTACATTCGTTGTACTGCGTCGTTTCTTGCTGTCATAAATGGCTATATTCGTTCCTGGAATTACTGTATATGCGTGCTACATATTTGTCGACAACAGCTAACTCTGGTTTGTGTCCGTGCCTATGTTATTATTGTGTGTACGTGCTTTCTTTTCATGCTTTCTTTGCGAGTACAACTAAGTGTTACAATTGCGTACACCGTCCATGGTAATAAGTCAGATAAACACATTTCTATTTGCCCTGACGTATGACATAGCATAACGCTAATACTCGAACAGTTCCGAACAAGAGATGTATTCGTTGCAAAGTTTAAAAGTATGTATTTATCTTTGCCGTAAAGAGTTCAGCCCTCCTGATACTGCAAGATTTTCTCCTTCAAATAAACTTTACGATGCTATTAGAAGACGAAACACGGCCTTCAAATTTTGCTATCAAAGTTGGCCAAATAATCTTGAATGTGTACGAAAATCTGTTTTTATTTGACGGAAATAGTTTGATTTTTATTTAAACGTTGTTTTAAAAGTGCGATACTGCATTTGTATTAGCATGCAGCCCATTACAAGAAGGAATATCAAGAATGAAGAAAAAGTGGAGCCATCCCACTTTTTTCAGACAAACATGGCAGCGTTCATGACGTTCCTATGACGTCACAAACTCCCAGCTTTCTTTGCCCACATTTATAGAAAGCAGTTTGTCAAAACAATTTAGGGGCCGCGGTGGTGTAGTGGCCAACTACTCGCCTCCCACCTAGCCGGATTTTCGCATGTGGGAATCGTGCCGGACGATGTCGCTGGTCGGCGAGTTTTCTCGGGGATCTCCCGTTTCCCCGCCCATTCATTCCGGCGCTGCCCCACACCCACCTCATGTCACCCTCCTCGGCTCTTAAGACCTCAATGTTAAGAGCCGCCCGAATATCTTCACTCACTCAAAAAAAATTTTACAGAGTGACAGGGGCTTTTGAGAATGCCGTAGATTGCTTTCCTTTTTGAGAAAAACTCTATATGTATTACTGTAGGTCATGGCTGGGCTGTGTAAAGTGTGGAATAGACTAGAAAGGATTAGCACACAACAAACCTTTCCCCCCGTCGAAGATGAATTATGAAAGTGTTGTGGATGACAGCGAGTGCCTCGCGGCAATTATTTGCAGCATAGAGTCCTGCGTGCTGGAGAAGACTGCGAGTAATGCTATCGGTGTCTGCTACCCACCTATAGTATATGGAGCGACTGTGTTAGGAGTTGCGCGGGCCCTATAGAACCACTGCACTATAAATAAATGATTTAGAGAGCTGGCACTGTAAATTTATTGTTGAAAGAACTAATTTAATTATCTAAGTCATTTATGTAAAAGGATACCGAGTAATTTTTATCGTTGAATTTTTTTTCTGCTTTTGCACACACAAATGTTGTAAAATAAGCGTTACTTTCGACGTTTCTGTAAAAAGGCGAATTCAACAAATGTGGGATTTTCGGATTTTCGCCTTCGTGGGTTACCCCCTGTTAAGAGTTATTGATATATAAAAATGGCGAATCTCTAAGTCTACTAGTTGTGGAGAAAAAAAAACATGTCACAATAAGGTGAATATAACTTCACTTCTGTTTATAAGTGCGAACGTAACGTTCGCCCTTCTTACGTGTAATTTTCACTTGATGGCCTGAATGTGGTTCGTTTAAAACGGCGAATCTGCTGTGTTAAAACAGCAAAAATTGCTTTCACGCTTTTATACATAACATTTGGAATCATTAAACACAGTTTTCTTGTATAATGTATCACCATAGCAGTAATTTTGGGGTGAGCCTTGTTTATTATTTTAAGCATTTCAAACTTGGAGAGCCATGGTAATTTTTATTCTGCTGTTTCAGTGGGTGGCAGCATTGTTATGAATCATGTGTGCTGAGAGTTGCAGCCAGCCATTCTATCGTGTGTTAGGCTTAGTGAGTAAACATCATCAGTGAAGTTTGATTGTATGTGTGTGAGGTTGTTTTTATGCGACGCATGGTACTATTAACCTTCAAGTGCCCGCGTAAAATTTTGTTTACCTAGTTTACGCTATTGTAGTCGTTTTGCTGAGTCTGTTAGTAAGGTTGAGCATCAGCGCGTATAGCTAGTTTATAGTTCATTACCGGACGTTTGCTTTTACGGCTAATGCAGAATGTTCGCCCTAATATCGTAGAGTAAAATAGAGTTTTAACTCATTTTTTTTAATGCAGAGCCAGAATGTACCAATCAAGAGCGGAAAAAAGTATTGCTATTAAGTGTAAATAATAAATCGGACAGAAATAAAGAACAGTAATAAGAATCGATATGATTTAATAAAGGCTTTAGATCCATTCCGTTCTACAAGTGAATACATTGGTTTAACCCAGGGGTACTCAAACTGCGGCCCGCGGGCCCATTCTTTGTTGCCCGCGCTCGCCGGCTTCAGTAGATAGGGTGTCTGTTACAAAAATAAAAAAGTAAACATAATACGAATTTACTAAAAGTTAAAGTCACTGATGAAACTAGACGATATTTTTCATTATTTTATCAGTCAGGCGACTTCTGTGCATATTTCTGATGTACTACCTCCGCCCGCCATCACCGTATCGAACGAATAAACAAACGACTTGCAAGACGATACATTACACTCTGAATTTTAATTGTCATCGAATTACATACCTACTTTTAGTTCACAAATATTATTATGTCAATTTTCGTAAGTGCGGCCCGCGGCGGTCTTAGTTTTTCTTAATATGGGCCCCCTAAAAAAAAGTTTGAGTACCACTAGTTTAACCCATTAGCTACTGTTCAAAGAATAACATTTGAACACCTACAACATTCCTGAAGATGAAATTAAATGTTTTCATTGTAATTTAGTTTTTAAAACTAAAAGAATGTTATATATTATATAGTAAAACATATATGCAAAGCGAAGTAAATAAGTTTAGAAGATTAGTGTAGGGGAAATGATGATAAACAAACAATGTCACCGGCAGAAAAAGGAAGAAAAATGAGAAGGCAGCAACCTGCAAGAAAATTAACAAGGGGAAGTCTTTAAGTATATCTGGCAACACATACACAAGTGTGAAAGGGAGTAAAATTGAAAAAAAATATGTATAAAAAATATAATACTTGTTCTAGCTATGCATACATCCATTGAAATAGCTGCCAAAAGTATCAAGGCAAATGTACTCTCGTAATGGGCAATCATTTGCCAAATGCCTAGAAAAATACCTCGGCCATATAATGTTGTTGCCATGACATACGATTCGTTTATTCATTCATCCTCTAAATTAAGAATAATGTTGGCATACCACGAATAACAACACCTGAAAATATACCGAGGGCTTATTCAAACAGATTGCTGATTACATGGGCTAAACATAAAGATCTCGTAGATCTATGCACAACCAGTGTTATAACTTTACCGCATCATAAATTTTACGAAGATCTCCCTGATAAACCAAAATCACAAAAAAATAAAGATGTACCTTAAGACAGCCTAGCAGAAACGAATTAGGGACAACAAAACTAACAAGATTCAACCAATGGGAGAAAACACGCAAATACAAAAGAAGTCTAAGAAGATCAAAGTTAACAAAGCAAAATAACATAAAAAGAAACCAACTACAAAAAGTAACAAACAAAGGAAAGAGTAAACTGTAATCAAAACAAAAAAAAAAAACTACTCAAATTTATAAGATTTAATAATCTCTGTTTATTCATTTTGTATTATTGTAACTATGTTTACCTCACATTATTGTTATTTAAAATATATTAGCTTAATTTGTTGTATTTATCTACTCGTTTGTCTTATTCTATCTTCAGCTTACTGGTTACTCTTATGGGCGGTTATGAAAAGCCAACTACGTGTTTTAAAAGGGTGAATATACAGAATACCAATCTACATACATTATTATCTGAATAATTAGTATTATTTATTTGAAATGAGATTGAAACGGTTTATGTAGTTAGCAAAAGTAAAAGAAATTAACTGTTTTTAAATATGTATCTAACAAGTGAACGATTAAAATGCTCTCTTGAAAAATTGCAAATTTTCGGATTTGCCCCCTTTTTTTTTTTTACAGAACTCTGTGTGTGTGTGTGTGTGTATATATATATATACATATACATATACACCAACACACACAGTCAAATTACATTATTATGACCACCTGCTAAAAGTGCCATCTGCAGCACGTAGCCCATGACTATGACCCGTGACGTGGGCTGGTGAAGCGGGTATATACTGCGACCGACAGGCTGGCTGTACACATTGCGCTCCCTGCTGTCATGAGTAAGGAAAGCGATTTAACCGAGTTGCAAAAAGGGATGATCATCGGCTTTCGGGCCAAGGGGGCAACGTTCCATAAACAGCGACGTTTGTGAACTTTTCATACGCCTCTGTGGTAGAGGTGTATCGTGAGTGGACGAATGGCAACATTGGGAATAACCATCGTGGAAACTATGGAGCATGAGAGAACGGCCTGTACGGAGAGTCCTTTTCGCGCGATGAAGCATTACGACATTGGTCCCATGCAGTTTGGGCCAGGCGATACATTGAAAGAACATACCGAGATCTGCAAGAATTCGTCTACTGGGAGTCAGCAAGTGTTGCCGGCAATACCTCTTGCTGCACCGATGGGTACCGATTTACAAGACGTTCGAATGAAGTCGATAAACTTCGAAATAAACTGTCGTCTGCTCTAAATACTGATGAGCATACAACTCATGCTACAAAGAAAAGTAAATTTAATATTGAGGATGAAACAGGAAATGAAGACGATCATGAAGTTAACATAGATGAAAATGAACATGAAGACAGTAATAATGTGAAAACGATTATGGCGGAACGGGGATATATCGCATGATGTGATGAACTGCTCTCTTCTGAAATTGTAATAACAAAATAATAATACATTATTATTATTATAAAATAATAGTTTTTTCTTTAATTTACGTGTGTCGTATTCTTTTATCCCTCACAACTTTAAAGTGGTGCTATTAGTACACGACTATTAACGGAAAAATCTGCATTTAGAATGATAACACAGGCCAACGATAAAAAACTTTTTCAATGATTTTGCTGGATTCTTATGTTTTTTGGTGTGCTGAGTCCGAAAATAATAATAAAAAAGTCATAACCCCCACCATTTTTTTTTTCATTTGAATATATGAAATGTGAGAAATTAATTTTTATCTAATAACAGCTAACCCTGCCACGCGTTGCTGTGTCATAAAAGATTTTGGTTCTATTCATTTCTGTGAAATTAATTGAAAGAAGCATATGTATTTTCAAAATCTTTATTATTGTACTTGTTTGTATACAATGTTTTTAGTTTTACCATCTTCCGCGCTTATGAATAAGTTGGATGGTATTCCTACTCCAGAACACGACACATACAATTGGCCGTGCAAAAAACATTCTGTTTCTAAATCTATTCCGCATATTTGCAATGACTGCCCTTGAGCTTTATTTATTGTCATTGCAAATGCCAATCTGACTGGAAACTGTGTTCTTTTAAAGTGAAAGGGAATTTCTGATGGAATAAATGGAATTCTGGGAAGAAGCATATCTTCTCTTTTAAAAGCACCTTTCAAGATGGTAGCTTCTATAGTATTGCCCACCATTTTTTTTATTACAAGGCGTGTGCCGTTTCAAAGTTTTGGTGGATTGATGTTACGAAGTGAGATGACTGGCACTCCTATTTTCAATTTTAATATATGTGGAGGCAATCCTGGAACATCAAGCGAATTTAGAAACTCTGGCGGATAATTTACCGCTTCATTTTCGTGTAATGTTACATCCACAGATTTGTATGTGACATGTTCGCTTGTCGATAAGTATCGACATATATTAGTATTGATATATCGAGCATTGACGTAATTATAAATATCGGTGTATCGATATATCGTTTTTCATATATAGATAGATAGATATGTTTATAGGTTGCGAATTTACATTGCTGACGTTACATTGTTAACTAAGGCGCTTCCTGACTCGAAAGTATGGTAAAAATGGGCTTCTTGCAGATTTTAGTACCTTTGCAGGTAAAACAGATAAAAAAAAGTGTACAAACACTCGTGGGAACGAAAGGAAGGTTTATAAAAAAACAGAATGAAAATTGGTAGATTTTTTTTGGGAGTTATATGCGTCCGAACAAACGGACACAACATATATATATATATATATATATATATATATATATATATATATATNATATATATATATATATATATATATATATATATATATATATATAAAGATAGATTTTTAGATTACAGTATTTTACTGAAAGCCGAGTAGTGACCTATGTTACCATGAGAGAGCAGATTTTGCTTTATGAGTAAACGAGTAAACAAGTAAGTATTGAGTGCACGAATAGTTCCCTACGAAGTCTACATATTTACTAAACAATGTTTGAACACTCTTATGGTTTATATTGTGATAAAAATGAATCACTCTTTCTACAGATAAACGAATTACTTAAAACTGTTCTAGTATATTATAAATATTTCTGTGTTACGTTTATCAGCATAGCTACAGATATTTTAAACAAGATATATCAAATTTGACGTTCTTCACGACAGTTCGTAAAGAAATTGTATTTCCTCAGTCCTAGTAGGCCAGTCATCACAATTCAACAAATCTGTAATTTGAGAAAACTGTAGCGTCAGCTTTATCCCTTTTGTAACATTGCGTAAGGTACTTCGTACATCCAAAACTCGCCTTCACACATGTTACCAACGTAAGGATTCCGGAACGGCCATTTCATTAGAACTTCACTTCATCGAACAGCAAAAAACGACACACTGTTAAAATATATTTACACCTGAAGTAAAATCCCCATTTATTACAACTTTGTATCTTAACTAGGCTGGTTGAAAGTACGTGTACAAACTTTATGTGATAACCATAAGTATTTTTTGCAGGAAGAAAAAAAATGAGATCACGCAATTATTCATGTCAATTTTGCCAACTTTGAAGTCGTAACCATCTCGTCATCACATCTGAAAACAAATTTATGAGTATTTTAACATTAAAATCACTTTTTAATTATGTATCACGAATTCAGACACGGTTGTTTATTATATAAGTAAAAAATGAGATAATATCGACCTTGCTGAGAGCTTGAGCAACTTAACATATGCCAAGTAAAAAGCAAGTTCAGAATAAAAACGACATACTTCGCCTAAAGTTTTTTTCTTCGTGGAAAACAAAACACGCGAAGAGACTAGGACCTACGCACCGTATTTTTCGCTGATCACACAGGCTCAATTAAATAAGATTTTACGTGTAAACTATTTCTTACTAGTTATTGCCAACGCAGCTCTGTTTTCGCCCTTTTCGTTTCATATTGATTACGAAACAGACATTATGATTTAGAGACGATATACCAGTAAAAGTTTCGTTTAATCAAAATTAGAATACTTTAATTTTACTAACGGTATTAAACGTTTGTTGTATATAATTTGCTTAAAACGCAGGCATACAAGTTTAATCTATGGATGATTTTTCAAAGGTTTGTTTCAAAAATTGTGAAGTAACCGTGAATGGAGTATAGCTAACTGTGTACAGGGATTTTTTTAACTTCAGAATAGAATTCTGTGATATGGTTTTGCATGAATTGAGAAAGAAAACATGCCAAGATCTATGAACTGCAATAATTATTTAGAGAGGTACGCGTCGTTAAGAAATCGATATTTTTAAATATGTATATTTTATAATACTAGAAACTTCTTGAATGAACACCTAAAGTTGGTGAAAGTTTGATTTGTACTATCCCTGTTCCCCAATCAAGTAAATAAAGGGTGTCTATGGCCCTATTTATTTCTAGGTATCGCTGTTATAGTAAGGATTTATTGTTTCATCACAAGCTCCTACTAATTATTTTTACATAAAATAATTAGTTGAATATCATTTTTCGCTTTCTGGAACAACATTCAACAAACAGATCGGCGTCTTCAGAGTGCCGTAACAACAGGCACACGACCTCAACGACATACGATAAGCGGGCTGATTACGAACAATACATATCGCTAGATTCGGATCGCTGAGAAGCGATTTTGCCGGGTTCTAGCGCACTCCGTAGCGAACTGAGCATGGACATATTGTGTTTAGTTATTGTACCGCAAATGTCTCGAGTTTGATGACGTCGCAGCGGTGAAAATCGCAAGATGTGAGTACGAACGTACGTTTTGTGCGGTCAACATCGCAACTGTCGTGCGTTATTCACCGCGAGTGCGAATTTCCGTGCAAAGCTGAAAATAAACACTCCACGTAAGTTACTTTAAGCTAATTAAAAAAAACACAATACACTCTAATATTATGTAAAACACTTGGAATTATTCGCAAGATATATATAGTTGCAGTCTTTGTAGGTTATTGTCCGGTGATTGCTGACAGCACGAGTTTACTTTTCATCTTAACAGATGTCGCGTAGGTATTTACTTTTCTGGTCAACAGATGACGCGCTGGGTGAACTCTGAATTTACGAGTGTTATTCGGAAAGTAAGGTCCGATTGCTTATAAAACATAAACCATTACAAGTTTATTTCAAAAATCCTTTTTTTTATTTAATTCCTTACATGTTTCTCTATTTTTCTACATAGTTTCCATATTTGTTTAAACATTTGTCATAACGTTCTACAAGTTTTCGTATGCCTAAGTCATAGAAGTCTGCCGCCTGTGAGGATTAACCAGTCTGTAACTGCTTCTTTCACCTCGTCATCTGTGGCGAAGCGCTTGCCTACCTAAAGGCGTTTGTTTGCCTTTAGGTAGCGGAAAAAGTGAAAATCGCTCGGTGCCAAGTCTGAACTGTACAGTGGGTGGTCGATCTGTTCCTATCCAAAAGATCTGATCAGATTTTGGGTGTGAATGGCAGAATGGGGTCTGGCATTGTCATGTAGCAACAAAACTCCAGGCGTTAGAAGGCCACGTCGCTTATTTCGTATTGCACGTCGAAGTTTAGTCAGGGTAGCGCAGTAAGCGGCTGTTGTCCCTTGCTGCATAAGCTCGACTAACAAGACTCCATGTCTATCCCAAAACACGGTTGCCATAACCTTGCCTGTTGAGATTGTCCGCTTGGCCTTGACTTTGACTGGTGGTGTCATGTGACGCCATTCCATTGATTGGCGTTTAGACACTGGGGTCATGTGAGAAACCCACGTCTCGTCCCCTGTGACAATCTTCTCTAAAATTGATAACCTTCCTTATGATATCGGTCCAAAACACCAAGAGCACAAGCCATTCTTTTCATTCGGTGTTCCTCAGTAAGCAGCCTGGGAACCCAACGTGCACACAATTTGTGGAATTGCAAATTTTAAGAGACAATTTTGTGCAAAGTTGTTCTACCCGCATTCGGGAATTCCAATGCTAAAGTTGAAATTGTGAATCGCCGGTCTTCACGAATCTTTTCGTCCACGGCTTTGACCAAATCTTCTGTGATCACTGATGGTCGGCCTGATAGCGGTTCATCATGGACATTTTCCAGGAGTCCTTGAAAGCTCTCACCCACTTACGAACTTTGCTGTCACTCATCGCATTGGGGCCACACACTTGACTTATCTTTCGATGAACTTCCGCTGCTGAAACGTTCCCTGCTGTCAAAAACCGAATCACTGACCGTATTTCATAGTCGGCGGGCTGATAAATTTTTTTTTTCATTTTGAACTGACACTGTAAACAGCACACTGCATCAATACCAATGAAAATTGCGTCGTTTGTCGAGCAAGGCATGCCGGGAGTCGGTGCGCATGCGCGTTAAAATGTTCGCGCGACATTCGATTAGCTACGGTGAATCGGACCTTACTTTCCGAATAACCCTCGTATAAACCATAGTTATAAATAGTTACCGAAATTGTTGCACACGTTATTCGTAGTGCCTTTTTTCAATAAAATCTATCATTTTAGGCAGGTGTTTACGTCTGCCTGAACAAAATTACTAAATAAAATTTATGTGACGATTTTTAGTTTATCCATTTGTTCTGTGGCGTCACAGCATTTCGATATGCTTCGAAGTTTAACGTAACGCGTACCGCATTGCAGTTCGTAATCACCACATTCGCTTTGTGTTTCGTTATGTCTCCGAAGCATAATTGCTGTCTGAGAGTTTGTGTTCAGCCCACAGTCTTCCAATAGAAACACCCGTGCCGCTCGTATTGGCCACTTCAACATCCTTTTCGATCAGGAACTACCAACGCCCGTAACAGCTCGTCAGTTTCGGCGATTTAACGCGATTTGAGCTACTCCTAATGTTTATACAGGCCGTTCACGGTAAAATAAGCACTTTTGAAAGTCCTGCTTAAGATCTACTTTATGCACGTGGTGTATTCTTCCGCCTCATGTAAAATTAACATTGCAGTGGGTCTCATCACTTTATTCATGCGTTGGTCAAGTGAAACTGTCAAATTATTAGGAAAGTAAATATTCTACAAATCTGCTTATTTTTGCACTTCGATGGATTAAAAAAAAAACAGTAGGCGAAATAAATAATTTTAGTTATCACAAATTGTTATCAAACACCTTTCATTAGACGTTAAGATACGGAACTACTTTCCCTCCATCATTACCAACTTTACTGGGTACATGTCACTCAGTGCTCCCGTTAAAATATATGCAGGTGTGAGCAGAGACTTTTTTCTAAGGTTTATTTCAAAAGTGCTCAACTTATCGTGAACAGCCTTTAACAGCAACACCGAAAAAAGACCAAGTAGCCGAATCAGCTATTATCGTTACTTGCAGAAATAATCAGACGTCTTGCGATTTAAGTATGTTTTATTTGTGGTTATTGCTTTTTTTTATACCTTGCAGTTTTGTTCTACCGCATGTTGTAGAATAATTATCTTTAAAATTTGCAGCGTACTGGTTTAAACAATTTCTTTAAAATATTGATGTCACAAGTTTTTAAGCGTATACACACAAATATAATCTATAAATTAAATACAGTTCTTATATCGTAATTTGGAATAAAACAATCGTTGTTTCACATAACTGCATTGAAGTTCGCATTATCTGGTGACAAACTAAACTGCAAAATACTGTGCGCTCGCTTGACTTCCGCCATTTGCCGAAAATTTTTATGGCACTTCCCGAAGGACTATATTAGTCAGAGGCTTAAAGAATACTTTTCTTTGGGAAGGGCCAACATGACTGAAGCTTCACAGTAGATGACACGAAGTTACAAGTAAAAGTCCTTATACATGCTTAATCGGAGTATATCATTAAAAATTAAAATATATATATCTTTTTGAGCTAATTTTTTAAATAACTCACATGATAGCATTTAACAAATTACATTTTTGCGTTGGTCTAATTGAATTAATTGCTAAAATCAGAACAATCATGACTTTATTTCACCTCATGGCTGAGTAGGAAGTCATGAAAATNTAATTGAATTAATTGCTAAAATCAGAACAATCATGACTTTATTTCACCTCATGGCTGAGTAGGAAGTCATGAAAATTAATTTATTGAAAATGTAATAATTGTTGTACATTGTTTTAAATCAATATTTTTACCATAAATTTTTCGCATTTAGCTGGCAGGGTTTCATTCCATGTTTCTATTTCTTAATCTTCTTACGTGCGCCAGTTCTGTAACTGTACAATATTCGTTAAGTGACGTTCATTCTAGGCCTATAAAGATATAAACCTTTTTATGTATGCATTGCGACATTCTGCGGTACAGATATTTCACAATAAATCAGTGTTAAGAATCTCAAACTTTTTTTTTTTTTTTGTGATTTTATAAACAGGCCTAATTGTTTTCTTTACCCAATTTTCGTGGTGTGGCCAGCGCTCTGCCGGGCCTCCCCTCAAATACGCCCCTGCTTTCAGCCAATAAAAATAATTGGAAATGTAGAATGACGTATGTGTTGTAGCGCGGTCGCACAATTTATTAAACCTAGCAACTCAAGCGTGCACAGGGGCGTGAAGACTAACTTGATGCTACATAATAATGTGGATCTCGCAAGTGTCTGTCTCATTTCTTGTCTCCTAGAAGAGTTGTCGAAATTGGGCTGTTTCAGAGAGAAATTTCGGTGAAGTGTTTACGTCTTCATCTGGCAACCCTGATTCAGGTAGTGCGCAGTATGGCCCAGGTATGAGAAGTCTTGTGTCGCCTGCACACTGACGGGAAGTCCAGTCAAGGTTAGGGGCCTACTTCCAACTTTTCTGGAACCCTAATAAAGATCTACTTACAGGATATTCCTCCGCAAAGCGTAACTCAGTCTACAAAAACTCACCAAAGGGACAACGCACCGCATTCGTGCGCACTTAGTGTAATCATATTTTGCGAAAGACCTATTTCTTAATAGGCATTGCCAACATTTTCTCACTGTTTTTATTTATATTAATTATAAGTAAAATATTATGATTTATGGATAAGATATAATAAAAAGTTCAATTTAACCAACGCTAAGATATTTTCATGTTAACACAAATATAAAACGTTTGTGATACGCGACATGAAACTTCCAAACACATCGCATATGAAGTGATTTTTCAAAGGTTTGATTCAAAAATTGTGAAGAAACCACGAATAGACTTATACGAGGAAACGTACGCCCAAATGACGGCTTGCAGACGGCTGACAAACGCAGTTGAGGCAGATGCCACGTTTTCCCAGGGGAAAATTTTTAGGCCAGGGTAACGAACAGTTTTTCTGCCATTGCTGTTGTGCTATCGATCGGCGAATCAAGGAGCGTAGCTGTAAGAATTACTTTTAATCTTCCACGTTGTAATTAAATATTGAGGTAAAATTTCCTTGAATGTAAGGTAAAATTACCTCTCAAATGTAGAGTGAATTTCCACTACAAGTAAAGTGGTATTCCCTAATCGTACGGAAAATTACATGACAAACGTGTGGGAGAATCCCATACAAGTAAGGGAATATTAAATATACTGTATAATACAATTATATTTTTGGAAATTCGAGAGTATTAG